>CM075689.1:42125211-42600211 GCA_037954015.1 Psophocarpus tetragonolobus
CTAATTAGTATTAAAAAATTAAAGTTGCTAGATTGTATAATTTTGAAAGGAAAATGTCTCAACCTTGAAAAATATTTGAAACATGTAATTTCTTGGCTATTGATGGATTAAATTTATTTTCATAACTTAATATGAGAGAAATTATATAATTGGAAAATGATAATGTAAGACCTTAATTCTCAACAAAAAATATTTATAAAAATGTGTGAGATAATTTGACCTTACATAAAAAACCATAATATTCTTGTAAACATTGTATGCCAAAATCTGATGTATTACAAACTTCATTTAAAACATGAATATATTAGTTGTTATAGCTATCCAATTAAAAAGTTCTAATTTAAAATAGTGGACTTCTTACGAACTTAAAATTACTCGAACAATCAAGAGTATCTCATTTAATAACTCAATACAGAGGGAATCCTCTGAATCTTTCATCATAGCCTATTGATCAAGTTCATCTTCTATTCGTACCACAAACATATATGAAATGAAACACATTAAAGGAAACACACAAAATGAGTGAGATTTTTGTAAACCATCAACATTAATTTTATTAAACTTAACAAACAATGGGGTCTAAGGTTTGACCTATGACTCAATCTCACTTGACTCAATGTATGGAATTAATCTCGCTTGTCGCAATGTTTAAACTCAATCCTACTTGACTCTATGTATGGATCCATAACCAATCCGTGATGATTCACCTCAATCATCAAGAATCTGTTTGGAAAGTGATTAGTAGTCATATATCTTTACCTATATTGGCACAATAGTTTTCTCGAGAAATTCGATCTTCTGCTCATAACACAATTCTGGCTACCTGCCAATAATAACATTCTGGCTATTTGCCAATCTGACTACTTGCCCATCACAAAATATAAATGGGTACTCTTTTAGCCTGAGAATTATATACACTACAAAATCTTTAGGATCCTGAGCAGTTATTGAAGGTTTTAGATATGAATATTTTAGCACAAGTGTCAACGAGATTCGTCTTAAACATTTTATCTAATGATTGTCGTAACCTAAGTGACAACATGGTCTACCCTGAACATTTCATCTACCTGATGATTGTCCTACCCCAAGTGCCAACATGGTCCACCCGGAACATTTCACATACCTGGTGATTGTCCTAACCCAAGTGACAACATAGACCAACCTAAATATTATTCTATTTAAAACTATCTTAGGTCCCAACCCGATCTTTACCCTTCATCTCACAGTGTACTAAACTATGACTTTCCAAAACATGGCCACCCATGCCTTACATCGTACCATTACAAGGAAACTTAGGCCTTTGTGAATAATAGTTTTTACGATTAAAAATCACCTAAGATTTTCTACTAAAGTTTCTCTAATAAATTTAAAGTAATTTAATAAAATATTAAGAGCTAATTATATTTAATGAATAATTAAATTATTTTATTAATTAATTAATATTCTAATTTAAAAAATAAAGCTTATAATATGTATAGTGATTAATTGGATTTAATAAAAAAATTTACCTACTTACTTACTATATTTATATTCAAAAAGATTTTATTCTCATAAATAATATTAGTTGTCTCTATTATAACTAAACCTGTTTAATATTTTATGTGTTAATTTTTAATATTTAGGTTTCATTTTAATTAGTATTTTATTTTTTGATGTAATTTAGACTTAATCTTTGCAATATTATGTGTCTTTTATTTTATTTCAAAATTTCTTGCATTTTGCTGTATTTTTTTATTTTAGAACATAATTTACCAAGATTTGAAGTATTCTTGGATTGATTTGAGTTAGTAAAATGAATGTTTGGAGATTCAGAGACAATTAGGTAGAAAAATAAATTAAGTCTTAAAATTTGATAATTGCACCTATGCAATAATATTCTAGGATTTTTCTAAAATTTTTGAATCTTAATATCTTTTAATTATTTCATATTTTTTTATTTGATCTTTCATTTTTTTAAATATAAAAAAAATCAATCTTCTATTTTAATTTAATTTAGATTTTATCTTTGATTTAATTACCTCTCTTTATTTAAATTTAGAATTTACCTTTTAATTTAAATTCCTAATTTTGAAATTAGCTACTTTATTTTTTTAATTTTAATTTTAATATTTTTAACTAATATTTGAAAAATATTAACTAATTTTAGTTAAATTTTTATAAACATTTAAATATAAATATATTATAAAGTTATGCAGAAATTAATAGTTTTGAGGAGGATTTTATTTTTCATAAATTATATTTGTAGTGTATTATAAACAAAATTATTTAAATTTATAAATATATTGTTAATAACTAAATAGGATTTTCAAAATTTGGTTATTAATTCAAACTCCATTAGTGAGATCATGGCTACTCCACTGTATTTCGTTGTTCTTTTGATTGGGAGTGGATGTTGGTTGATGGTTTTGTGAAGTTACTTTACTCTAATGTTCCTGATTAATTATCCATCATTTACTTGCGAAAATTGTGTTGTATGGTTGCTAATTATTTAATCTAATCCTCTTCTTTTGCGCTTTGTATTGTTTCCAATTATTTAAAACTATATTTAAATATTTTATTATCAATATTTAAAATATAAAGCAGTATAAAATTAATGGTCTTGAGCTAATTTATGCTAGAATACTTGTACTTAAGTTATAATTAAATTATTTTAATTTATTATTTATCAACTAATTAGATTTAAATTATTCTTAGCATAAATATTTTAGTAAACAAATTATAAAATTATTATATTAAATTATACAAGTTAATTATGAGAATGATTTTATCTCATTAAATAATATTTGCATCCTCTACAGTAACTAAAGCTATATCAATTTAATTTATGATATTATTAATAAATTTTTAGTAAAATATTTTAATAAAAATAAATTATAAAGTAACAAAATTGAACAGTACTAAAAAATTTTGCTTTTCTACAATAATATTTGTAGTTTCTATTATAATTAAAATATTTAACATTATAATATTATTAACTAAATTTATTTATAAATATTTGAAAATAAATTATAAAATAATATAGAAATTCATGGTTTTAAGTAGAATTTTATCTCCCTAAAAAATATTTGTAGTCTTTATACTATCTAAACTATTTTAATTTATGATAATATTAACTAATTATGAAATCACTAATTTTAATAGAGTGAATTATGCAATCCACAATTTATTTTATTATATAATTAGTTAATAATATCTTAAACTAAAATATTTTTAATTAGGATAGAGGTTACATTTGCTTTTAACCAACAAACAAAGTAGCTCAAAACTGTTAATTTCTCTATTATTTTATAATTTCTTGTCAATTAAACATTTATACTAAAAAATTTAAATGTAATACATTGATAATATAATAATTAAAATAGTTTAATTATAATAGAAACTAAAGTCTTTAAACAAAACAAACTTATGCTCAAGACCATTACTTTATAGTTTCTTTTTATTGAAATTGTAAAATCAAGTGCTTAGCATTAGGCCAAAATGCACACTTGATAGTGTGGGTGTCATGCTTTTTCTACTATTGTAATAGCTCAAATGTTGTGGAGATTCAATTGTGACTTGGCTCATTCAGACCTCTGCCACAAGACAATTGATGTTATAACTAGATAACAGAAATATCTATACTTAAAAAATTTAAATATAATTAGATAATAATAACATAAGTTAAAAAAGTTGTAGTTAGTACAAAGACTACAAATATTATCTAAAAGAGATAAAATAATGGTCTAGACAATTAGCTCTACAATCTTTTTATTAGCAAAAAAATATTATTAAACCAAAACAAACTATAAGATATGTCGTTCATCCAACAATACAGAGTACAACAAAGGACCCAAAAAACAGAAAATACATGGTTCGAGCTAAAACTATCCCTCAAATACAGTACATCAATCCACTCCGCATATGTGTGCATTGTAAACTTTGCTACCCGACACCACTCCGATGAGCCTTAGTTGCATGTTTTGACTAATTTCCGAACATCAACACCGTGCTCATTAAATACTACAGTGTTTCAACACTTCCAAATATGTCACAGACCTGCAAGCAACAGAGAAGACCAAGCAAACATATGTTGCTGATTCCGTTAACCAGCCCAATAAATTGGAACGCATGACACCTAACTGTACTCGAAAACGCTATAGATATCCCTCACTAGCAACACAGTCCTGCCACACTCCCCTTGACACTTCATAAGTTGTAAACTGATGAGAGCTTGTTTCCACCTCTTTGCTACATAGCCCACACAAAGTTGCCTCTTGATGTAGGATCCTATGCTTTGACAAATTTAACTTTGTTGGTATCTTGTCGGTCTTTAATTGTCACACCAACATATGCACCTTTGAATGCACACCTTTGAACCAAAGTAGGGCGGAAAAAAGGTCTTTTTCATGATGCATGTCAACTAATAGTAACCTGTAAGCTGATAGTAACTCTACAATTTAACGTGATTACTTTATAATTTTTTATTGTAATATTTATAATAAAAATAATTTAATATTTATTTAGCTTATAACATTATAAATTTAATATTTTAATTCTGACAGAGACTACTATTTTATTCACTAAAAAAAATTGCTACTCACGTCATTAATTTTTTATTACTTTATAATGTTTTTGTTGAAGTATTTATAATAAAATTTTAAGCATAATTATTTAATATTATCATAAATTAAAATAGTTTTAGGTTGTATAAAGACTACAAATATCTTTTAGGGAGATAAAATCTAACTCATGAATTTCTATATTATTTTATAATTTATTTTTTATATATTTATAAATAATTAAATAAATTTAGTTAATAATACTATAATTTTAAATATCTTTAACTATAATAGAAATTATAAATATTATTTAAGAAAAATAAAATTTGTTTAAGGATTTTAATTTTTGCTACTTTATAATTTGTTTTTATTAAAATATTTTTACTATATATTGTTTAAATACAATTTGTTAATAATATCATAAATTGAAATAGTTTTGGTTAGTAATGAGACTACAAATATTATTTAAAGAGATAAAATCATTCTCAAATAATTATTTATATAATTTAATATAATAATTTATAGATTTCATGATTCACTCTCTTAAAATGAGTGATTTCCAATATATGATAATCAACCATATGAAAATTTTCAGAAAGAATGTGTTAGAAAAAAATTCGCTAGCATTTGTTATGGTAAATAAAAAAAAACCTAATATTTATAGCTTGTAATATAACTAAAAAAGTTTAATTTTAGATAGATTAGATGCAATAAATTGTGAAGAAAGTGGACAAAAATATGTAAGTTTAAACAAGTTTACTAATAAATATTTCAATAAAATAAAATTATAAATTAATATGGAAACTAATCATCTTGAGAATAATTTTTTTTCTTAAATAGTATTGATAAATTCTCAAATAATTAAAGTATTTTAATTTAATATATTATTAACTAAAAAAGAACAATAAAAAATATAATATAACTAAAAATTAATAACATAAAAGAAGAAACATAAAGAAAAAACCTATTTTTTAAAAATTATAAGAAAAATGAAGGAAAAAAAACATGGAAAAGAAGAAATATATAAAAAAGACATATGTCCCATATTAACAAATGATAAATTGGTCCTTAATATGTTTAAAATTATTTTTTAATGTATAAAAATATGTTTCATAAATTAATTTAAAATATTAATTAAAATACATTAAAGAATAATATAATACAAAAGATAATAAATAAAAAATGAAAAAGAAAAAGAAATTTTAGAAGGTGAAAATAAAAAGTGGGGTACCATAAAAAATTTAAATGCAAATATTAAACAATAAGAAGGTGAAAATAAAAATTAGGGGTGCATTTTAGCAAATTCAATTGTGTGAATAGAGAAAACCTTGAATAACTAAAGTTTCATGGCTAGAAAACAATACTAGGATGCGTATTCTGTAACATGAGAGTTATAGAAAGGTAAAAACGTAAAAATTAGAACCAGAGAGTTGTCGAAGGCATAAATCGAAATGCCAAAACTATTTGGAATTTTAGCCTATTCTATATTTCAGATTTTTAATGTATAAAAAAATGAAAAAGGTGAAAAAAGAAAAGAAAAATAATAAAAGAATACAAAAAAGAAAAGACGAAAGTTGCTTGGTATATTTTCCAATATGTGTTCTGGTTCGTCTCAAGTTCTCTGCAACCAAACTCTGCATCCTGCTCCACCACTACTACTATGCAACATTTGCTAGACTCATATATGTCATGCCCTGTCACACGACTATCTTCCTTCATTGTGAAGGAAGAAATCACCTATAAAAATGAAGGAAAGAATTATTACAAAAGGACTCTAAAAAAGAAAAAAAAAAAGGAAACTATACATAGAGATAAAAAAAGAATTCAAAGAACAAATTCAAAAACAATTCAGAAGTAATTCAGAGAGCAAATCCAAACACGAATTTCGTAACAAATCCAAAAGCAATTCAGAGAACAATACAAAAAAGAAATTCAGAGAGCAAATTCAAAAACAATTCAGAGAGAAATTTTAAAGGCAGAATTTCCTAAGAAGAAACTAAAGGTAAGCAATATGGCCGACATCACTCTATGATCTATGCTTATTGATGTAACATGAGATGCAAATTTTGCGAACAAAACACTACACACAAGCTAATTTTGGATAAAGATGTTAAACTCCAATAAATAATAGAAGCCTTCAAGAAGCCAAAAAAGAAGAACCAAAAACCACAAAGTACAAAAATAAATAATTTGAATCAACTGAATGTCTTTCCCATCATTTTCACCATCATAACTAAACCAAACTCATCACAAAAACCAGTAAATAAATTCATCCAACCAACCAATAAACATACAAAGTAACTGATCTCTATAATTAAAACCATGTTGTTTACCTAATCGAAACCTTTTGTGGAATCACCAAGCCACTGATAACCACTGCTCCTGTCGCCATCTCTTTCTCTATTTCTTTCCTTTTCTCTGAAACTACCACCATTGATAGAACCATTGTCTATTCCTCGCAACCGCCTCTTCAACGTTCTTCACTTACACTAGTCCCTCCCTCTGCTCAACGCCCTTGCCACCTATGACCTCCACTCTCGTCGGCGCTTATGACCTCCGCTCCCACCATTTGACTCCCTTCTCCAATCCATCTTTCTGTTGGAATTGAAGGATTGGAAAGCTTGAAGAAGTCATCAAGTCCTTTGAAACTCTTTGAAGTTTTGGTTTTGAAGAATTAGTTCTATCACTTGAAGTTTTGTTTTTAAGTTTTACTCAATTCATTTTTATGGTAACAAACACGTTAGATATGTGTAATACTTGTATTGTGTGTTTATATAGACATAAGAATGTGTTTGAGTGGCTAAGGGATAGATTACATAGGCTGAAAAATGCTGAAAAATCATCAAAATGAGTTTTTGCAGTAAGGTAATTGATTACCTTATTATGGTAATCGATTACCCTTCGAGAAAAATGGGTATTCTTATTTCTTCTATCGGGAGTAATCGATTACTTCAAAATAGTATTCGATTAAACTCGAGACCATGCTTCCTAGGCCTATTTTGTAGCCAGCAGATCAAGTAATCTATTTGGTTTCTTATGATTGGTAATAACAATTGGGTTAATTAAACATGAGGATATCATTAGTTTATCATTGTTTTAGATTTTATCTTAAGAGTTAATTGAGAATGATTTGATTTCAATTTCATAATTTAAAGTGTACTTTGAAGGATTAAGGAAAACTCAGGAAAGGGAAACAATGGAAAGTAATAGTTCATATTTTACTGTCAGCATTCATGATCTTCGAATGTGAAAATGATAGAAAAACGATGTAATTTGAGAAAGTGGTCTTCATAAACTTTATAGCCTTAGATGTTATGTAACTAATTCCATTGGTTTTACCAAAAAATGATACCTAGAGCTCTAGTTATGATTATATTCGTGACTGGAGGTTGAATTGCCAAAATTATGCGATTGATTCATGTTTCCTCTAAGTTTTAACATAGTAAAATTTTGTTTCAACCCTTAAAGTGAACATAAAAGTTGTAGATAAATTTCCTAGCTTTCAAACTAGATAGTAAAAAATATCATAGGATGAATAAATCTTTAGATATCGCGTTTATACTTCGGAAAGGTCATAGATGCTTATTAGAAAATTCATTAGAAAATCTTTAAAACTTAGAAAATATTGTGGTGAGCTATAAATGTAATAATCCTATGTGTATATGTGAGAAATTAAAGCATTTAATGTTATAAATGATAATTTTTTTTGTTAGTCAAAGTATATGTTAAAATTTCTTTTATGGATGTATGTATTGAGAGTGTCTTGCAGTGTGGTGAATTTATGTTATGTGAATGAGTATAAGGTGAAGTGTTTTTATTTAATTTATAAATACATGTGATGTGTTGAGGATGTGAACATGATGTTAAGATGGTGTGTGTGATTTATAAATGTGTGTGATGTATTGACTAACATGAGCATGATTTGAGATAGTGTGATTGAAGGTACAAGTCAGGGGTATTGACAGGGAGTCATTCCAGCTCTAGTTAGAAGGAAATTTAGTACTAATATGATTTGAGATAGTTTGATTGATGTATGCGTCAGGGGTGCCTGACAGGGATCTATTCTAGCTGCAGTTGGGAATGAAATTCAGTACCATTGTGAGATATTATCGTTATGACTGTGACTTAAGCATGGATGAACATATTGCATAGTGGCATCTTAATTAGGGGGTTCTGTAAGGTTTTCCCATTGTTGAGTATTCTGCACTAGTTCTTCTTAAGTTGTGTGGAACTTACACATGACTAGTGTAAAAGAGACTTATACATATTGGAACCTATGTGTGCCTGGCGTAGGAGATGATTTTTCCTATTGGAACCTACACATGGCTGGTGTAGAAGAGGCATATGTCTATTGAAACCTACACGTGGCTCGCGTAAAAGGGGCGTATGCTTAGGATGAACTTGCATGACGCAACATGTGCATGATTGTGACACATTTTGCATAGAGATGAATTGCATGTGTTTGATGAGTGAACATTAATTGTATGAGAGTATTGTTAACATGTCTTCATATGCTATTATATATCTATATGTGATTGAGAAGTTGTAAGTGGTCATGTAATCATATGATATGTGGTATGTAAAAGGTGATGTTGTTCCTTGCATGTCTTAATATAAGTGAGTCAAGTTCTCACCATTTGCCTATTATGTAGTTTGTTTTCTTTTGGATTGAACGCCTATAGGTCAAAAGATAGCAAAATAGGTAGGAGTTGGTATCAAGGGAGAGACCTGAATCGTTGGGTTACTCTAATATGCATGTGACATCGGGACAATGAGCTAATATGATGCTTAATTATTTTTAATTAGTATAAAACCTATTTATTATAAGGATTTAATTGTCATTTTGGTAATCACGATTTATAAGAATTTTATTTGTGGTTTATTTTGGTAGGAGAAGTATGATTTTACAACATTGAGCTTTCTTGAGAATTATTAAAGTGAAGTATGTGTTCATGGGAACTTTTTTATCCATGTTTGATTTTAATTTCCTCTAATTTTTACTATTAATATGTTGAGGTAGAAGAGTGTCACATGCGACGAACATTGCAGGGTGCTAATACATTTCATATACATAATTAACTCCTAAACTCAAAATTGTTTCACAGACTATTTTTTTAAAGGTGTTTTTTTTTTATGTTTTCAACCATTGGTGGATCATTCCTCTATATTTCAAATCATTTTTCATTGTCCTGTTGAGATCCACATATCAATAAATCTTAAGTAGAATTTTATTTCTACAAAATAATATTTGCAGTTTATATTAAAATTAACTAAAGAAAAAAACAAGGAAGAAAAGAAAATTTTCAAATATTTAAGAAAGAAAAAACATGAAAAGACAAAAAATATATCACATACGTATGGTAAATTAGTCTTAACATATTAATAATATATAAAAATAAAATGATAAAAATATATTAATTTGTTAATAAAATAATTATAAAAACAAAATCAAGAAAATTAAAATTAAAAATAAGTAAAAACGAAAATAAAAAAATAGTTTTAGCTTGTATACCAACTAAACCCTTTTAATTATGATATTATTATATAATTTTAATTAAATTTTTAGTATAAATATTTTAATAAAATAAAATTATAAATTAATGTAAAAGGTAATGGTCTTGAGAATATTTTTCAATTTAAATTTCTTCATTATTTATACATTTTAATTTTTATATTTTATCTAATATGCTTTTTATGTTAATTTAAAAGTTAATTTATTAAATTTGTTAAGTATATTTTAATATATTATAATAATTTTAAACCTCTTCAAAAATAAAAAAAAAATATTTCCAATTATATATTATTTATTTTATATTTTATTATTTTTATTCTTTATACTTATAAATGAATATAGTAATTTTCTTGACATGCGTGTCTCTTTGAATTTTTTGTCTTTTCAACTTTTTTCTTATTTTCATTTCTTTTTCCATTTTTAACTTTCCATTTTAATATACTTTACACTTCTGATGTTATATTTATTTATTATGAAGATATACAAAATTATAATTAATGGCTCACATATTGGCTATCAACAGCACAGGTGCATCTAACCACCGACTTAAATGCAGAATAGATATTCGTATTTTTTAAATGCAAGGCAAAGCTGAGGTGGGTCTACTGTGTTGCTAGAGGAGAGAGAAATAAATTTGTATTTTTTAAATGAGTTTAATTAATATATATTATCTTGTCTAATATTTTTTATACTGACATTCAATCATAATTTTTAATTTATAATAAATTTTTTTATTTTTTATTAAATAATTTTAAAATCATATAAATAAAAAAATAATTTAATATTAATGTAATATTTTTTTACACTAACAACACATACTAATTAAACTCTTTTTAAATAATTAGTGTTTGTAGAATAATTTTAATATAAGAATCGAAACGTCCAAACTAAGAAAGAAACAGCAAATACATATGTATGTCCATTATTTATTCATAAATTACATTGGTTAACTAGCAGGATTCCCAACCTGTTCTTTTATCCCAATTCACATTATCCCAACTATGATATATACCATCTTTTCTGACCGACCAATAGATTCTTTGGTGGCTACCTTCGAACCTAGGATCATATAGTTTGAATTCAACACACTTAGGTCTCCATAACAGTTTACAAGGCCTAACTTCAAAATTGGTTAAATTTGTGTAAGGCTTCCCTGGTAACAATTCATACTCAGTTGGTTGGCCAGGAGCAATGAAGAATAATCTTACTGGGTTTGGTGGCAAGTTATTCACAATAGAAAAGAAGAGTATGTTGATGTTGATGTCATTGTTGGTGGTGATGGTGTGATTATTTGAGTCTGGTTCAGAAGGGATAGGGTGAAGAGAATCAACCAAAGATGAGATATTTAAACCCACAATAACAAAAAATAAAAGAGATACATGCATTCTACTCAATTCCATTTTTTTTGTGTTTTTTCTATTCTCCCTTATCTATTATATATAAAGAGGTGAAAGAGAAGAATAAAAAATGATAAGAAATATTAGATATTATTTTTATTAATTTTTATCATATTTTATTCTCCTTTTATTAATTAATGTAAACAAGAAAATATACTCTTTATTGTCCTTTTTTGAAATAAGGCATTTTACCATTTTTGTAAAACATTGATTTTTGGTTTTCTTATTTAATTGTAATAAAGACAGTGAATATTTATATTTTTTAACAAAATTATATTTGAAAAGTCATTCATAAATATTTTCTTTTATGAAAGTTTACTTTATGGTTAGAAATTAACTCAAAATTCTGCATACTTGCTTTAACAGACTCCTTTGTGAGGGGACTTCCATTGATCAACACTAAAATTTTGTAGAGAAGATGGTGGGAGAAAATAATGGTTGACTAGATAAGGTTAACTAAATAATAAATTTTATTTTTTATTGTGCCTTCAGAGAAGGTTAGGTGGTTATCAAAACAAAGAACTGATAAGATAGTGGGAGTCAGTTACAAACTAATCCCATCAATGTAAAGAAGGAGAAAAGAAAAAAAAAAGGACACTTTATGGGAGAGGAAGACACAAAAAAAACAAAGAGTTTAATTGGTATACACCGTCAGTGTAAAGATTTTTACACTGATATTCACTCACAACCTTTCTTTCATGGTAAGTTTGTTGACTTTACTAGTTAATACTTTAAAAGTCACATAAATAAAAAGTTATGATGGACTATCAGTGTAAAGATCTTTTACATTGACATTGACAGTGTATACCAATTAAACTCAACAAACAAAATATCTCTATTTGAATGGTTCTTGTCATTAAGAGCTCTATAAGACCATCAAGAAAGGCAAAGCATCCCTATGCAAAAAAGTTTGTAAACCGTCTCAACCTTATTATTTTATTCTATTTTATTTTTAATGGAGGTTGTGTTTATAATTACCTCATGTTATGATAGAATTGATTTATGCACATTTAATTTTGGACCACCTTGAATGTCTTTTATTGGATAAGAACTAATATTGTTGTATGTAACATTCATCGTTACAGTAATAACTCATAATAAAAATGGTGAAGAATTTTAAAAAAATGATAAATTTTGTATTTAAATACATCAATTCTTATATAATAAAGAAAATATAATACTCAAATTTGGGCCTTTAGAAAACGAAAACAATTACAAGACATTATATTCTAAAATTGTTACAAACAAATACTAAAAAAAAAATTGAATAATAACAAACTTGGTCTTCAAGCCTCCTTTGATTTTCAAAACGTCTCCCTCGGGTTTTGAAAACAATACTTTTAATGAAATAATAATCTCAGTGAATAAAATAAGTTTTTAAAAGAGGTTCGCAAATAGTGTTGTTTTCAGCCGCGTGGAATTCGGAAAAACAATCATGGTACCCGCAATAATAAAAAAAGTATTTTTATTCATATATAAATTATGATTTAATTCAAATAATTTCTAGCAATAATAATAAATACGATAAAAAATAGTTTTCGATGCAAACACACAATGTACAAATTATAGTGATACTCATGATCACTCACTCTCACTCTACGGTTCCCAGAACCAGATTTTTAATAGATTTTCAAAAAGGTCTATGAGCTCATATTCCATACAATGACGTCCCATTGCCTTTCTCACACTATTGTGGAGGTATCCAAAATCTCTTCTCCATCCCTGATAACCTCTTCCCTGTATTAAGTGGAGGTATCTCATACATACATCCCAGATGTATGTATCTCAAATTTCACCCCCTATTCCTAATGAAGGTATCTCAAACAATTATAAAAACAATTTCCAAACACTACACACAAAAAATAACTGAGAAAATCACACCATGGAGGGTTTAAAAAAGGTGTTTTACTCACCTCTTGAAGCGAGATCCCGCAACTTTAATTTGTTGTTTTCTTATGCTCTTCTATCAGTCTTTCTTAACCCTTGAACTATAATTCTATGAGGAAACTACCTACCGCTATATATAATAGATTAAAATTTATTTCTCTCTCTTTCCTTTCTTTTGACAATTATGGTTCAAATTTAAAATCAAATATTTTTTTATCTTACTATTATTTTTAAAGTAATATTATCTTTAATTTTGTCATTCAAAATTTTTGACTATTTAATCTTTTAGTTATTTGATTGATTATCATCTAATTATATTTTTTTAATCAAATAACAACTTAATATTATTATTTACTAAGTGACCAAGTATTATTTTATATCTAGAAAATTATTATTTATTAATTTTGTAGAGGTCAAACATTTCTTTATCCATTTTATCTATGTTGGACCAAAACACATCCTTTTCATAGTATACCATAAACATTAAGTATAATTGTGAATAACAAATTTTATCTGAAAAATATTTTAACAGTATGTGAGAGAAGTTGGTAGGAGAAAATAATAGTTAACCTAGTTTAATTTGTTGTGGCTTGAGAGATAAGGTTAACAGAATAATAAATTTTATTGTTTATTTAGTCTAAAAATATTTTAGATTTTAAAAATAAAATAACAGAATGGGACAGAAGTTGGTGAGAGAAAATAATGAGTGACTTAGTCTAATCTGTTGTGGCTTGAGAGATAAAGTTAGGTAGTTATCAAAACAAAAAAGTGATAAGATAGTGACAGTAAGTTACAAACTAATCCCACCACTATAAAGGAGGAGAGAATAAAAAAAAGGGACAGTTTATGGGAGAGGAAGATACACAGAAACAAAAATCTCTATTTGAATGATTTTTTTCATCAAAAGTTCTATAAGACCATCAAAGAAGGCAAAACATCCCTATGCAACAAAGTTTGTCAACCATCTCAACCATATTATTTTATTTTTAATGGAGGTTGTGTTTATAATTACCTTATGTTATGATAGAATTGATTTATGCACATTTAATTTTGGACCATTTTGAATGCCTTTTATTGAATAAGAATTGATATTATTGTACGTGACCAATAAATACCATTTTTCTTACAATGTTCAGCTTTGCTATTTTTCTTTTCTTTTTTATTTTTATTTTTTCCCCTATACCTTATGCATGACGAATAATATAAATATATATATATATATATATATATATATCAAGTTAAATAAAAATTAATAGTTGAGATCAATCACTCATTCTCTCTCTTTTAGCATTTATTATTTGTCACTCTTTTTCTCTCTCCTCTCTCAATGACTAAGATTTGTTCCTCTCACTCTCATAAATTTGACTTTCTCACTATAACTATATACATATATATATGTGAGAGGGGATCCATTTACTCCAAGAGTAAGTATACAAGACTTACTCTTCATCTTCACCCTTCATTTTCTTGAAATCTAATTGTTAAAATTAGTTACTTATTACAACCATTAGATTTTAAGAAAATGAATGGATAAGATGAGAAGTAAGCCTTATATACTTACTCTTGGAGTAAGTGAATCCCATATATATATATATATATATATATATATATATATATATATATATATATATATATATATATATATATATATGTAGTTGACAAAGTCAAATTTAATTGAGAGTGAGAGGAACAAATCTCAAACATTGAAATAAAAATTAATGTTTGAGATCAACCACTCATTCTCTCTCTTCCATCATTTATTATCTATCATTCTTTTTCTCTTTCCTCTTTTAATAGTTGAGATTTCTTTAATATTCTTCTATCTCTTCCTCTCAATGACTAAGATTTTTCTTTAATATTCTTCTATCTCTTCCTCTCAATGACTAAGATTTGTTCATCTCACTCTGATAAATTTGGCTTTATCACTATATATATATAGTTAAGAAAGTTAAATTTATATGAGAGTGAGAGGAGCAAATCTTAGCCATTGAGAGAGGAGAGAGAGAAAAAAAAAAGAAACAAATAATAAATGTTTATTTGTTTATTGCTTAAAGAAGAAGAAGAAGAAGTTAAAAGAATTTATTGTTTATTGCTTAAAATTTAAAAAGTTAAAATAAAATAAAATAAATATTATAAAGTTAACTTTCATAACGTTAAAAAAATACAACGTTAAAAGAAATAAATAAAAAATATAAGTAACGTTACATTTGTAACATTAAGTTTTTATTATTTTTAAAAGAAAAAAATAAAATAATTTATTTAAGTATAAATACTGTTATAAGGGGATTAAAATTTTCTCCCAAATCTTCTCAATCTTGAATTCTGTTCTCTCATTTTCAGTTTAATGTTTTGCCTAATTTTTTTGCATTATAGATCTTAACTAATATAATTATCATTATTAATATTATTATCATATTTTGCAAAACCAACCACCTTGTACAGGTGATAATTTTGAAGATGGCCAAAGTTTTGTGTATGCACCATAATTTCCAAAGGCTTCACCACCATTTCCATGTCCTACTAGTGAAAAATCTTGTAACCCGCAATCCCTATGTTTCCATCACCCCCACCTATCCCAAACATCATGACTCCTTCATCCAACCAAGACCCTCCTAATAGTGAACCTGAATCAGTTATCAGACTCGATAATGTACAACTCGATCGAAGCAATGAAAATATGTTGCAGAAAAAATATCGTGTGCCATTCACAGTCCCAAAGGATATAATTTTAGTTCGATCATGGTTGAATATTTTGAAGGATCCAATTGTTGGAGTTGATAAGTTGTTAAATCATTACTAGGAGTAAATTAAAGAAGCATACAATAACAATGATGACTGTGACCGATTCACAACTAGAGCTATCATTCAATTAAAGTCTTGATTGAGAAAAATTCACCCTGCAGTTCAAAAGTTCATCGGTTGCTACAAATAGGCAGTAAGTCAAAGGAAAAGTGGATGGGGAAAGAAGGACGTTATGGCTTTTGCAAATAGAATTTTCACAGAAGATTCAAAAGGTAAAAAAATTGAATTTGAGCATTCTTTGATGTTGTTGAGGGATGAACCAAAATGACATTCATCATTTATGGAAACCTCTTAAAACAAGAGCAAGATATCTGTGTCAGGTTCATCGTCGTCTAACCCAGAGATGCCGTTGAATTTGAAGAATATGATGGAACTTTACCAGTGCGTTGACCAATAGGACAAAAAGCAGCAAAAAAGAAGATAACATAAAAAAAGGACATGCAACTATATCAACTAATGTTGATATGGTTGGAATAGAAAGTCAATTGAAAGTTAGAAATGACAACCAATAAAAATTTCTTGAGTTAAAGGAAGCATAGGAAAAGCTTTTGCAGGAGCAAGAAAAGCATTTGCTGGAGCAAGAAAGGCGTTTGTCGTATGAAATCATAATGAAGGACATAATTGGCATGTTTTAAGAGCAAATTCATTGTCATGAAAATTATTGTGCCTATCTTAAGCAAAAACATGGATTTTAAAAATTGTATTATTTATTTAAGTTTTCTTTTTGTTTTTTTGTGTGTAATGTAGCTGTTGGAAACTAGCTGTTAGAAAGTAGTCATTGTAAAACTAGCGGTGGAAACTAGCTATTAGAAAGTAGTTGTTGTAAAACTAACTGTAATGAATCATGTTATATATTTGTGTAATTCTTTTTCATTCTCATATTTTCTCTTAAGCTTACACAATATTGTTCTCTCACTCAAACATTTTAGTTATCCATAGAATGGACTTTGACAATGAGTTGGATGCACAACTGGATCAAATCTTAGAGGAGTTATTTGAAGATACCACTGAGGAAGAAGTGATAAGGTTAGTCTTTCAATCAATAGGAGCCAACAACACTCTTTGTTGTTCACATAGAAGAATGGTGGTACATCGAAATCGGGAGGAAGGTCATGATCGATTGTTCAATGACTATTTCTCCGACAATCCGGTGTCTACAGATATGTAGTTCCGAAGAAGGTTTTGTATGCGAAGGGATGTGTTTTTTATGCATTCCTCCTTAGCAAGGGTCTTATCACAAGGGTCATGGCTAGAAGGATTGAGAAAGATATGGCAAGATAGGAGGGAAAAAGACCTTACCTTCTCATGGAGATCAAGATGTTAGAAATTAGACCATAGTCTTCTTTTTAGTCCTTGTAGTGTAAGTTTTTAATTTGGGATTTGGAGGTGTTTTTAGTGTCTTTTTTGGCCTTGTATTTTGGCCTTTATTTCTATTCTAAATTAGGAGGTGTAACTAGTCTTTTTTGAGGAGGGTACCTTTTTGGAGAAGATTAGGAGTGTGGTTTTTTTTAACCACACGCCCTAAGTTAGTTCCACACCCCTCTCATTCACACATGAAGCATGAGAGGCATATGAGTCCCATTGGTTACCTCTCAAGTTGACACCACTTTCTCTCTCATCCAAGGTGGCGCCTACTTGGCACTCATGTTGCTTTCATTTTTTGAATTTGAATTTTGAGGTGCCATGTGGACTCCCTCCAAAATTCAAATTCAAATTTAGAGGGAACCAAGATCCTTAAAATTAGGGACATGTTTGGATCTTCCTATAATTAATCAAGTGTTAATTGGCTCTAGCTCAATTAATACTTGATTAATCTCTCTTTG
Organism: Psophocarpus tetragonolobus; assembly: GCA_037954015.1. Taxonomy (NCBI): domain Eukaryota; kingdom Viridiplantae; phylum Streptophyta; class Magnoliopsida; order Fabales; family Fabaceae; genus Psophocarpus; species Psophocarpus tetragonolobus. The sequence continues at coordinate 42,143,171 of CM075689.1, forward strand.
CCTCTACTAATGGTGGACGTCCATTCCTAAACATCCCAAGCCCATGATTTTGCTTATATATAAGCACCCCCTATTGTACATTTTACACTTGATTGAATACAAAAACCTTTTGTGAGTAAATTTAAGTGTCTATTTCTCTCTTTCCTTGAGAGTTCTATGGATTTTATGAAGGGCTCATTCCCTTGTAGCAAGCTCCTATCATGGCTTATCTCTTCTTAGAGTGGTGCCACCACCACCATCTCCATCTCCTCCATCACTCATTTCTTCAAGGAACCTTTCTAAAAGATGATCTTGGGAGAAACATCAACAAGAATGCATCAATTGGTATCTAGAGTCTCCTAGAGGTTCATCTTCTTCCTTTTGTCTTTTAAATTTTCAAATTCTCTTCTCCTCATCTCAACTATATTTTCATTTACGTATTTTCTTATTGTTTAATAATTCTAGCATGTCTTGAATGTTTGTCTTGTTGTGTTGTTTGGATTCTTGCACATTTTATATGATGCTTACTTTTAAAATTTTGGTTCAATCTTATAGTTCCATTCATTGAACCAATTATATTTTTAGGATTCGTTAATTTCAGCATTATCCTTTAATTTGTGGATTTTTGTGGTTTTGAGTTGCCTAAGAACCATTTGACCTCAAATCCACACCGTTATGGTGAAATCCATAGCGTTGTGGTCAAGTGCTTTGACCTCAAATTCTACAATTCCTTGGTTCAATTTGTATTCTATTTTTGTTTGCTATTTTAGGACTTTGTTTTAAAATTTTATACTCTTAAGTTTTGACTTAGTAGAAGTCATGTTTAGTCACTTTAGGTCATATCAACTTCTTAAGGTTTCGCTTCTATTTTTTATCTTGTTCTAAATTCTAAAAGTGTGTGATCCTTCTTTGAAATTGAGCATATAAGAATTTCTTACCTCTTGAGTAAGTCTTCCAAAGAAGTCTATCATGCTTATAACCTAAGCATGTTCCTCTAAAACAAAATTTTCAAAAACAATTTTAGTGCTCAATTTCAATCATGAGTTATTTATTCAAAAAAGTTAGTAGCTCTTGTGTGTGCTTTGTTATGAAGTGAATTTGTTGTTGAAGTGTGAGAGCAAATTGGCATGTTATTAGACTCTTCTTGTGCAAACAAGTAAGTGTCCAAAACATCAACTAGTGACTAATAAAACACTACCTAAATTACTTCAAAAAATTTAGTATACTAAAGTTGTGTTTTTCATTAATTTCATTTTTAGCTCAAATTTTATGTGCCTTAGTTTGGTAGTGTAGTAAGCATTTAGGACCTCCTTATTGTTCACAAAATTTTCAATCTAAAACAAGTCATTAGGTACATCTAGGATAAAAAAATATATAGAAAAAAAAGTCATAAAAAAAGTATAAAACAAAGCAAAAGTGAAAAAATATTAAAAGTTTAAAAAAAGAATTAGGTGTACCTAATAGAAAACCAAGTAAAATTGCATAAAAAGGAGTTCAAGATGGTCTAATTGTGCTTGCCAAAACCTCTACACTATTTGGCCATAATGGCTAGCTTGTTTGCAATTTTTGAAAACATTTTAGGTGATTTTATTTTTTTAGTCCTTACTCTACTTTAGAACTCTTCTAGGACCTCTATTTGTGTGCCTACCTCTTTCTTATCTTTAATTTTAGTTTATCTTGATTCTTAAATCTTCTAAGTCTTGTCTCATTTATTCTTCCACTTGGAAATCCTATTACTTCTTTGTACTTTTATTTATTTTTTTTTTGCTTGTATTCTTGTAAATTTGCTTGGTGCTTGGTGTGGTGTTACTCTTGTCGTACAGAAGATTGGAAAAGGAGCATACTACAAAAGTAGCATTCTAAGAGATGTTGACCAAGCCAAGAGGACTTGAGCAAGGGAGAAAGCAAGGCATTAAGAGCATACACTTGTGGGAGTTAGGAGAAAGACTTGAAGACCTTGTCCCTTTAAATTTTGCTTTCATTTCTTTGTATTCATATTAAGGAGTATTGATACCCTTGTGGTAAATCCATTTGTTTGTAATAACTTATTCATTTGCTTAGTTTCTCTCTAATTAAGGTGTGAAGGAGGAAGTGGTACACCACCTTCGTCACCTTCTAGGAGCATGTTTAGTTTCCTTACACTTTTACCTTTCTTGCCTTTAACTTTCTTTCCAATTTCATGTTGTTTAAGGCTTGAGTTCCAAAGACTCACTTTATCCTTTTAGGGAGAAAACAAAAAAAGAGAGGAGATTTTTACTTGAATTTTGGCCTAAACCTTTAGCACTAAATTCCAAGTACTATGTTTAATTACTCACATGTTAGTGTTTCTAGCAACAAGATTGTTAACCAAAGACATTTATCTAAGGTTAACTCTCTTGAGCACCTTACTATGGATTTTCGTGAGTGGATGAGAGAAGATAGGTTGAAGCGTGAGGAAAAAGAAGAGAGAAGAAGAAAAGAAAAAGAAGAGGAAAAGAGGGAGAAATAAGAAAAAGAAGAGAGAAAAAGAAGAGAAAAGAGAAAAAGGAGAAAGAAAAAAAAGAGATAAAGTTGAGCTCTTGTCATATTCGAGCCTAGATGAATTGGTACAACTTCGTATCAAGGTTGAGAATCAATTTAAGAGAAAAGGAAAAAAAAAAGAATTCTCAACCTTATGCAAGGAAGGACGAATTCAAGGGGAAATCTTCCAAGACCTCCCTAAAAAGGATCCACCCAAGCATATCAAAGACAATAAAGCATCTCATGTAGTAAAAAACCTCTACTACTAACTTCCATAACAAGCAAAATAGTATAAAATGTTTTAAATATCTTGGGAGAGGCCACATTGCCTCTCAATTCCCCAACAAGAAAACCATGATAATGAGGGGGTAAGAAATTTATAATAGTGAGAGTAGCTCACCTTCGTCCTTTGGTGAGAGTGAGGAAGAAATGGGTCAGGCATCATATTCAAATTGTGAAGATGCTTATGCATATAAGGGAGACCTCCTGATGATTAGAAGGCTTCTTGGAAGCCTACCTCTAGATATTACCCAATATCAAAGAGAGAACATATTTCACACAAGATGCAAAGTTAATGAAAAAATGTGTTCTCTCATTGTAAATAGTGGGTCTTGTTGTAACTACTGCAACTCTAGGTTCGTTGAAAAGCTAGCCTTGACTCCACTTCCCTATCCAAAACCTTATAAACTTTAGTCGCGTAATGAGCAATGGGAAATGGTAATCAATGAGCAAGCAAGAGTGCCAATTTCCATAGGAACTTATAATGATGAAATCTTATGTGACATAGTCCCTATGGAAGCTGGTCACATCTTGCTAGGAAGACCATGACAATATGATAAAAAAACATTCATCATGGTCATTCCAATCAAATCATCCTCACTCATATAGATAAATGGATAAGGTTGTATCCTCTATCACCTGCTTAGGCGGCTAAGGATTAACTACTCATGAAAAACAAGAGAGAGGAGAAGCATAAAAAAAAGTCGAAAAGAAAAAAAATTTATCCCTAAAGCTTTAAAGGGGTAAGGAGAGTGAGCTGGAAGGTGATGGCCCTTCTAAGAAGGTTTGGAATAAAGACAACCTATTTGCATAAAAAAAAAGACTTAAAAAAGGCTCATTTAACTGATAAACCTTTCTATCTTCTCCTTTCCAAGGAAACATCTCATTCTTTCCCCCTTATTTCTTCTACTTCTAGCAGTGTCATAGATCTTGAAAGTGAGAATCTTCCTATTGGTGTTAAAAAAATTTTAAAAGAGTTTGGTGATGTATTCCTTAGTGAAGTTCCAAAAGGAATTCCTCTTGTTAGGGGTATAAAACACCAAATTGATTTTCTGGAGAAGGGTTGGGTTCAAAAGAGCCTTAGCCTTTGTGTTATGCTAGTCTTGTTAGTGCCCAAGAAGGATGGCCAATGGAGGATGTGTGTGGATTGTAGAGCAATCAGCAACATCACCATCAAATACAGACACCCAATCCCTATACTTGATGACATGATGGATGAATTGCATAGGGCAAAACTATTTTCAAAGATTGATCTTAGAAGTGGTTATCACCAAATAAGGATTAAAGAGGGTAATGAGTGGAAAACCACTTTTAAGACAAAATTTGGTCTTTATGAATGATTGGTCATGCCTTTGAACCTAACAAATTCCCTTAGCACTTTCATGAGATTAATGAATCATGTTTTAAGGGATTTTTTAGGAAAATTTTGTGTTGTTTACTTTGATGACATTTTAGTGTACAGTAGGAGCCTATATGATCACTTAGGACATCTTAGGCAAGTTTTTTTCATACTGAGGACCAACCACCTCTTTGGTTTTAAAAATGCACTTTTTGTGCTGAGAGTGTGGTATTTTTAGGATTTGTAGTTAATGATCAAGGGATTCACGTGGATCTTGAAAAAATCAAAGTCATTCAAGAATGGCCCACCCCACAAAGTGTGACAGGGATCAAGAACTTTTATGGTCTCGCTAGTTTTTACAAGCGCTTTGTGCCTAACTTCTCCACACTTTTCTCACCAATAAATGAGTTGGTGAAGAAGGATACTCCTTTTCTTTGGGGTGAAAAACAAGAAAAATCCTTTTCTCTTATCAAGCATAAGCTCATTAATGCACCAATCTTGACATTACCTAATTTCTCTAAAACTTTTGAACTTGAGTGTGATGCCTCTGGTGTAGGTGTGGGGGCTATTTTTTTGTAGGGTGGGCACTCTATTGCTTATTTCAGTCAAAAACTCAATGGTGTCCCTCTCAGCTACCCCACCTATGATAAAAAGTTTTATGCTTTGATTATGGCCCTTCAGACTTGGGAGCATTGCCTTGCTCCTAAGGAGTTTGTCATTCATACTAACCATGAATCACTTAAGTATCTAAAGGGACAAGGCAAGCTGAATAAAAGGCATGGTAAATGGGTTAAATTCCTTGAATCCTTCCCATATGTCATCAAATACAACAAAGGTAAAAAAAATATGGTAGTTGATGCTCTGTCTAGGAGGCACACTCTTTATACCACTTTGAGTGCTAAAATTCTAGGATTTGATGACATAAGGGCCATGTATCCCTCTGATAAGGATTTTGCCTTCATTTGTGCTGCCTCTACATCTGCATCCAAAATCCAAGATGGGTTTTTCACTAGTGAGGGGTATCTTTTCAACGATGGAAGACTTTGCATACCCCAAGGATCCATGAGAAATCTGCTGACAAAAGAAAGCCATGAAAGTGGGTTCATGGGGCATTTTGGAATGAATAAAACCCTTCTGCTTTTAAAAGAAAAATTCTTTTGGCCCCATATGAAGAGAGATGTTCATGGGCATTGTTCTAGATGCTTAGCTTATTTCTGCTTCTTCTGCACCTTAACTGCTTCTATATACCTCATGGACTATATACACCTTTGCCTGCTTTTTCTGCACCTTAACTGGACATTAGTATGGACTTTGTCCTAGGCCTTCCTCATACCTAACGAGGTGCAAACTCCATTTTGTGGTAGTGGATAGATTTTCTAAAATGGCCTACTTTATACTCTTCTACAAAGTGGATGATGCGAGCAACATCGCAAGACTTTTCTTTAGAGAGGTTGTCAGCTTACACAACATACCCTCATACCATAGTGTCTGATAAGGATGTGAAGTTCCTTAGTCATGTCTAGAAAACTTTATAGGCTAAGTTGAGAACTAAACTTTTGTTCTCCACCACTTGTCACCCTCAGACTAATGGACAAATTGAGGTGCTGAACAGATCCTTATCCAATAAGTTGAGGGAACTACTTAGAGACAACCATAAATCTTGGGATGAATACCTTCCCCATGTTGAGTTTGCATACAATAGGGTGGCCTAAAGAACCACTAAGCATTCCCTATTTGAAGTGGTGTATGGTTGCAACCCTATCACACCTTTAGATCTCTTACCTCTTCCCTTTTTCTCATTATTTTCATAAAGATGGAAAGGCAAAAGCTGAGTTTGTTAAAAATTTACATGAAAGGGTAAAGTCTAACTTAGAACATCATTCAAAAGGTATGCTTCTTCTGCTAATTGGGGGAGGAAGGAAGTAATCTTCAATGAAGGGGATTAGGTATAGCTTCATTTGAGGAAGAATTGCTTTCCTACTCAAAGGAGTCCAAACTTAGCCCTAGAGGAGATGAGCCCTTCCAAATCCAAGAGAGAGTCAACAATAATGCATATAAATTAGACCTCCCTCAGGATTATGGAGTTAGTACTACCTTTAATGTATGTGATCTATCTCCCTTGCAGGTACTGATGATTAAGAGGACCTACAAATTTGAGGTCAAATCCTTCCTAAGGCGGAGGGGATGATGCATTCCTCCTTACAAAGGATTCTATCACAAGGGTCATGGTTGGGGGGATTGAGGAAGATATGACAAGAGAGAAGTGATGCATGCACACCTAGCATGGTCATAAGCTAGGACCAGTAAGAAAGAAGCATGACTTGGATGAAGCTTCAATGAGCTTAGTTTAAGACATGTTCCATTTAATTGTATTCATTTAATCATTTTTAGGCTTGTATAAGCATCTTAAGTCATTAGGATTTTAGGGGTGTAGTTACTTTTATTTTCGATCTTGTATTTTGGCTTATAAGTTCTTTTTTCTTTAGAAGGTGTAATTAGTCTCCTTGTGGAGTGTGTTAATTAGTTGGACTTGGTCCATGAGGATTTGGATGTATGGAATTTAGTTTCTACACTCCTAATTCCTCTTCACACCCTTCTAACCAACGTATGAAACATGTAGGAGATATGTGGGCCCCCTTGCCCCCTTGTTTCACTTCACATATGTTTTCTCACTCCTACATGACTGATTCTTATTTCTTCTTATTTAAATTTGAATTTTGGAGGTGTCATGTCATTAAATAACTATTCTATACTACACTAATAAAATATTTAATTAAATAAATATATTAAACACATAATTCATTAATTAAATTAATTTAATAAATATGTAATTATTATAATAAAAAAATAATAAGTTAAATAAATATATTAAAAATAATAAATTAAGTATACTAAAAATTAATTAAATTACAATACAAAAAAAGAAGAAAAATAACTATACTACATGTAATTAACTACACTAACCAAATATTTAATTAAATAATTATACTAAACATATAATTCATTAAGTAAATTAATATAATAAACATGTATTTATTATAATAAAAAATAATAAATTAAATAATTATACTAAAAATAATGAATTAAATACACTAAAACTTAATTAAATTACCAGACTAGAAAAAAGAAATTAAATAATTATACTATTATATACGCTAACCAAAAAGTGAGGAGAAAGGAGAAAGGAGAGAGAGGATTGAGGCAAAAATAAGGTGAGGAGCGAGAGTGAGATAGAGAAAATTATGTAAGAAATAAAGAATTAAGAGAGAAAATCAAGAATAAAATGGAACTTTAGAAAAAAATTTTAAAAGAATAAGAATTATTCAAATTAAGGTAAGTGTTAATTCAATATGTTTAAAAATATTATATTAAGTCACTAACACCTATTATATGTTTAAAACCATTATAACCCTAATACACTTTGTATGAAAATGATAGTTAAAAAAAACAGAAATATACTATTAAAGTTTAGTATTGATGTAATTTACTCGTTTCTTTTTTGTTCTACCATTCCCCCCTAATTGAAGGCTTTATTTTTGTTTTAAATTAGTTTCTCCTCAAACCTTTTGCTACAACCTTTCTGTTTAAGCCTCAACAATTTATAGGAACTCTGATAATTTTTTATTATTTTTGTTGCATTATTTGGTTGACAATTGATGTCCTGGGTGCAGTGAAATTTGAAAAAAAAAAAAAAAAAACACATTGTGCAGATGAATTGAAAAATAGTGAAGGGGCAGAAAAGGAATGAAAATGCAGGGGAGGTTTAGAGAGTAGGAGGAGTGCAACAGAGTAGAAGAAGACCTTTTGTGTTTCTTCTTTTTTATTTTTTATTTTATTTCTTTGAACAATACTGTTTACACTTCCAGTATTTCTAAATATACCCTTTTACACTTTAAGTAATATAGATAAAAGTAATTTACGTATTCAAATGAAAATACATTATTTTTATTATTCTGTGAGGAGTGTCCTAACATTTCCTATTTTAAAAGTATTTTGATTTTTTTTTATTCTTTAGTTGTTTGGGTCATTTAAGAAGAAAGATTTAGTAAGGATAATGGTATTTCCTTTGTTTCTTTGATAAGCAATCAGAAAAGATTATAATAAAAATATATGCCATCCACTTAATTTCATTTCCTTACTGAATAGCCAGGATTTTGAAGGAGTGTGGATTCTCTCATATTAAATTTTTAGTAGTCGAGAGAAAAACTCATAAATATGTGAAATCCATTTTCAATAAAAAAAATAAAGATTTATGAGGTGTGTAAAATACATTTACATAAATGGATATCACACATTCTATAAGTCTTTTTTTCTGAAAATTTCCAAAAAGAAGTTCCTTTCATTTTGAAGAAAATAAGAACTCGCATATTGAAATTTTTTTCTTCTCCTTCATTGTTATTTTCTTATAGATTTGTTTAATATTTTTCTATCATTGCACGTAGTCTTATAAAGAATGCTAGAGAGTAATAGTTTTCTATATAACATATAGTGCTTCTATGAATAGCTTGTTTCATTAAAGTATTTGTTTAAAAATAATTAGAAAGTATATAAAAATAATTTTAGTTCAAATATTTTTAAATAATTATTTTGAGAAAATTTAATTATAAGTTTAATATAATATAAAATATTAAATATGTCATAATTATCATGTATATCCAGTCATGCCGGATATTATTTAATTAAAATTATGTTTGAAATTTTAAATTCATTTAAAATTAAATTTAATTATACGAATAAATTCATATTTTCATATCTTTTCATTTCCTTTTTTTCCATTTTCCACGTAACTAATAAAAAGAAATTATCTTATTTCATTTCTTTCTAATTTAATAATTCTATATTTCTATCAAATCAAACAGTACAAAGTTCTAACGAAATCACTTCAATTAATATTTTCTCTCTTTAATTTGTTTTCTCTCAATTTCACTTCTTCCCCATGCCGAGACAAAAAACCTTAATAACTAACCAGCCTCACCTACCTATCACACCTTAATAACTAAGTCTTTGACCTTGATTTCAAATTAGCTTAATTAGAATGTCCTGCGAAAGTGAAAACATAATAATTTAATCATATCTTTTCTTTTATATGATTTTTAAAATATTAATCAATAAAATCAATAAATTTAATATAAATTAAAGATTTTGATTAAATGTAAATGTAAAAAATGTTACATTGAATTACTAATTATTTAGTACCTAAAAAATATTGTGAATTAAATTGCCGCCAAAATTAGAATAACCAATGATCCTTAATTATTTGTATAAACTAAGTTCCTTATAAAAAATTTCAATAAGATGAAATAAAAAACTCATCAAGACAAACTACGTAGATTATAAACTAATATCATTACCCTTCATATTAAGAAAGATATTATAGACTCTTTCATATATTTATTGATTCATCATCAACGGAGACATAACTTAGCTATATATGTGTCCTTTTTTCATTGGATTCCACTTGTCAATTGCACTTTACACTCAGTGGCTAAAAAGAGCATTTGTAATGGAATAAATGTTTGTTTTACAATAGTTTTATAAAATCGTTTTAACTATTTTAGTATTTAAAAATTAAAAAACTCGTTTGGATAGTGTTTTCTGAAAACAGTTTTCGAAAATAGTTCTGGTTTTTTAATTAAAAATCAGAAACAACTAAAAATAAATTTGTTTTTTAGTTTTCTATTTTTATTTTGAAAATTGAAAATATAACCATAATATGTTTATCTTTTTGTTTTTCATTAATAAAATTTTAATAAATATGAACAAGTTCTTTCATTTTTACATCTTTAAAACAATTTTCAACACACTTGTCAAACAAGTTTTTTTTTCTTTTTTTTTCGAAAACAATTTTTTAAAAACTATTCTTGAAAACTCTTTTTAAAAATAAAAAACAAAACTAAACCTATAATCTAAATCTTCTCAAGAGAGATCCAACAAGAGAGAGAAAGACAGAGTCCCATGTGAAGTTGATTGATATGTGGTTATATATACAACGTTTGGGTTAATGCACCTTGTATATTTTCTTGTTTCACTGTTTGCATTCTCAAACCAAGGAAAACAAAGTGTATGTACATTAATTTTTCTCCATGTTGTGCTTCAAAACAAAGTGGCTTGACATCTTCTCTGACATTCTTTTCTGGGTTTGAATGATGCATGTAAAATGGTGTAGGAGAGGGATCTGACTGAAACAAGTAGTGGAGTTCTCTCACAAACATGGAAGATGAGAGTTTCACACAGCCATTATTGGAGAGGAAGTACCATGAGGACTGTCCAGGTTGCAAAGTGGATCAAGCCAAAGAGTTGAGTGAGGGACAAGGTGTACCCATTAGAAATCTTTTTATCATATGGACGGTGGTGTTGTGTGCCGGTAATTATTTTTAACTCCCTTTTGAGTTTTGAGTGTTTTCACTTCTGAAAGTGTGGGTGTCCATTTCTGACGTTTTAGGACTTTTGGGGTGTTTGTGATTGCCATGTTTACTAATGCTACTATTCAAATTTCTAACTTTTGTCAAGAAGTTAGTTGGTTGAACATTAGGCATTTGAGATATTGTAAATGTCCTGACATGTTTGATTCTTATGGATAAAAAACTTGTAACTTTTAACTAAATGTTCAGGTTCCTTAACTTGTGGTATCAATGGTCTTTTTGACAGTAGTCATCTAAATTTTATGCTTGCTCAGTAGAGACACACAATGACCTACAAGGGTTGCTAAACAAGCTAAAAGTTTTGTCAGATCTGCATATAACTTCAGAACTAAAACTGTAAAGTTGGTATTGTTACTTAACTGTTAATCTTTTCAGCTAAACGTGCCAAAGTAGGCTTTTTCAAGTTGTACACTTTCTAACTTCTTCGGTTCATCCTGTCTTTCCTAGGAGATAATGAGAAAAAGTTCACTCCTTAGTGGTGACTGATTGAATTAATATGATTATTTCTTCTTTCTCCTGAATGTCTGAAATTGAGTACCTTATCTCAAAAAGCAAATCCTTCTAATCCCATAACTGTAGTGTGGGAGGATTAAAGGTAAAAACCTGAAGTGTTTTATGGAATTTTCAATATCAGTATTTTGAATGGAAAATCAGTGTTTGATTCCATATTTTACCAGTCATTTTTTTTTTTGTCTTTCTCAATCAGTTGAAATTACTTTACCTTTCTCATGTTACTTTATTTTCTCCTGTACAGCTCTGCCTATATCTTCTCTGTTTCCATTCCTTTATTTTATGGTAAGTTTAAGTAACACTTGACTATGTAATGGGGTTTACTGATGTTACCTTTTCACTTAATGCACGTTCTGATTTAGTGACTCAGTTGGAAGTTCTGAACACTATTTGTTTCAAGTCCAATTTCATTTTTACTTATATTTATAATTAAAAACAAAGTTACAAGTTCTCATACCCCAATCTGTTTTAGAATTTGTAAAGTGAATTTAAGTGTCAGTTCACTGTTTAATTTAATCATCATTTTAAAATATAAATATATATGTAAATGATTGGTTCAATAATGTCAGTTAACTGTACTTGGATAAACTTATATTTAAATCTTTGTTAATGCCGTAAAAACATATTATAAAAAGATATTAAATCTTTGTTTTTCCAATAGTTGGTCACTACTACTAACAAATTAGATGTGTTTATTGGAATGTCCATGGCCAAAGAATAACTTGGAGAAGCCGAGAAGGAAAAGATGTATTTGAGCTATTTTGAAAGGAAGGTTTTGTATTTTCAAAGAAATTGCCTTTAATGGAAGTGTCTTACTCCAGATGGCAATTTATTCTTTGGTCAATGTGAATGACTTTTTCCTCGAGACTGCTTAAAAAATTAACAATTTTGGCATGCGGTTAATGATCTCAAGAATTAAAACATGAATAATTTAGAAGCTTTTCTGAGCCATTAATCAAATTTTGTTCAAAATACTAAGTGCCCTTCAATTTTTTTCTCATGAATGATATACCAATTTATTTCTGGTCCCTTTGATGAGTATAAATTTTGTTGAGACTGATAAGTACAACATGTTGGATGTGCTGAAGTCTTTTTTTAATTTTATTGCTCTGTTTTTCTTTGTCATTTGTTATGAAACACTCAATAAATAAAATCTTTGATTAATCTTTAACTATGTGCCGATGCACATAATATACACGTACAATAATGTGACAATTTATTTTTAGGTAAGGGATTTTAATATTGCAAAAACAGATGCAGACATTAGTTCTTATTCTGGCTATGTTGGTAAGACAAGTTCAGTTATTTTATTTTCTAAAGTTTTCAACAATTATTGTAAGTTCCTCTTTATGCATGCATGATACAAAAATGTTGTAGGTTCTGCATTCATGCTTGGCAGATGTTTGACTTCTGTGTGGTGGGGAATTGTAGCTGATCGCTATGGTCGAAAGCCTGTTATAGTCATAGGGATTATTGCAGTGTAAGTATATCTGTCAATGAATTGGTTGCTTTTAAGTTATATTTTCCAACTTCCCTTAATTATCAATGCTTTCTCGCTTTCAGTGTCATTTTCAACACATTATTTGGCCTTAGCACAAGTTTTTGGATGGCTATTATCACAAGATTTCTTCTGGGAAGTTTATGTGGTTTGCTTGGACCAGTGAGGGTAACACATTTTTAACTGAGTAGTTAGCACTTTCATATTTCATTCATCAGTACCAGGATGCAAATATTGAATGTGTGTGCATTTGGATATATTACTTGTTCAATCTCATTCAAACTTCCGATTATACATTAGTTTGCTGAAATCCTCTATTTAACAGGCTTATGCCACTGAACTTGTTAGAGAAGAATATCAAGCTCTAGCACTCTCTACTGTAAGCATCACCAACATTTTATACTATTATTTCTTACAACTATATTTCCATGAAAATAATTCAAAGGGTGATCTGCTTTTAGGTCAGTGCATCTTGGGGAATAGGTTTAGTCATTGGCCCAGCAGTGGGAGGCTATTTGGCTCAGGTACTATCTATATTCCTTGCCACTATTTTAAGATGCATCTTGCAAAAGCCTTGAAATTTGTATTTGTTTATGGGATAGGTAGTGCATGGTGTTATCTACTCAATCGAGGTTTATTTTATTTTACTTTACCTTTTTTAAAATCCATCTACCATAAAAGAAAAGGTCTTTTGCATGTTCTTAACACTTTGTACTTTTAAGTACTAAAGTTTATATGTGAAGGTGCATGCAGATGGGGACTGTGGCCAACAATTATCTGCACATTAATAATTACTTTGATTATCTAACACTGCGAGTTTTTTAAATGTAGCCAGTGGTGAAGTACCCACATATATTTCCAAAGGATTCCTTTTGGGATAAGTAAGTGGACTTCTGCTTTTAATTTTATAGAAGTTAAGGATTCAATTTTCCTCTTGCCTTTGTCTTTCTAGCATTTTATTCTATAATGATTTGCTGATTTTCATTTGTCAAACCTCAATTACTCTGCAGATTTCCTTACTTCTTGCCCAACTTTGTAATATCAGCAGTTTCGTTTGTAGTAGCTATTGAGTGTATCTGGATTCCGGTATGTATTTTAGGTTCTAATTCTAACATATCTAGTTCATTGACTACAGCTATTTCATCTTATTTATGATGTGTGGAGCTTACTTTTTTTAAGAGGAAATTCCACAAGAGATTTACCTTTATTGCACCTATTATCCTTCTAATTTTTTATATTACATTTAGTTGTCCCTAAAAAAATTAGTGTAGTATTATTTTTAACCTAAAATGGGGTCAATTGTAACGAAAGTAAAACATCAGGGGGAGTCAATGTAATAAACATGAAAAAAGCATTAAAATAGGTTTGTGTTGGGTTAAAGAATTGAAGGAATGTTAGGTGTAATAAAGGTAAACCTCGTGTATGTAATTTACTCATTTTTTTAATAGAATTTTAACTCTTCAACAATTTTTCTATGATTTTTGCACCTCAGTTTGTCTTTGTCTTTACTGTTTATACTGTTTACTTTGTGTCCCACATCGTTTAATTAGTTTATTACTTTCAGGAAACACTTCACAACCACAATTGTAGCAATGAATCAATAGACAATGTCGAAGGTTTAGAAAATGGAAGCATTGTGGCTGGAGAAGACAAGATCCAAAAGAATGAAAGCCTCTTCCTAAACTGGCCCTTAATGTCATCTATCATTGTTTATTGTGTTTTTGCACTTCACGATATTGCATATCAAGAGGTATGATACATAATATGGTTAAAAATGGTCAATGCATCTTCTTTAAGATATGCTGTTTGGATTTTTCTGCCTTTTATCCATGCATTTTTAAGTGAACATTCATTCATCCTAATTTTTATAGGTTTTCTCATTATGGGCTGTGAGTCCTCGAAGACTAGAGGGTTTGAACTATGCTACTAATGATGTTGGTAATGTTCTTTCAATATCAGGTGCATCTCTGAAACCAACAATAGATGCCTGTTAGTAAGGGTTTTTCATCCATGACTAGATGTAGAAAATTTTTACGATACATGTATTTTTTTTTTCCTAATAGAAATTGAAGATGGTGTTAGGGGGTTTACCATAACTATTTAGCTAAACTCCTTCACATGTCTATTCTTATTCAATAATAGATATTTAATTTGTATAATTAATTCTCAAATGTTCAGGTCTTGCACTCATCATTTACCAACTAACCATATACCCATATGTGGAAAAAGCTTCTGGACCTATTGGTATTGGTCGCATATCAGGGGTTAGTTTTCACCTAATTCTGGCCAGTATTGAATTTGAGCATTTTAGTTTTTGTTATTATGTTGTTAATTTGGACCTATATGCAGATATTATCCATTCCACTTTTGCAAAGTTATCCCTTCATGGCATTTTTGTCAGGCTTAACACTATGCATAGTGTTAAATATTGCTTCAATGATGAAGAATATTTTGTCTGTAAGTACACCTTTTATTTATTTAAACATTTAGTGGTTGAGGATTTGAAATTCATTTGGATTCTCTAAAACTATAGAAATCAGTTTAATTGATTCAAAGAATTTGACTGATTGTACTCATTCTATTTTATTTAGGTGACCATTAATACCAGTTTGTTACTTCTACAAAACCGAGCAGTGGTAAATTTTTGCATGATTTTATTTACGCTTAAATATGTTTTTTATACTCAAAATATGATATAGTTTGATTTTTTTTTATTTGACTTTCAAAGTTTGAATCTATATTAAATATTATTTATTTTTATTAGTTTCAGATATTTGAAGGATGAATATTCTATTTCTTATGTAGTGGAGGCAATTTCTCACTGTTTTAATCGTGAGAAAGTTTAATTTAAAAATTATTATAAATAAATAGTGATAGTTTTTAAAGCTATCACAAATGGCAGTATAAAAATTTGACATGCAGGTCATTGTTTAAAAAAAAAAAACAACTTGTGAACAAAAAACAAAATAAAAATTTTTTATTTGAAACTCAAAAAAGTTAATTTTTTAGTGGAAATAAAACAAAATACGGTCATATTTTTAAGAAAAAAAGACATATTTAAGTCCTTTTTATTTATTCTTAGTTTCTATAAAATTGTTAAGATATCAGTTATTGATGATGAAATGATGATTTGGAAAACAGGAACAACACCAAAGGGGTGCTGCAAATGGTATTGCTATGACAGGCATGTCGCTATTCAAAACTATTGGCCCTGCTTCAGGTGGTGCATTGTGAGTGTTCCTATGTTTCTTATGCCTTTCTCTCATTTACTTGTCTGTTCAGAAAATCTCAATTTAGGCATCTACAGGGATTATTACTTCTTATAGCATTTGCATATTATTATTGTACATGTATTTTATTTTATATTTTGAAGATTACTCTCATAGTTAGATATTCAATGGAAATTACTCTCACTTTGGTCTTATATTAGCCACTTAACAAAGTTTTCATTAGTGGAAGCTTTTAACCAAATACTAACCACAAGTACAATCCATTATAGTTATCTTCAATTTTCTTATATGATCAATGGTCTATGCAGATTAGCTTGGTCACAAAAGCGGATTGATGCTTCATTCCTCCCAGGTATAAAGCCCAACTAATTTATCAGTGTTGGTTTCTATTTAATTTTTCTTGTCACATTCAACAACAATCTATTGCCTGTTATAAACTTATAACCTTCAACAACCTTTAATAAAATGTAGAAATGAATCACACCAACAAGTGATTGATTTGAGTAGCATTTAACAAGGTTTCATTAAGCAAGCTTTTGATTTGAGTCTTTTATATATATATATATATATATAGCACTAGAGCTGTTAAAATATGTTGAGTCCCATGAATCAATCCATGACCAAATGAAATAGGTTAGATTGAGTTTAATTTTTTTTTTCTCTAGTTCTAAACATTTTTAAAATTCAATTTTTATTTCTTAAATTTTTGTTTGGTTGGTCAATGTCCCTAAATTTTAGTTCGACTGATTAAGGTCTTTAAATATTTTAAAATTTTGATTTTTAGCAACTAAATATTTTAAAATTTGATTTTTAGTCAATGAAATCTCATTAATTCAGGGGTTAAAAATTGAATTTTTAAAAAAATTAACGATTTTCATCGATCAAACTAAATTTTAGGAACTAAAATTAGAATTTTTAAAAGTTTGAGTGACTTAAAAAGCTAGTTAACTCTATAATCTAGGAGCATTAGTTCTTTTGCAAGGTTTATAATCTAAGGAGCATAGTTACTAACGTACATGATTTTACTGCAGGCACGCACATGGTCTTCTTTTTCTTGAACATAGTTGAAGGACTTGGAATATTAATGATGTTCAAACCATTCCTTGTTGAAAAGGAAAATACTTACTCAGATCAGTTACACTGATATATCTGTCAATTTGCTTCAGGCATCATTGCTGTGCCCATCATTGGTGACATTTTCACAATAATGGTAATCAGATGCATCAAGTTTCTCTTTATGGGACTAATGATTATTAAAGCAAACTAGATACATATTATAAACAATAATATATTTAATATATTCTAGGTGACCTATTATAATGTTTATTTTCTATTTTATTAGTCGTACAAAATGTGAAAATTGAAAAGAATATAGAGATGTGTGAAAGTTTTGTACAATTAAAAAATAGAAAATAATAAGATTTGTAGATAAATATTTTAACTTTTAAACTAGATAAGAAACAATATTATAGGATAAATAAATCTCTAGATATCATGTTTATAATCCAGAAAGGTAATAGAAACTTATTAGAAAATGAGTGAAAAAATTTTCAAAGCTTAGAAAATGTTGTAGTGAGTTATGAATGTAATAATCTTATGTGCATAGTGAGAAAATGAATATATTTAATATTATAAATGTTATTTTGTGCATGAGAATATGTATTTTGGATAATTTGTGTTGAAGAACTTATGTGTGTAAGAGTTAAGTCTAAGTTGTTACTTAGACTTGTGTGAACTCTGAATTGCTTGATCATTTGTGAAGTCTAGACTTTGTTTAGGAGTGGTTAAGTCTTTTGCATAGTCATATGTTTAGATGTGTGATGTATCTTTTAATTATGAGTGTCATGGATGATTGAATGTTTGAAAGTTATCTGAAGTGTGTGAATTAGGGGTTTGTTTCAATGATGGGGTGTCATCCCAACTGTGGTTGGGAATGGAGTGAGATTACATGATTAAATGTTGATATTGTTATTTATGTTGATGATGGTTAGGGTATGCCTGACGAGATGCCATCTATGTAATTCAACCATTTAATCAAATGGTTGAATTATGATTTTTTTTGTGGATGGCATGACGCATGAATATGGTTGCAATCAAATTTTTTTTTAAGGATCGTCCATTATGTAGTGCTTTGGACCAGACCTTCTTTGGTTGTTTTGGATTGCATGATTGTACCTATGTGTTACTGTCATAGAGGAGGATTCTCTTTGGGTGAACCTATGGTGAGATAATTGTATCTATGTGTTACTAACGTAGAAAATAACCGCTTTGGGCGGGTACTTGAGAGAGCAAGCATGAGTATCGTTAGCATGAATGTATTTATGCATGTGGATGTGTAATATCTATTGTAGATGTTGAATGATTTTATATGCATTTGTTGTACTTTAGTTGACTACTCATTCTCTTTATATGTGCCTTAACATGCTTGAAATACATTTTCACCTCTTGTTATTTGTTGTTGTATTTTGTTTAGGCTAAACGCCATTTTCAGGTTGCAAGATCATGATGATATTGTTGGTGATGAATGATTCAACTTTTCTTTACCTTCCTATTGGGATGCTCGGTTTTTTTTGTGTGACCTCGAGTTGGGGAGAATAATTTAATATTTTTCTATTATAAAGATAAATTATTCAATATTTCAATGAATTTTAGTAATTAAGAATCTTATAAAACTCATTTGTAAAACTTAATGTATTTATCTATATGTTATATTTTATTGATTATAATTTTTGAAAATAAGTGTATAATTTTGTTATTTTTTTATCAATGAATAAAGTGTTTGGAAGTAGAAGGGTGTTATACGCGTGGTACTAAAACTTTATTGCATTATAATTTTTGAAAATAAGTGTATAATTTTGTTATTTTTTTATTAATGAATAAAGTGTTTAGGGGGTAAAAGGGTGTCATACACGTGGTACTAAAACTTTAAGTAAGAATTGCAGTTTGATAAAGTCAAACTTAAAAATAAACTCATTTTGATAATTTTTTTTTTAAACAAACCCATTTGGGCAATTATTTTAAAAAAATATTCACTTAGATCAATCACCCGAATACGGTGATGCTTAAAAAAGGCATAACTTTATATCTAAATATGATAAGTAGTTATTTTTAGATTTTTTTTTTTAAATGATAAGGGCAAAACTCCCAAATTTAAATTAGTTAATACAAATATTTATACTCATCGACTGTACTATAAATTCAAATATTTGTATTTAAATGCAAATAATTTTACCATAAAGACATATTATATATATAATTTGAATGTTGTATTACTAAAAATTAACTAGTAAAATAATTTTATTCATAACTATTATAATGAAACTAGTTATGCAATTAAAATTGTAAATTTAGATACAAATATTGATACTACTAAATAATATTATATATTCAAATTTAAATGGAAAAGTAATTATCTTACTAGGACAAAAAAAATCTCATCCCGTAGCATCTCAATCTCGTTCTAATTGTTTTTTAAAAATAGTATATTTTAAGTTGTTCTAATTTAAAACTTGTAGATTTTTTAATAGTTCTCTTAGATGAACAATGATTAGTAAATTATAAAAAATATACAATAGATTTTATCTTAAAAAAATATCTTTTTTAATCTAAAAACATCAATTAATAAATAAATTTTAAAATTAGAATAGTTAAACTCACATTACCCCAACAACTTACTCATAATTATTTTTCTTTAAATAGTATATTCTTAGTACTAATTTAAAATTTCTAGATAAATAGTAATTATGATATAAAAACAACATAGTTTAGTTAATTATAGAAATATATAATAGATTTTATCTTAAAAAATTATCTTTTTAATTAAAAACATGAGTTAATAAATAGAATTTATTACATTAGAGTCAGTAAATTTCAATTATCCCAACAACTTATTTATAATTAGTTATTTCTTTTTAAAATAGTATATTCTTAATTATTCTAATTTAAAACATGTAGATAAATAGTCAGTTGATCATGATTAGTCAATTTTAGAAAATATACAAAAGATTTTATTTTTTAAAAAAATTATCTTTTTTAATTTAAAAATATGAGTGGGTAAATAAAGTTCAAAACATTAGAATTATTAAACTCAAATTATCCTAACAACTTACTCATAATTATTTTTTTAATAATATATTCTTAGTTGCTCGAATTTAAAACTTCTAGATAAATAGTAGTTATCATGGATGAACATGGTTAGTCAATTATAGAAAATATACAACCAACTATTTTATCTTAAAAAATTATCTTTTTTAATTTAAAAACATCAGTTGTTAAATAGTTAAAAACATTAGAATCATTAAACTAAGATTATCTCAACAACTTACTCTAAGTTGTTATTTTTATGAAAAAATAATATATTATTAGTTGTTCTAATTCAAAACTTCTAGATAAAATTATAGTTATCATAGATGAACATGATAAGTCAATTAGAGAAAATATACGCAAGAGTTTATCTTAAAAAATATCTTTTTTAATTTAAAACATCAATTAATAAATAGAGTTCAAAACATTAGAATCATTAAACTAAGATTATCTCAACAACTTAGTCTAAGTGATTATTTTTTAAAATAATTTATTATTAGTTGTTCTCATTTAACTTTCACAAAAAAAAAAATTCTTCTCAGAGTATAGATATACAATAAATTTTAATAGTATAAACATACAATAGATTTTAAATTAAAAAAAAATATTTTTTTAACTTTAAAACACGATATCATGTAGTTCAAAACTAGCATGGTTAAACTTAAATTATCCCAACAACTTATTCATAATTATTTTTTTAAATAGTATATTCTAAGTTTTTCTAATTTAAAACTTCTAGATAAATAATATAGTTATGATAGATGAACATGACTAGTCAATTATGGAAAATATACAATATATCTTATATTAAATATTATCTTTTCTAATTTAAAAAATGAGAGCATAACTAGAGTTCACACTTAGATAGGTTAAACTCAGAATATCACAACAATTTACTTGTAATTGTTTCTTTTTTTTAAAAAAAAAATAGTATATTTTTAGTTATTCTAATTTAAAACTTTTAAATAAATAGTAGTTATCATAGATGAAAATGTTAGCTACAAAATATACAATAGATTTTATCTTAAAAAATATTTTTTTTTAATTTAAAAACATGAGTTAACAAATAGTGTTCAAAACTAGAATCGTTAAACTGATATTATCCCAACAACTTACTCCTAACTGGTTTTTTTAAAAAATATTATATTCTTAGTGATTAGGGATTAAAACTTATAGATAAATAGTAGTTATCATATATGAATATAGTTAATCAATTATAGAAAAATATGATAAATTTTATCTTGAATTTTTTTAATCTAGAAACATAAGTTATTAAATAGAGTTGAAAACTGGAATCGTCATAGTTAGATTATCCAAATCACATTTATATTTTGATTATCTCAACCACACTTACACACAGACTATCTCAACTACACTTAGTCACAATTATGACTCGTAGTGAGAAAAACAATAATTATAGTAAAACAATTCGTCATGATACACTTATGAGAAGGGGTACACCTTTGAGAGCAAGTACACCCTTGACAGGAGTGAAAAAGAATACAAGACAAGAGAATAAAATTGTAGGCTTTCTTACTGTTGCCGAAGAATTCATTCACATTTAGTCATCATCTAAGTACATTTATTGTCATATCTCAATAATATTTTATTTTGTTATCACATTTTTTCTTAAATAATTAATATGTTGTTATTATTTGTTTGTGTTTGACTTGAATATATATATATATATATATATATATATATATATATATATATATATATATATATATATATATATATATATATATATATATTCCACACCATCTAAGACACACATAGCATGAGAAACATATGGGCCCCCTTGGTTCCCTCCAATAGGCGCAAATCTTTTCTCTCCTTCCCATGTGGCACCTACTTGGCAATGGAGTTCAAATTTGAATTTTGGAGGGAGTCTAAATGGCACTCTCAAATTTAAATTTGAATTTTAAAGGTAACATGATCTACTTTCTTAGGGTCTTGTTTGGATTTTCTCATAATTAATTAGGTGTTAATTGGATCTAGCTTAATTAGACACTTAATTAATTCATGTTTAGGCCTATAAAGTGGACACCCACTTTGTCCCCTCTCCTAACCTCTTTTTGCTCATAAATAGGAATCTTCTCTTATTTGTACACTTTACATTTGAATGACATAAATTTTCCCTTGAGAGAATTCTCTTTGAGTGTCCTTCTTCTCTACTTACTAGAACAATCTTATGGCTTTTATCAATGATTCATTTCCTTAAGGAAAATCTCACTCTCTTAGCGGTTTATCTCCTTGAGTGACGCCACCTTCCACCACCATTTCTACCTTTTTCAACCTCTATTTCACCGATTGGAATTGCTAAAAGAGGATCATAAGAGAGGCATACATGGAGGATTGAACCATAAGGTCCTTGATTAAAATTAGAGACTTACATTTTATAATAGAGATTTTAATAATGAGAAATAAGTCTTTTATAATTTTATCTAAACTATTCTTGATCATATGATTATTGAGGATAGAACATCGTTAATCCAGATAAATCAATATATGTGTGATAGTTTTTATTGGATAAATATTAATAGATCTCATTTACTAAATTGCACATATAAATAGTGCATATAAGATATGACTATTGAACTAACTCAAAAGGAGAATTCCTAATGGTTATATAGTACCTTAGAATTGTCAATAGAAAATTCTTGTGAAGGTATTAGTTGAACGCTTGTATAATTAAATTCTTATAGAATTAAATTATCAATTAAGAAAGAATTCATCAACTCTTGGTAATAAGTTTGAGCTCTATAATGAAAATAAATACCTTGGCCAAGATAGTTGAAAGAATAAAGAAAGGAGTTTCTCAATTTTTTTCATTATAATCTTATAGATTGACTTAATAGAATTGGATAATTAAACAATATTCTAAAATTAATTTAGAGTTGTAAAGATGAAAGGAAATATTATGTTGATCTTCTAAAAGGTACTTGAAAATATAAAATATTATTTCATGTTATCCGAATGTTAAGGAGTGTTGCTAGATGTCAAACTTGATTAATAAATTAATGTTGTTAATTTATTGCCAGTATAGTTTTGAACCTACAAGGTCACACATAGGGGTGGCAAATAAACCCGTACTCGTGGGTAATCTCCAAACCCGCCTCGAAGTTAACGGGGAATCCCCGATTTGACCAGGTATAGGTACAGGTATGAGGAATACGTGATTTATTAAGTCGGTGACAGGGACGGAGATAGGGATATACATACCTATCCTGTCCCCGTACTTGCCTCACCCCATTCTTCTCCCGACCCATCCTTACTCCACACCTATCTATTTGCCACCCTATCTATTAGCACAATCGCCCTGAGTTTATTTTCAGAACATCAAGCATCTATGTCTCCCATTCAAACAACTCCCTTCTCCCTTCTCCAATCTCAAATCCATTCCTCATCCACCCCTTACAAGTCTCTTATGGATACCTTATTATTCACTACTAAACTTAACACATGTGGAAATTCCTCCTGAAAGCTTTGATCACCTAACCATCTATCCTTCTAGAAATCAGCATCCCTTCTGTCCCCGACACGATGACTTATGTTTCTGGACCACCAGTCTTTCATCCCTCCCTTTTCAATGGATTGTAAGTTCATCCACCACTGAGAACAAATATTCTACCACACCTCCCACAAATGGAAATCCTCTGTCCAAATTGGTGTCTCATTTCATATTAATCAATATATGTCATGTCATTTAATGAATTTTATTTTATAATATGTTTTATATCTTATATAACTCATGAAATGACATAACATTTATTGATTGGTTGGAGAAGAATTGAAACATCAATTTGGGACAAAGGATTTTCATCCACCTCCCACCGGCCATCATTCTTCAAATACTACAACTTCAAGAGTCACACCCATAGACTAATGAGTGTTCTAATCTTTAGTAAAGAATTTTTTTTTTGATAATTAAATTAAAGAATTCAATTTTATCAAGTAGATAATTATTTTTCTTATGCATAAAATATTATTATATTTTTTTCTTGCACAAAAAATACAAACAATATCTACTCTATTTAGAATATAGCAAGTAACAAATTTTATTTAATTTAAAATATTGAAATTGATTTCAATTTAAGATTATTAACAAAAATAAGATAACCTAAGGAAAAGAAAGCATGTATGAGATTTCTTCTATCAATCAATTAATATGTACAATAAAGAACACTAATTAATAAGGTTAACAGTAAAATCAATGTCATTGATGATTAGAGTTATAAGATTGGTGAAGAGACAAATCACAACACTCATGCGAATGGGTAAAGAAAAGTTATTAGTTTGAATCTCTCTACTAACAAAATCTAACATATTAATAACTAACATTTGACCTATAAAAAATACAATTGATTATTACTTTAATTTAATTAATCTTGCCTAAATATGTTATTATTTTAGGTTATAAATTTAGTCTAATAATAAAGTCTATATATGAAAAGAAGCAGAGGTTGTGAGTTTGGCTAACTCCATTAACAAAACTAATACATTAACACTTAATCATCATCAATCAAAAAACCAATTTCTACATAATCCAATTATTCACAAAAAAATCAATCAATTAATGAGAAACATTATAAGCAAATTCAAGAAAATCACAATTTTTTAATTTGTTATTTTTTTTTAGTTTATATTGTTATTAATTTGTATAGATTTAGTAAAAAATTATTGTTTTAATCATAACAATAGTTGTTTGGTGGGACAACTCAACCACTTTTTAAGCAACTTGAATTTCATATAAGATTCTTTCATGGAAGAGTTACTTCAAATAACTCATTAATTTTTTAAGTAACTTTACAAACATTTTCTATTAGAGATGCTCTAAGGCAGACATTGATCTAGCTTAAATATGTTATATATATATATATATATATATAATACTTAAGATTTTAAATAAATTTGTATTTTATTGTTATTCCTAAAATACTTTGATAACTTTTAAAATTATTTTTTGAAAAATTTCAAAAATAAATTAAATATATTATTAGATATCCAAAATTAAAATTTATTAAAAATTTAATATAAAATTCACAAGTGAGTATACATCAAATCTGTTAGAAT
This sequence comes from Psophocarpus tetragonolobus, assembly GCA_037954015.1. Taxonomy (NCBI): domain Eukaryota; kingdom Viridiplantae; phylum Streptophyta; class Magnoliopsida; order Fabales; family Fabaceae; genus Psophocarpus; species Psophocarpus tetragonolobus. The sequence goes on from CM075689.1 coordinate 42,168,086, forward strand.
TCAGAACACATGTCGATAACAAGGTTACATCTCGTTAACCATATACAGTCCAAGCTATTGACTTACAATTCCCTTTAGACAATACCATTAAACATTTTTGTTCGCATAACCAAGAAAAGTGGTGCTCACCAATGAAAGAGGATTTTCACCGTTGTAAAAATAAAATAAAAAAAATTATTAAAAACTGAATACAAAAAATTAACAGAATTTTTTAATATATCAAGAATCTAAAATATTTAAATCTTATGTTTATATTAAATTTTATAATTATATATTGAAATTAAAATTTTTAAAAATACTCTTCAAACTTTGATTAAAATATAACGATTGTCTAACATAATATTTTTGAGTGAGAAGGTCCTGAGTTGTTGATAATTTTAACGGAGGGTGCAATTCTAACATGGAAAATCGTATTTCATTTTTCAACAAATTTGAAAATAAGGCACATAAGTCACACATCAAATTTATAACATCAACTAGGACATTAATTGGACAGCAATCTATCTATTATGGCGATTGGAGAGAGTATATATATATATATGACAACTCAGTAAAAAAAAAAAGGATACAGTGAAAAATGAGAAACCATAAGATTTCGATAAACAGTTCAGATTTAATTGTTAATAAAAGAAACTTATGTGATTTTCTCACACAGAAACTTCTCTCACGAACTCTGCTCTCTTTATTTATTTATTTTATATAAATAAGCTTTTCATAAGTTCCAAACTTCAACATCCACTATGTCATAATTACAAACAATAATGGTGATAAAAAATTTAAATTATTCATTTTAAATTTTTAAATATTGTTTAAAAAATATATTATTTTACTTTTAAAATTTATTTAAATTTTTAAGATATTATTTATAAATTAAATATTTTCTTTTTTATTATTATCTTTCTGCTTTTTGTTTAAGTACTTTCTTTTATTGTTTTAATATTTTTTATAGAGAAGTTCAATGTATTTTTTCCTAACATACATAAATCTCCATACCATGGATCTCGATACTCTAATTGCAAATTGGTAGTAAGTATGGTATTAATATACGGATAAGTCAAAGCAATGTTATGAATGGACGGATAGGTCATAACTATGGTATTAATGTACGGATAAGTCGTAGACAATTAATTAGATTAGTCAATGTAGCCCCCTGTATACCCTAAGAGTGGCACAAAATGCAACCCAATCTAATCCGATACAAATTCATGATCAAAATTGACATTCGGATAATTTTCGAATAGGTTGATAGGTTAAAACTAGCTAAAGTGTGGTTTCAAATCAATGGGTGTTGATTTGATTTTTGCATTCTATTTATACCTAATATGAACTGCGTATCATGTATGTTATATTTCATTTTATAGTTTTTATATGAACCTGAAGATAATGGCTACAGATACGGATGGTAAAAATACTCATACTCATGGGTATTCATATGAATTATTCTAATTTTGACAAATATTACCTGTTTTGATGAAGTATGAGTACAGATACGGGTATTATTTGATGTGTTGAACTAGGTAGTATGAGTATGTGACTATCCACCCTGTACTGAAACTCATACTCGCCTGTTATAATTTTAATAATTTTATAATAAGTTTAAATTTATATATTTAATAAAAAAATTTAATTCTTAAACTTTAATTTATAATTTCTTGCTACTAATTATTCTTTATATACTTTTTAAATTAAAATATAATTAATAACTTAATATATCTAATTTATATACTTATAAATAAGTAAATTTAAATGGTAAAAAATAATATATCGGGTGCCTGCAGATATACCTGAGCCCGAAAAATACCCAACAGAGACCAGGATGAGGATTAAAAATTTATACCCATTTTTTTTATACCGGAACCCAAACTTGTCCCACACTTTGCGGGAATAAAGACAACAGGTCAAACCCGCATCTGTCTCGCCCTATTGACATCCCTAGCCAAAGACAGTTCCACCAATCAGTCATGAGACAATTTCAAAACTAATTTGAAGATTGACTTTTCATTTTTTGTAACATTCTTTTAATTCAACAATTAATGGAACATGATAATAGAGTTTTTAATTCGTTCTGTAGTAGTTACACTTTTTGACAAATCACTTAGTTCTATAAATATGCGCTAAATTGCAATTGAAAATCAATTATTATTGAATAAGTAAAATTATAATTGTATTTTTTCCTTTTGCAAGAGATGAATTTTTTTAAGAACTTATTAAAGAATTTTTCCTTATAGCGTTCAACTAAAGGACTTATCAAGGATAAATCACTACCCTTGAAAGTGACATCATCTATCCCTTCATCAAGTCATTTTTTCATCCTTTCCATTTTCTTATTTACCCAATTCCCATTTTTTTAATTTATTATCTTTCAACTAGATAGATCCGCAAAATGAATCCACCTCCTGGATACATATAAATTGGTATCAGAATTGTATAAAAGTTTATTCACTCCCAACAAAATTGTATAAAAGTAGCAATAATTAAAGTAAAATAATGAATCCATCTAACGTTTTGAACATTACATATTAAGTCATCAACTAATATATATTAATTAAAAATCTAATTAGAGATTAAGTTGAATAATACAAATTTAGAAACTTATAAGTAATTTGCATATGCTTTATTGTAGATTTACTAAAACAACTATGTATAAGCAATTTGGTTTTATGTAACTTCCAACATATCAAATTGCAAATAAAACAAACTATGAAAGTTATGAAAAGTAAATCACCCCAAATTAAATAATTTTTTCTGCCATTTTCAATTTTTTAGTTCAATTTTCAATTTCATTTTAAACACCCTAAATTAAATTAATGATTCTGTAAAAAAAATAAATTAAAGTAATGATTTAAGAATAAATAAAAATTGTTAAAATTTAGAAGCAAGTAATTTATTTATAGTTTGGTATTTGATGTTTGTACATTAGTACTTTATAATAATAACAGTTTTAAATTAATAAGTCAAAGTATGTTTTTGTTTAGTTGAGATACTTTGATTTTCAATTTTTAATTCGATTTGATTTGATTTTGAACACTCGTAAATTAAACTAATGACTCTGTAAGAAAAAAAAATTAAATTAAAGATTTAAAAATATATAAAAATTGTTAAAATTTAGAAGCAAGTAATTATTTGTTGTTTGGTATTTGATATTTGTACATATTACTTTATAATAACAACAATTTTAATTTGGAGAGAATAAGGCAAATTATGTTTTTGTTTAAAAAAAGTAAAATTAGATTAAATACTTCAATATATATTTGTTATTTTTTATTTGGACTAGGTCAAACTAGACCAATTACTCACTCAATGGTTCTACCTTTAACCAATTGATCCACTACCTTAACCCATTAGTACTCTTTTATTCAATTAACCAAGGACTCAACAATTAGTGCGTCTTTATTCAATTAATTTGGAAGTGATAGTGAAAGATGTTTAAGAGGAGATTTTCACAAATAGATGTAATTTTATAAAATTCAATTACTAATGAGTTTTGTTAAGAAAAAGAATCCTCAATCATGAAAAAAATTAGAATTCAATTTATACAAGAACTTACAATCCCAACTCTAAGAGAATTAATTATTCATAGTATTTCATAAGGCAAAACAATTCAAAAAGCCTAATAAAGCCACAGAGAATAAAAAACCTGCTAAATCCCCTTTTTGTTATCTCTTCTTAATCTATATTTGAGTTGCACAACCACCCTTCTTTGAAACTTCCTTATAAGTTCACTAAGCAAGTATAGAAAATTTCCTTTGTCTCACCTGAACATTAACACAAGTCGCATAAGTTGTGCTTGCGTGAGCCACAACATAATATGCCGGCTTAAACGACCATATCATGTAGAAAAATGAAATTTGTCTAAACTCTAAATTAGATTCTAAAATAAATATAAAAGTAAGATTTATTTAAACTTCAAGGCGTAAGAGATATCAAATCATTACACAAATTCTTGAATTCGTGAAAGAATACGTGGCAATTATTAATTCTCTCCTTAAATAAAAATTTGTTCCTTTTACTTCCTCATTATTCTGGTAGAGACAAATGGAATCGCTACGTTGAAGAGTGTATTTAGCCTTTTTTTTCTAAAAGAGTGTGAAAGCATAGATAAATTATGAGAATAGAGTGGTTTTGTGAAAAATTTTCTGAATGGTGTAAGTTTGGTCCAAACCACCACATGAATTGGCGGATTGGGTTGGCCTTATTGGAAACCACCACATGAGTTGGCAGGTTGGGGCTCTTTGTCAGAGAGTCTGTGGAAACCGGTACTCAACATGGCGGTTTGGGTGTCACAAATAGTAATTCTGTGGAAACTGGGAATTGGGTTGTCGGTTTAAGCTCATTGTATGGATTATGTGGAAACCGACCCTTGACATAGCGATTTGGGTGTCAAGAACAAAGATTCTTGTCTCTAAACTGCCAACTGACATGATGACTTGTGCTATTTATGCACATGCAACGTAAACTAAGGATTAGGGTTGTTTAAAAAAAAATAAAGATTTAATCTAAACTTTTATACTATCAAATATAATTACTACCTATTGTATTTAAGATATTTCTTTCATAAACTTATTCTTTATCAAGGATTTGTAATTAAATATATAATGATTGTGTAAAATTTTTTAAACTCTTTCTTTAGATTTTTCCATTTTTTTAATTAACTTTTTTTAGCATCGTTTTGTCTTTCATTATCTTTTATTACAATTTAATAGGAAGAAATTAATTTTACAAAATTAAGTAAGAAAGAATAGGAACCAATAACCATACATGGCCGATCCTATATCCAATGACTTGCCTTTATACGTAATCCACCCTTGTTAGAGTACTCTTTGCACTCATATTTGTAATAAAATTTTTCTTATAAAAAATAATATTGCTAATTTTTTTTTTATCTTTATAAAGTTTTAATTTTAGTGCAAAAGATGTTGTGTGTCATTTAGAAATGTAGCATATTTGGAATTTTTTTTATGACACACCTTGTAACGATGTACCTATCATTTTATGACTTTCGTTTTTTTTTTTTTTTTCTTCTAAACCTCTCTAGCAGCATTGTCATGTTAATGAAATTAATTAAACCTAAATAATGAGATAATGTATGTTATCCTGGTGATAATATGTTGTTCATAAATTTGTATGATATTATATGGAATAATAATATGTGAATGCAATATAAAAACAATAATATGCGAATGCAATATAAGAACAATAATAATATAAAAAAAAGAAATTAAGAAATAAAATTCAATTACTTCAATTGGTCATTTCTTTTATTATATACTAGCCAAAACACATGTGTATTTGTATTTTTATTGTGTTTCACAAATTTATCTTGCTATCAAAATTAATGACTAAATAAAAAATTTATCATGTAGCATCATTTCGTTTAAATTATCGATATTAAAATTACATAATTAATATATGTTATTTTTTTTACGTCAAATGCAAACAAAAAAAATATATAAAAAAATTTATTTAATAAATCAAATTTAACACAATAAAAAAGTGAAAACATTGGTAACATATTTATTATATTGATGAATTTCACTATTGGGAGACACCTACTCACCTAATCTATGTCCTTCGATGTTTTCATTTCACTTGTATCAAATTATTTCAGTTAATTTATATCAAATTATTTCAATTAATTTATATATAATTTTTCCCAATATATCATTATCAAGAAAGTGTTATAATATATCAATTTAACTCAACTAAATATGCAAAATCATAGAGAAAACACGACATATGATGAAATACACATAATATGTAAAAAAATACACATGTAAAAAAGATATTACTGTTGTGGTGGCAGTTATAAAGTGATATTTGATAGTTTTGAATTGAGATGGAGTTTTTATTTAATTGAACTATTGTGTGTAATGTTTAATTGAACTTTTATATACGGTTGAACCTGGACAATTTTTATTTCAATGGGTAGTTTTTATGTTTTTATTTCAAATTGATAGTTTTATAATTTTAAAATGGTCAAAATTAGTATTAATAAAAGTACAAATGAAAAAGGAGTATTATTTTTTTATATAGTTATAGAAAATTAAAAATGGACAGTTTTAATAATTTAAAAATGGGCATTTTTTATTTAAAAATTACAAAAGATAGCAAGTTTTTTTTTTTATAAAATTGGATAGTTTTTATAATTTAGAAATTGACAGTTATAGTTTTAAAAAATTTTAAAAGAAAATAAAAATATTGAATCCTTGTAAATAGTTATAATTTACAAATGGGTCGGGTATATTATATAACCATCTCATTAGACAACAAAAGTGTGCACAAATTTTGAAGTCTGCGAATAAAAAGAGAAAATAGAGCAGACTCTTGGTAGTTATAGTTTACAAATAGACCGTTTCTATTTACAAACAGGTAAAAAAAAAGTTTTTATAATTAAAATTGACAATTTTTATAATTAAAAATTTGACAAAATAACTATTAATAAAAGTATACATGAAAAGGAATTATTGTTTTTATATATTGTTATAGATTTGTATATTGTTATAGAAGAGGTTATAGATAAAATATAAATTATACCACCTTATAAAATAAAAATATTTACAGAAATTAAAATAAATACCACTTTATATTGAAAGCTATTATGAATAGAATATTTTACCTCCAAAGTGTAGAAAACAAAGCGAGATTCCTAAACTAAAGTCAATAATATACATCAATATTTAAGTTTTTAAACATGATTTCAGTCCAGCAATTGATCGAGATAGATAAAAGTAGTCCAAACTCCAAATTATCATGTTTTAAATTGCAACACTGTCAGCTTGACCATAATTTTAAACTTCAAATATATCAATTTTGCACAAAAAACTAAAGTACCTAATTTGTATTTTTATTTCAAATCCTAAATATTTCCATGACATAAGCTATATAAAAAAGTAATAATGTGCAACACATTCTTTTAGTAAATAATTGTTGTGCAAAATTAACATTTAAGAAATCAGGAATGCAAAAAACACGCAGATGCTTCCCCATGCAACAAATGGCTGAACATCTCCCCTATGTGCCAACTATGAGCATTACAATTTGAAGCGACTTAATAGATTCAATATTCTGCAAATGTCCAATATATGGATTAAGATCAAAAGGCATAAGACATTACCCATAAAGTTATTATAATCACAATTGAGTAAATTAAAAAAATTGTGAAATTATGATTCCAAGTAAATGGAAAAGCCATTAAGACTCCAATAAGTACTGACCAATTTCACAACCATGGACACTTAAAAAAGGTCAAATTCATTCCGAAAAATCCTCGCTTCCCTCCCAACCCCAACAATAAGAAAGAGAAACCTCCAATCAAGAAATAAATTTGCCCATGAATCAGTGAAAATTTATCAAAAAAACTGAAAAGGAGAACATGAGAATTATTTGAAACAATATAAACCCTACCAACAAAGAAAAGGATTGGAAAGAAGAGAGTAAAAAAAATTAAAATCAGAGGCAATAATAATAAATAATAGCAAATTCAATTGCACTTTTCCTCTCTAATTTTCGACCTACAATATAAACAGGAGAAACAAAATCAAAGGCAATAATAATAAAGAATAAAATAAAACTGAATAGTTAAACTGCACTTTTCCTCTTCAATCCCTAGCCTACAATCGAGAATTGATACAGATTAAGGAAATGAGAGAAAATGAAAGGATAGTGTAGAGAGAAAAAGAAAACTAGAGAGATGGAAACAACCAACTTAGGGAAGAAGAAGCTTACACAATTACGTGGTTGAGTAGTTAATTTATGTAACCTGTAACGATGGCGGTTTTTTTTTCTTTTAAAAATGATGGCAGCTATTTTTTTTTATTAAATGAAATTAAAATATATGAGATAGTTTTTATATTAAAATTAATAGTTTTTATAAGGATATGATGAAAAAGGGTTATTTTCTTTATATATAGGTATAGATTCTAAATAAAATAATTTGAATAGGTACCTTGGCTTCCTGCTCAAGAATACAATACCTCTGTTTTTAACTCATTGTTGTAGAAGATTGAAATTCTTTTAAACAAAACAGAAAGATGAAACAAGAAAAAAAAAACTAATAAAATAAAATAAAATATGATATGAAGACAACTTAATATTGTTATTATAAATGAAATAAAATTAAAAAGACTAAAAAGCAATATATTAATCACCAATATTTAATTATAAAAAAAATAATTTGTTGAATGTGTAAAAGTTAAAAGAATGAAATGAAAAAAATGAAGTTAAAAAATTGAATAATAAATTAGAATTTTAATTTACTTTCTTTAGACTTGCCATATTTCAAAAAGGCACTATTAAAGTTGCTTCGGTGTTTAGGGTTTGATGTTTAGGTTTTTTTAGGTGAGGGAAAGCTAGTGCTTGTTTGGCAACAGTTTTATAAAACTATTTATAGTATTTTAGTTTTTAAAAACTAAAAAACTTGTTTGGGTAGTGTTTTCTGAAAATAATTTTTGAAAATAGTTCCGGTTTTTTAGTTTTTAAAAACTAAAAAACAAGAACAACTGATAGTAACTTTGCTTTTCAGTTTTCTGTTTTTGTTTTGAAAACTCAAAATAGAATAAGAATATGTTGTTTTTTGCTTTTTGTTAATGAAATTCTAATAAATATGACCAAGTTTTTCTATTTTTACATCTTTAAAACAATTTTCAAATAAAACTTGTCAAACATGTTTTCTTTTTCTTTTTTTCTTGAAAACAATTTTTGAAAACTATTCTTGAAAATTCTTTTAAAAAATTAATAAACAAAACTAAACCAATCAAGCCCCTAGTCTTCTTGTTCTCCAATACTTACTAACAGCCTGACCCCAACTCTTTAAGAATTTTTTAATTAACAATTAACAAATATTAGGTAGTAGTTTTTAGCAGTTAAACTCAAATAATTCAAATTCATCACTTTTTTTTTTATTATTCCTTCGTATTTTTTTCATTAATTGGGGTCACTTTATAACTTTTTCTAATTATTCAAGAATGAATTTTGTGCATCAATCAAACAACCAAAATGTGGAAGATGCATTTGTTGACATAGACCAAAATTTAGAGGGTCTGTCATGTGCTTAATTTTATTTTACAGTGACCTATCATGACAAATACGAGATAAAATATTTGGGATTTAGGAATTTGCGTTGGGATAACGATTCCTTCTATGACTAGATTGTTTGCAAATTGAACATGTAATTTTGCTTCGTGGTTGTAAATCTCTCAAATCCATTTTATTTCTAATTTTGGTTGATTTAGGACGACCTAACCCTCGAAACAATGCTGGATTTGACACAATGAATGGTCTGCTTCTTGGAGGCCTTGTCTCTACATTTCCCAACGGATTTCACTTTTCGGAATAAGTTTCTATTATGTTTTGTAGAGACATACCCTATCAAAAAATTGATAGTGATTGATATTGACATAAGACACGCTGCTATGACGTGGAAGCAAGGGTAGTGGTATGCTTAGAAAGTTCTGCACTAATAGTATTGTTTGTCAAGCAACACAACCCATGTTTAACCTCCTTTTTGCGTGGCATGACAAAATGTTTTAGTAACTTCAAACTTTTTGTTTTGTGTGTCATACCTATTGACCATGTGCATTGATGCAGCGACTTCATTTTCCTCCATGGCATCCATTAATTTTTTGCAGTAACATCTTCCTTCCCTGAACTGTGCATTTGCTTCTGCAACTCTTTTAAGAAAGTACTCAACTAACTTGTTGTGAGTAGATTTCACAAGAGCAGTTAAAGGTATATTTCGTGAGCCTCGAAACAATTTTTTAATTGCTCCACATGAGTTAGTTATCATGTGACCAAATCTTTGGCCTCCAGCATGTGCCATGCTCCACTTGCTAACTTGAATATGATCAGTCCATTCCCTTATTTGTGGGCTAGTGTCTCTAAAATATATCAAATTCTTGTCAAATTTATCTACACATTTGACATGGAAAAAAGCAACATTAATTAATGACATATTTGAATTTACCCATTGTGATTAAATCTTGTTTTGGCCTGTGTTGTTGAACTTGTGATTGAAGTTGTTTGCTATGTGGCGGATGCAGAAGACATGATGAGCATGCAATGATCTCCATATACGTGAAGTATGCACTGCACCTAGGATACTGTTATGTTGATCTGAAATCAGACATAACTCACTTTTTGAGTTACATGTTCTCAAATTTTGGCCAAAAACCATGCCCAATTAATCAATGTTTCATTGTCAATGATGGCAAATGTAACTAGGAGAATAGAACTATTTCCATCCTATGTTGTTGCAATCAACAATGTCCCCTTATACTTTTCATACAAGAAGGTCCCATCTATCTGTACTATGGGTTTGCACGAGTTAAATGTGTCAACCACAAGTTTCAATGTCTAGAAGACATGATGAAATTGTCGGAGTCTTTATTCAACAACATCATCAACCATGAACTTTGTGGTCTCAAGTTCATAAGTTGACCCAGGATATTTCATTACCATCCAATCCAACCACTTGGGGAATGTGTCATATGATTCTTCCCAGTCACCAAAAAATTTTACCATAGCTTTTTGTTTACCCAACCATGCTTTCTTGTAAGTAGGTGTATATGATATGTCACTCTAAATTCTTTCTATAATAATTGATATTGCAACAGATGGGTCAGCTGTAACCATATCTAATACATTTTACACAACAGTTACTAGTTTATGCTTTATGTAATAAAAATTAGAATGTTAGTATATTATTACCTAAACTTTTAATATATTATTACCTACAATATAGCTGGATATAATATTTTATGTCAGTTTTGCGTGATCCTGTGTAAAATTTGCATTGACGCAATTTTGTGAACCCCCCCTCCCCCCCAATTTTGTAATTGTCCATTTATGTGTCTATTGTGAGAGTGCCGCTCTCATCCGCCATGGACATCCACTTGTGTGGTTGGGTTGTCGGTCTTGTCTCAACAATTTTGTAAGTGTGATGTGTCCATAGCAGTGTTGAGAAACGGCCAATTTGACTTCATCCTTTGACTCAAACTCTAATCCCTTAAACAGCTCTTGTCCCTATTCCCACTCAAAAGAGCTTCGAATAGGTAATAAGTATGTTTCTTGATCCCGATGTGCCAACTTAATGTTAGTATAGTGTGGTGAAGGTAATAAAACTTGGGCCCCTTCAAACCAATATACAATATCACATTAACATAGTCATAAAATAGTGATATTAATCAATACAAACTTCAATAATAACTTCGTAACTAATATAGGAAATCTTACACAATGTTGTTCTGGACCATGACTTGTTTGTGCTTCTTCATCCGTATTTAAACCTGACCTTAGAGGTGTTTCGTTATCTTCACCTCTGTGGTCTTCATCAGACACAAATTCATCGTGTTCATACACAACAAGGTCTAGATGGTCTTGATCATCTCCCAAATTTGTTACATCCTCTGCTATCGTCGTTGTGTGACTACTAGTTGACAATGATTCATGTTTGGAATACTGTGTTCCCTGTGTTGGCATTGATCCTCTAGGATAATAATCTATTTAGTCCTGCGTATATTCAGTATTATCAGACTGCTCAATTTTAACATATAATTCTATCATATGTGTTGTGTTAGTAGCTAAGAAAACGTTGATCATCATCCTCAAATCACCATTATCAAATACCTGTAAAGCACCAAAATGCCTAGGGTTTTTGTAAATAATATATTTACATATAATTTTACTGACAACCTGATTATGTGAAAGATGTAAGTTCAAATGGATTTGTGTAACAAATTCATGAAAAGAAATGTCAGTAGAAAATTGGATGTCAGAACGAGAACCGCTAAATGAAACTCCTTCAGGTCCTATACTAACTTCCTCGTTATAGTAAACAATTGCAAAAAAAGTGTCCATAATATGAGTTCCAAACAGTTTTTTTCTTTCACTTGCTACACGATGTAGGAAATTGAAACTTGGTTGGGATGCAAGTTCAATACAAGTATATATTGGGAAAAATGTATTGGAAGTTGCATGATGACTTTGCAAAATTCGCTGTCGACATGTGAGATGGCAGTTTGGGTTGACATGTCAGGTCAACTAGTCAAATTCGCCACTTCAGATGGCGAATTGGGCTCAACGAGTTCACATGCCCACAATGAATTTTGCAAACCCATTACGCAACCTCTTCTATAAATACTCCCTCCTATCCCTTAACACCCACCCAACCACCTATTTAAATACCCCTTTTAGCTACTTCAACTGATAGAGCAGAAGCAGAAGACAAAAGCAATTAATTTACAAAGATGCATTTTTATTTTAGCCTTTTTCATTGGGAAGTTTGGTATACTGTAAAGCTATATTAAATATCTAGTCAAATATACTTTTTCAACTTATGTCATGCATCAAATGTACTATTTCAAGTTACGAAAGTAACTTGAAATTTTGCATTGGATGCAAACAGGTGGTGTCAAAACAAATTTGTTTTTGTTCACCACTTTTGTTGTGTTTTTTTCATTTTTTTGTCCCGTTGTCGTCTATCTTCCTTCTATGTTTCCATTGCTTGCCTTTTTTTTTTCTTTTGCTTGTCTTTATTTATTTTTTTATTTTACCAATGTGAATGAATCCATTGCTATTTTGAAAAATGTTTCTCACAGTAGTTGGTAGTTTACGTTGGTTATGTGTTATTTGTTTGTCTTTTCTGACAACAAAACTTGCTCTGGTGAGTGAGTTCAAGTTTAGTGAGTGCAACTCCTTTGTATGCTTCGAACTTTTTTTTTCTTGTGTTTTCTCCTATGAAAACTTGATTTGTCTTCTGTGTTTTATTTGTTCTGACCCGATACTCTTTTTGGGGTCCCTTGTTTAGGGTTTAGGGTTTACGATATTTAGAACATATTCAGTAATGATGCTTTGAGAACAGATCTTAATTATGCAGTCACACCAACGAGGATTGGAACGCAATCGGTGTCATGTTATATTCATTATAACAAATTTAATGTTTCCGGTTCATATGTAATTCATATATTGTAAGAAATTGTCGAAAATAATACAACATTATGTTATTAATCATTAATTTTTTACTTATAGCCATGTTTATATTTACTTTTAATTTGTAGAGAGAAGAACAAGATAAATATATTATTGATGGCAAATAATATATATATTAACGTCTCTCAATTATAATATATATATATATATATATATATATTTATTATTACACTTTCAAAAGTTAATTATAACTATGAGCCTTTTAATTTTATATAATGTGATACATACAGGAATATTAATGTATAACGCATCAACATGAAACTTGAAATATAATGCAGTATCTTATACAATTATTTTATATATAGAATAGGCAAAAAGAGTTAATGAAATACAATGAGTATAAAATACTCAGAAAGGGTTATTCAAATATAGGGAGAGAAAGAAAAGAATAATACAGATAACGTAATTGATATAATAAAATTTAAAATAAATAATTTATATTGTATATTATAATTTCAAAGACAAATATACCAGAAAATATAGTCAGTATGTACATTGTGTTATCCATTTATAACACAAATATACTAGAAAATAAAAACAAAAGAAAGTGAAAGATAAAATATTATGTAAGTGGACATTTGGTCTACTGGTATTATTTTTGGCCTACAATTGCCGGACCCTGAGTTCAATTCATGAAACACTCTATTGGTATACGTTTTTATCTTTGTTTTTAGTGTTATTGAAACTAACATTAATTATAGTTTAGCTATGATTTAATTTCAAAACAAAATTAATATAAACATTTTGTTTAGTGGTATAATTCTTAGTCGTTATATTTGAGGTCTTTAGTTCAATCCTTGTGATGCTCTATTTTTGTATATATTTTTTTTATAAATACTAATTATCACTAAACCTTAGTTGATTTTAGCTACCTAAGCACAAACCTTAAATGTACATATATCAATAGTGAGTTAAAACTATTACAAAATAGATTTTAGGGAAATTAAAACAATTGTTCTTCAAGTATTGTCTATTTAAAAAACTTTATATTAGATTGTAAAATATCAACTCTTTAATTAAATTTATATAATTATAAAATATTTTTATTATTTATATACAAAAATCATAATTCTCATATGATACATCATTTATATAAAAAGAAAGGAAGAAAGAGAATAAACTTATTTAAAATTTTTATTATTTTTTTTTAATTTAATAATTAAGATTAATTACATATATTATAACTATTAAATTTTAATAAAATTAACTATAAAGATAGTCAATTACACAAGTGAACAAAGACTTTTAATTTTATATATTATCTCAACCCTTCATATTTTTATTAAAAAAAGATGTGGTTAAAAATTATATATGTGAACAAAGACTTTTAATTTTATTTCAATTGATTTTAAAACTTTTTATTTTTTCAAATAGTTACTAAAAAATTTAATTTTATTTCACTTAATACTTAAATTTACTTTTCTTTTTTTATGTGAACATTTAAATTTCAATTTCATTTTGTTAGTTCTTAAATTTTATCCCTTTGATGAAATAATATCTTATATTTAATTTCAAGTTAATTTTTTTTTATAACCAAACAACATTATTGAAATCAAAATAGTACATAACTCGTGTTTTGTTTACAAGTACTAAAGAGCATAATCTAAGGAACATTATAAATACGGACAACAATTGTTAGATTAATTTGTGAATTAATTTTACAATTAAATGAAATCAAAACAAATCATACAAGGACAATATAAAAAAGGGTTGTTTAAATCAACACCACCAGTATTGGTATTTTGTTCTAAAGAACTCCCTCCCGAACACATATGGGGATTTTGTTCAGACGAACTCTTTCAATCGAACCAGCTCCTATATCACTCATTTCAGGCGACTGAAGGTATTGGGCATATCGCTCAGGTGCAGGTTCAAACGGTTCCATAAATGCATCTGTGTGACCAAATGCTTCTAAACTGCTACCATAGTCACCTCTAATGTTCATCGTTGAGCTTCCCCTGGCCTAATTATCCATACTGACATGGTGGTAGGTGCGTTCCGCGACACTAACCTGTGAAACACAAAAATAATTTAGCATGATACATGGTGGTGTAACATTACAAAATAAAAAAAATATAAGTGTAGTTGAAATTACTCCATATGCATGTATGTTAGCACATCGACCAATGAACAAGTGTGTATGCTTTCGGTACCACAACATATATTCAGAATTTTTTAACAAGTAAGGATTATTTCTCAAAGGAGTGAGGTACACGTTGTTGAACCGATCATTCCACGCAACAACCAACGGGGCATGTTTATCCAACCAATTGACACCTTTATTTCATAAGCTAAGGTCGTGTAGTCTATTATCTTGGAGTAGGGGATGTGGTATAGATTGAACCATCCCGAATTGGTGCATCACTTTATCGAGTTGATGCCACTCCATAATGTGAAAACAAATCATAGGAACTACAAACCTCCATAGCTCTCTGGTCAATAATAGGTGCGAATGGACAATGGTTAGATATTGTTCATATGGTGTCCACAAAATCTGCAACAACAAAAAGGTTTCCATTTAAACATAAAAAATCTTGCATTCATATAACATAGTAGTAATATTAACTTACATCTGTCTTTTTCATCTTATCAAACATCTCTTGATATTTAAAAATGTCCCAACTTCGACCACGATAGTTAATAGCAACCCCATCTTCTCACCTGTGTAAACATCATCGACAAACGTGAAAATCCAATGACGCATTCTAATTATAAAAAAATTGTAATAAGAACAACAATCACAAACCTTGCTCCAAGCGACAACCTGTGGACTGGGGTGGGTCTTTCAATTGGAGCTATGTAGGTAAATTTCTCCCAAGCCCATAGTTGGAGTAAAATGCAACATCCAGGAATGTCGTGCATTTTATAATTTGTAGTTTTGCACAACTCGCAGTATAGGTTGCTTAGTAGGGCAGGCCCCTAACTGTACATGCCACACTCATCCAAGTTGCGTACAAATTGAAGGAACCTTAGAGGAAGACCATTCCCTGAGTGATAAGGAAAAAGTAATTCTCCAATAAACCAAAAGATATACACCTTTGTATTAATCTCCAAATTCTCGAGCAAATGGTTTGCATTATGCAGGTCAAAGTTGGCATTCAACCAAGTTGTTTGCAAGAGGCTCCCTCTAATGTCGATCTCTCCAGGATGACGACCAGACACAACCTCAACTTCGACATACCAATCCGACCGTCCAGCCACGCCAGACACAAGCAACTCATTAACTCTAAGGCCAAGCAACATGACCATATCTTGCAGAGTGGTTGTGCACTCACCAATACTATATTATATGCCATCAATAATATATTATTTTTTGTTCTTCTCTCGACAAATTAAAAGTAAATATAAACATTGCTATAAGTAGAGACTGACCCTCACATGACTTATAGAGATGTGACTTACAGAGACGCGAACATGCTGAAGCAAAGTAGAGACTGTGAGATACAACATGTGCAGAAGGGCGCCCACAACGTGAGCAGATGCGACTGGCGAGCACGTGTGCGATTTGAGCATGTGTGATCTAACTCAAGCAGACACGAACATGACGTAGAGATAAAGGTTTTGAAGAAGAAAAAGCGTTGTTTCTATCAATGAAACATGTTCCAACTGAAGAGGCAAGTTTTTCGTGACCTTTCTACCTTTTTCAACAACCATATTTGACAAAAAAGGGGGGAAATCAACGCTTTTTTGAATCTGGGTTGCTTGACTCGACCCAGTCCGAAGCATTGAGAGAAGTCAAGTATGAATTGTGCGATTCTCCCTGAAATTGCGATTCATGCAATTCGTCTCCGAGTCACACGATTCACCGTCGATTCGCATCCAAAAACAAGTCAATTGCCAATACGCATCGCTGAGCCTCTGAATCGTATCAAATTGCATGTATCGTATCTAGATACATGCGATTCTAATAACACTGGTCCAAGCTTTTTTGGCCAATTTGTTCATAAATTAGCATCTTCTCTTGTCCAATGCAACAACCCAAAAGCTTTACAAGGTTATGATTCTAACCAGTTGCTAACAATGCTACATTTTGTAATGCTAAATTAAAATACTATAAGATTTAATTTGAAAATATAATATTTTTTAAAATAAATTAACTTAAATTATTAATTATCAAATTTTATTGTTATCAATGTTATTTTTAAAAAATAGTGAATAATTAATATAATCATTTTTTATAAAAATATCAATAATGTATAGTGAAAATTCTATTTATATTAAATATTTTTTATATATATTATATTAATCTATTTTTAAATCTAATTAATCTTCTAGAAAATAGTATAATTTTATTTCAATAATTACAATAAATAAAAAATTTATTTGATAAAATTTATGTAAAAAAAATCTCTTTTTAAAAAACATATTATTTTAAAATATTCTCAAGCACTTATAGATAGACGTATACACACATGCGCTCGCACCATATTTATGATGATCATCAGAACAAAAAGGAAGAGAGAATAGATTTGTATAAATTTCTCTCAACACAAGATATATTTATTAAGACTTACACTTAATAATGCTGATTCTAATCTAGCAAGTTCCTTTTGGCTTTTGGTTTTATCTAGTTAAACAGGCCTATTTAGCATTCCTATCTCCATTAGTGTAAGCTATGTAAAAAAGAAATAAGTATATGGTTATAGATTTTAAAATAAATCATAAAGACTTCAACTAAAAACAAGGTAGTACAAGTTTTTTGAGTAATATATAAATGAAAAATATAATATCTTAAGGTTTTTACTTGAAAGTAGTATGAGAGCCAATAATTTTAATTAAGATAGATGGTGAATTCCCTTCATAAAAAATAAAATATGTTCTTGCAAGTGGAAACAGAATCCTGCTACACTGTATTTCTTATTAGCACCACTTTTTCTTTGTATGACAAAATTAACATCTAGGCGTCAATTGAGTGGAACATGGTAATATTCCTACCAAGTTCTCAGCAACCAAACAAAACTTTCTTCAAATTTAAGGCACTTCTAATTCATAATATTCTACAAATTTAATGTTTAGAACCTGTACCAAAATCTTAGAAAGGTTCTGCTTAATAGTTAATCAAATCACATTATTCCATCCAAAAGAATCTGAGAAGGAATGTTCTATGCATGGATCGAACTGAATTTATTTGAGCTTCCAGAGACAGGGCAATCTGAATTTCACCCTTGCAACTTCAACGTAATTAGGTTCACTTACAGAGACCTTGATTTTCAGTTTTTATTTTCTTCAGGCGAGCCTCAAACCTCAGTTTTAAATATAATTATTTTTATATTTGGTAACGAAATTGAACGTTTGAAGAAAATGTATATTACAACAATGTTATTTAAGCCACAAACTTATGTCAAATATAGTGTTTCATGGTCTCAACCAAAGGGTGTCAGAAGTAAATAACATTTTAAAAATAAGAATTAGTTCTTTTTCTTTTGACATGTCAAGATCTGGAGAAGCTTCACAACTATAATTTATTCCAAATTAATAGCAATTCACAATCCTTGTTGGTAGTATTCTTATCTCGTGCATGTGTTTGTGTACCTGAAACATGCTCAGGTAAATTACAGTTATCCCCACATTGAAAAGTGAAAACTTTAACATCTTCTGGCTTCAATTTTCTATCTTGCATCCAATACTGTGATGGAAAGCTCATTAACTGAGAATAAAATGTTATTTTCCAGCGAAGAGTTTGCTTTAGAATTAATATCTGCTTCAGTGTAAAATCCAGGATCCTTTGGCTTTGGCAATGATTTTTCTCCATTCAACATTAAAACAACTGATGACTGGTCTATATTTAGGTCTTTGTTGTACACATAATAGACCTACCTGTATGCATCGTGTGACTTCAGAGGGTGAGTATTGTTCTCCCAACAACTCATCCAGTAGTTCAGGTGCCCTCTCTTCAGTCTATAATCTCCATGCCTAAGATAGTGAGATTAAATTATAGACTAGATAGATGCAGTTTAATTTATACTAATTAATGAAGGTCAGAACAATATGCTTATATGTCCAAGAAGATTACTGTAGTGTTCTGGGTCTGAAAAATTCCTGTTTTTCTTTCCACTAACAGTCTCTAGTACTATCACACCGTAACTAAATACATCTGATTTTACTGAGAAACTCCCACAAGCCGCATACTCAGGAGACATATAACCACTGAAAATAAATTTTTCCACATAAATTAATTTAAAACTTAACAGCAATATCTCAAAAACTCATATTAAGACAGACACTAGCTTACTATGTTCCTGCCATCCTATTTGTGTTTTCCTCAACTTGGTCTTCCAAAAATGATCTAGCCAAGCCAAAGTCTGCTATTTTGGGATTCAAATTTGCGTCCAGTAAAATGTTACTGGGTTTTAGATCTCTGTGAATAATCCTCAACCTAGAATCTTCATGAAGATACATGAGTCCTCGAGCAATACCACTAACAATGTTGAAACGCTTATTCCAATCTAGCAACTTCCTTTTGGTTTCATCTGGTCAGACAACGTAATTAGCATAGGAGTCCTCTCACAATAATTTATCTAAGCTATAAAAAAGAAGTAAGCATATTGTTATAGATTTTAAAATAAAATCATGAAGGCTCCAACCAAAAACAAAGTAATCCAAGCTTTTGTTGGACATGTATTCATAAATTAACATCTTTTCTTCACGTTCAATGCAACACCCCAGAAGCTTTACAAGGTTACGGTGCTGAAGTTTTGCTATCAAGGCTACTTCATTCTAACCCTTGTCCAGACTTTTTTGAAAGTCTTTTCACAGCTAACTCTTGTCCATTTATCAGTGTGCCCTGAAAACAAACATTTGCTAAAAAGTTAGAAAGTTTTAAAGGAAAATAAAAATTTTGGATATCTTTCTTATATATTATTACCTTGTATACAGGTCCAAAGCCACCTTCCCCAAGTTTGTTTCTGGTTGAAAAGTTTTCAGTAGCATTAGCTATGACCGCCAAATTGAAAGTTGTCAAATCAACATCTTCCTTTCTCTGTTTAATTTTGTAATGCTTGCGGTAAAACTTTCTTGCTGCCCCTGTTTCCTCGGAAGATAATATCATATCAGTGTTTAAACACATACACATAATATGCCTAAATGTTTTCTTCTTTTCTTGTTCATAATAGGCTATATTTCATTGTTAATTATATCTGTGTACATACCTGGTTTTTTTATTGCAAACATGCATGCAAATAAGACTAATCCGAAAGTAATCATACAAACTGTGATTCCTATCTTTCTCTTGATGTTTCCATTGGCAACATGATCTAAAAGAACAGAGCATGATAAATCACCAACTTTATACAAAATAGATCTATTGAGTTAAGCTAAGAAAGTTCATCTAGTTTCTTTAGGCTCAATGAGGAAGAAAAAATTGTGGTTAATATGGAAATAAATTCCAGCTTCCAGGTGTTGTCTTCACTTGAGCATGGCATTTCAAGCCACAATATTAGAATGTTTAACTCACCTCTGATAGTTATCATAGCCACCTTACTCCACCATTTTCTATTTGAATAATGCAATAATCAACAAGAAATAAAGAAAAATGAATAATTAAAGGCAAAAATCTAAATAAAAAAAATAAACAAGTTACCTAATTCTGAATAAGTGACTCTGATATACAAGTCTTGTCCTTGTTTAGAGAATTTCCTCAAGTCAACTAGAGCATTAAACCAGGTGTTGTTTGTAGCCTTGAGAAGCTTCAGAATTCCTTTTTCATTGAGTTTGAGAACTCCTAATTTATTCTCAAGAGGTGTATTTCTATTAGCCACCCACACTAGAGTTATAGGGGACACATTTCTGAACCATATACCCAAGTACCGTTTTGTTGAATTTCCTGGGCTAAAGAAAGCCAGTTCAGTAATTCTACCTGCTGAAACCAAACTCTCACCATCTTGGATTGAGTGACTGACTGCTAAACTATCTAGTGAAGTGGCAGTTCTAAACAAGTAGGAGACTAAAAAGAACCATATAAATAACATTGTGATGTTATGGAACCAAGGACTTCTGAATAATAAAAGCATGTATGATATGATCACTTAATTTAATAGAACTTTGAGGATGATATGCTTCTGTGAGAATGGAGGACCATAGCATATAATTAGAAAGAACTAATGTGATGTGAAATAGAGTGGATGACTTTGACAACTCCTATTGTTGTCAAAGGACTAAGTAAACCGTGTGCAGAAGTGTAGCGTAGAAAGGATGAAATAGAAGTTGGATGTATATAAAGTTTGACAGATAAGGTCGCTTTGCAATGACCAAGAATTCCATATCCATTTTATAAATACACGGTTTTTTTCCTAACTGTGCGTGAAAGGAGAGAAAAATTATGGAAATAGAGTGGTTTTGCGAAAAATTTTTAGAATGCCGTAGTTTGGTCTAACCAATCACATGAAATTAAAAAAAAAAAATCATCTACTAAAGATTTAGTTTATCCCTGTATAATAAAAGAGCTCTTGTTTGCATATATTTAAAAGAATACATTTTCTTTTGTCAAATTTAATACTACGTAAAATATATTAGTTATATTAGTCAAGTCGTTTGCTTTTTTATTAAAATACTAACTTATCCCATTTAATTATTTTGAAAAATGATAAATAAAATAATGTTTAATATGTTAAAATTTGAGAGAAAGAAAAATTATTAATGAATTTAGTGAAACAAATATGAATGCTTTATACAAATTAAACATGACTTATAAAAGGATCAATATTTTTTTCTAAAACTATATGTTATAAAAAAATAAAGAGTAAAACTATAATAATGTCTAATTTTTTTATTTACTATGAATTTTTTTTGTGTTTAGAAAGTGAATATAAACATCGCTATTAGTAGAGGCTGACCATCACGTGACTTACAAAGATGCGAACATGCTGAAGCCAAGTAGAGACTGTGAGATGCAACATGTGCAGAAGGGCGACCGCGATATGATGAGCAAATGCAACTGGCGAGCACATGTGCAATGTGGAATGTGTGAGTCTTAGGTCTTCGGCGCTTAACCAACGCTGACATCAAGGACTGTTTAAGTTGGAAAAAGTTCAGCTTTGCAACCTCACTAAAGCCAACTGTTACCAAGAATGGCTAAAGGTGATAAAAATGGCTTATTGTTTGGATTTGTACGGTTTTCCTAACACACAACACTCGGTCCTCGTCATTGTTCCAAATATTTTGTAACAGATGCATCGATTGCATAGTCAATAACGAGGGATCTCTAGGTCTTACATGGACAATGCGACCTTTTGCTATTCTTTAATAACCTGCATACCAAGGTTAAAGGAAACCCTAAACATATACACTAATTTCATATCTTTTTATATATTTGATTGGTGTTAATTGATACTTTAGATTAAAGATTGAGGTTAAAGGAAACCCTAAACATATACACTAATTTCATATCTTTTTATATATTTGATTGGTGTTAATTGATACTTTAGATTAAAGATTGCATTTCAAATTTTTAACTTTTTAAAATGTTTAGGATTTAAGGTTAACTAAGTAACAAATTTTCTTTATTCTTAATAGGAGTATTTCTAAAAAATAAACACTAAATAGCAAAACTATTTACAAATTATTACACATATTCGTGGTGTTCACTTTCTAAACACAAAAATTTCATAGTAAATAACAAAAAAATTAAACATTATTATAATTGTACTCTTTATTTTTTTATAACATATAGTTTTAGAAAAAAATATTGGTCCTTTTATAAGTCATGTTTAATTTGTATAAAGCATTCATATTTGGTTTACTAAATTCATTAATAAATTTTCTTTCTCTCAAATTTTAGAATATTAAACATTATTTTATTTATCATTTTTCAAAATAATTAAATGGGATAAATTAGTATTTTAATAAAAAACAAACGACTTGACTAATATAACTAATATATTTTTTAATATTTCATTAGTATGTAGTATTAAATTTGACAAAAGAAAATGTATTCTTTTAGATATACCCAAACACGAGCTCTTTTATTATGTACGGATAAACTAAATTTTTAATACATGATTTTTTTTTAATTTCATGTCGGGCTTTAGACCAAAACTATACCATTGTAAAATTTTTTCTCAAAACCACTCTATTTCCATAATTTTTCCCTCCTTTCACACTTTGTTAGGAAAAAAACCATTTTACCGTGTATTTATAAAATGGATATGGAATTCTTAGTCATTGCAAAGCGACCTTACCTGTCAAACTTTATATACATCCTGTTGGCAACAAGAAAGCAAAAGGTTGGCAGCTCTTTAAAAAACTCTTTCTTTTTTTCTGCTCTGTTTCAAATGTGCTTATACAAGTATTTATAGGCAAAAGATTTGCCCCTTCACATACTGGAGATAATAGGTCTGCCACCTAAAACCATTAATGCTATCTAGGAATATCAAATGCTATCTAGGAATACCAAATGCTATCTAGGAATACCAAATACTATCTAGGAATACCAAACAACAAGAAATAAAGTTTCTTAATTTAAGTTTTATAATAAATCTCCCCCTTAAACTTAAATATTCTTCCCATTTCTCATTCCCATAAGCCTTTTGCAATTCTCCAGCAATGTGGTCGGCAGTGGCTTGGTGAGTATATCTGCGGATTGAGCTCGGCTTTCAACATGCTCCAGCTTAACTTTTCCTTCTTTGACTTGTTCTCGGATGAAATAAAAACGGACGTCGATGTGCTTGCTCCTTCCGTGATTAACTGGGTTCTTTGCCAACTAGATCGCCGACTTGTTATCAACTTGGATCACAGTCCCTTCATTTTGGATCACTCCCAAATGCCTTAATAGATTTAAAAGTCAGACTGCATGACACACGCTCCAAGAGGCCGCCACATACTCTGCCTCGCAAGTAAACAGGGTTACAATGGGCTGCTTCTTTGACAGCCAAGTGAAAGTTGTATTTCCAAGTAGGAATACGTAACCCGAAGTACCTTTCCGGTCATCAACATCACCACACCAATCGCTATCTGAGTAACCCACTAGTCGATAGTCATCTGATTTTGAATAGAAAAGACCAAGTGATAGGGTTCCTCGAATATATCTCAGAATTCTCTTCAAGGCCTTCCAATGTGTATAGCTTGGATCCTCCATGAATCTGCTCATTATCCCAACACTCAACATTAAGTCGGGTCTCCTACTTGTAAGGTACCTTAGACTTCCAATTAAACTTCGATATCTCCCAGAATCAGCTCGTTCTCCTCCATCAAACTTCGAGAGTTTAGTGTCTGGCTCCATTTTAAACTTCTTTAGAATTTCAAGCGCGTACCTCTCTTGGGATATAAAAATTGCTTCTTCCGATTGCTTCACTTCCAGGCCAAGAAAATATTTCATCAGGCCTAAGTCTGTCATCTCGAACTCTTTTTCCATTACCTCCTTAAACTCCTTAATCAGCTTCGTGTTGCTTCCGGTGAATATGAGGTCGTCGACATAGAGAGCAACTACCATCATATCCTTTCCTGATTTCTTTGTGTATAAAGCATGTTCGTACGGACATTGCTCGTACACAGTTTTCTTGAAATACCCGTCAATTCTCTCATTCCAGGCATGGGGAGACTGCTTAAGTCCATAGAGGGACTTTTTCAATCTTAGCACTTTCTTCTCATCCCCTCTCTTCATGTACCCGAGTGGTTGCTCGACGTACACCTCCTCTTTCAGCACTCCATTTAGAAAGGCCGACTTCACATCCATCTGTAGAATTGGCCATTGATTTTGAGCAGCTAACGATACCAGGAGTCGGATTGACTCCATTCTCGTGACAGGAGCAAATACTTCATAGTCTATCCCCTCTTTCTGTCTATAGCCCTTTACCACAAGTCGAGCCTTATAACGCTCAACCTCTCCCTCAACATTCATCTTCTTTTTGTACACCCATTTTACTCCAATGGATCAAGCTCCTTCAGGAAGATCAATCAATTCCCAAGTCTTGTTGCGTTCAATCGCTCCAATCTCCTCATCCATGACTGTTCTCCACTTCTCTTCTTGGACAGCTTTCTCAAAGCTCAAGTCTTCAGAGTCGGCTAGAAGCCATACAACATGAACTTCATTTGTAGTGTCGTATATTTCCTATAGACTTCTCATCCTGGGCTGTTGTGGCTCAGTTTCTTCATCTGAGGACTCGGTGGTTGTTGTTGTTGAAGGTACAACAATCTCCAAGCTAGTTCTTTTTCGACTAGGTTACTCCAGCACCACTCCTTCGTTTCCTCCATATGAAAATCTCGGCTCACCACTACTTTCTTGTTAACAGGATCAAACAATTTATATACTTTAGAATTTTTATCATACCCGATAAATATGTACTTCTTGCTCCGATCTTCTAATTTTGTCTTGTGCTGACTTGGTACTTGCCCATAGGCCACGCTACCGAACACTTTTAGATGAGAGACACTCGGCTTCACACCACTCCAAATCTCCTGAGGCGTCTTTTCGCCTAACTTTGCATGTGGACATCTATTTTGCACATAGACTGCGCATTACACCGCCTCTGCCCAAAACTTCTTCGGCATATTCTTCCCTTTCAACATAGATCGAACCATGTCGAGAATGGTTCGGTTCTTTTGTTCTACTACACTGTTTTGTTACGGAGAATATGGAGCCGTCAAGAAACGCTTGATTCCATGTTCCTCACAGTATTTGTTGAACTTGGCAGAAGTGAACTCGCCTCCTCTATCAGATCAGACTGTTTTGATGACTTTGTTTGTTTCTTTCTCTACCATCACTTTGAACTTCTTAAAAGTTTCAAACACTTCTGACTTCTCCTTCAGAAAGTAAACCCACGTCTTTCTTGAGAAATCATCAATGAAAGAGACGAAATATCTCTTACCACTAAATGATTCTAGAGTTATTGGCCCACACAAGTCGGTATGGATCAGTTCGAGCTGCTTCTTTGCTCGGTACTCAGAGCTCCGTGGAAAAGAAGTCCTCGCTTGCTTTCCGATCACACATTCTTCACAGAACCTCTTTTCAAATTCCATTTTGGGCAAATCGAGCACCATCTCCTTTTTCACCAACTTAGTCAACCCTCCGAAGTGAAGATGACCGAACTGCAAATGCCACTCCATGGCCTCATCCTCCATATCAAGTTGCATGCATTTATCTTGAACTATTTTCAACTCAAGTTTGTACATGCGATTTTTCTTCATTTCTACTTGGGCGATGAGCCTTCCGAGTTTATCCCTCAGTTGTAATTCTCGGTCCTTCATCAGAACCGAGTACCCCTTCTCCATTATCTGTTCCATGCTCAGTATGTTGCTTTTGAGATCAGGTACATAGTATACATCTCTGATCTCTCCGATTCACCCATTTTCCTGTTGATACCAGATCGTTCCTTGACCTTTGACGGTTACTTTCGATGCATCACTGAAAGAAACGGATCCGGATTCCACCTTTGAAAGTACTTTGAATAAACTCTCGTCGCCACACATATGGTTACTTGCGCCGGTGTCCAAGTACCAAACCGAATTATTAGAATGGCTCGGTTTGACCTCGGTTTCTGGAATGTTTGTCACTAGCAGCAATCCTTCATCTTCTTTCTCGGCAAGAAAGTTTGTTGGCTCCTCATTTTTCTTCTCGGACCTACAATCTTTGGAAATATGGCCCATCTTTCCACAGATGTAGCATTTTACCGAGTAGCAATCCTTGGCATAATGCCCATACTTCGAACAGTTATAGCATTCAATGTTGTTTGTGTTTGTCCGACCACCTCGAGTCTGAACGCGACCACCTCGGGCCTGACCTCGGCCACGCCAGTTTTGTTGGCCGACTTGCTCATTTCTTCGTTCTCCTCTTCCTCTACCACCTTGGCTTCTGCCTCTTCCTTGGCCTCTGGTACTTTAAGCATAAAACACATTTTCCTTTTTTATAGTTGCCTTCGCCTGGAGAGCTTGTTCAAGGAACTCCCCCCTCTTGTTTTTTCATCTCTGCTCATGTGCTTCCAGGGACCCAGCAAGCTCTTCAATGGTGAGTGTTGATAGATCCTTGGACTCCCCTATTGCGCATACGATGTTTTCGAATTCAGACTCGTTCATCCTCATGTTTTCCAGTTCGCGCCTAAGGGTTTGAAGTCGGACCTGCTTTACTCGTTTGTCTCCTTTGTTTGCCCTTTCGAGTGTATCACATGCTACTTTGGAAGATTTTGCATTTGCTATCTTCTCAAAGCTGGATTTCGTCAACAGCTCGGTATAACAGATATAAAGTCACCTTGTCTTTAGCTTGAATGGCCTTCAACGCGTTCAACTGGGCATTTGAATATCCATCTGTACTCGTTGGTTCCTCATACCCAGTCTCGACCACATCCCAATTATCTTAGGAGCCGAGAAGGGCCTTTATCTGCACCTTCCAGTTGTCATAGTTAACGTCTTTCGTCAACTTGGGTAGCGGGATGCCATTGGTTAGACCCGCCATTTCTCTCAAGTGTTTACACTCAATTCACACACCTCACAAAACTCTCAGTCGCTCCTCTCTCTCTCTGCCAGCGCACACCGCGGCGTTCTTTCCTCACAAAACTCTCGGTAGCTCTGATACCAAATTGTTGGCAACAAGAAAGCAAAAGGTTGGCAGCTCTTTAAAAAACTCTTTCTTTTTTTCTACTCTGTTTCAAATGTGCTGATACAAGTATTTATAGGCAAAAGATTTGCCCCTTCACATGCTGGAGATAAATCAAAAGTTTTGTCTTTTCAAATGCTAGAGATAAATGATGATGCCTATAGGTCTGCCACCTAAAATCATTAATGCTATCTAGGAATACCAAATGCTATCTAAGAATACCAAATACTATCTAGGAATACCAAATATTATCTAGGAATACCAAACAACAAGAAATAAAGTTTCTTAATTTAAGTTTTATAACACATCCAACTTCTATTTCATCTTTTCTACGCTACACTTCTGCACACGGTTTACTTAGTCCTTTGACAACAATAGGAGTTGTCAAAGTCATCCACTCTATTTCACATCACATTCCAGCTCAGATAATTTGCTGTGTTCTTTCTAATTATATGCTATGGTCCTCCATTCTCACAGAAGCATATCATCCTCAAAGTTCTATTAGATTAAGTGACCATATCATACATGCTTTTATTATTCAGAAGTCCTTGGTTCCATAACATCACAATGTTATTTATATGGTTCTTTTTAGTCTCCTACTTGTTTAGAACTGCCACTTCACTAGATAGTTTAGCAGTCAGTCAATCAATCCAAGATGGTGAGAGTTTGGTTTCAGCAGGTGGAATTACTGAACTGGCTTTCTTTGGCCCAGGAAATTCAACAAAACGGTACTTGGGTATATGGTTCAGAAATGTGTCCCCTATAACTCTGGTGTGGGTGGCTAATAGAAATACACCTCTTGAGAATAAATTAGGAGTTCTCAAACTCAATGAAAAAGGAAGTCTGGAGCTTCTCAATGCTACAAACAACACCATTTGGTCATCAAATATCTCAAGCAAAGCAGTGAGTAATCCAATTGCTTATCTTTCAGATTCGGGAAATTTTATAGTGAAAGATGGACGTCAAACTAATGAAGACAGTGTCTTCTGGCAGAGTTTTGATTATCCAGGTGATACATATGTGCTGGGAATGAAACTTGGATGGAATTTGGAGAGTGGTTTAGAGAGATATGTCATCTTGGAAAAGCGTTGATGATCCTGCTGAGGGAGAATATGCTATCAAAATTGATATTAGAGGATATCCTCAAATGTTATTATTAAATAGAACTGATATAAAATATAGAGTCTTGTTGTTGAATGACTTGAATTATTTGGATGATGTCATGAATCATGGTATTGTACTAAAGTTTGTTTTCAATGAAAAGGAGGTGTATTATGAGGCTGATGTTCACGATAGATCGATCTTTATGGCAGTTAGACTTTGGCCTTCAGGCAGTTCGCAGGCTTTGGTTTGGACAACCCAAAATAGTACCCAACATGTTTACTCAAATGGGGACTATGATCAATGTGACAGTTATGCTTTTTGTGGTGCAAATTCTATATGCAACAATGTTGATAACAATCCAACATGTGAATGCCTAAAAGGTTATGTTCATAAGTCTCCTCATCAGTGGAAACCTTGGTTTGACGGTTGTGTTCTACGCAATAAATCTAGCTGCAAAAACAGTTATGCAGATCGCTTTTTGAAGTTCTCACAGATGAAATTGCCAGACACCTCTTCATCATGGTTTAGCAAGAATACGAACCTTGGTGAATGTAAAAATTCTTGTCTTAAAAACTGTTCTTGTATGGCATATGCAAGTTTAGATACGCGTGGTGAAGGAAGTGGCTGTATACTTTGGTTTAATGCTCTAGTTGACTTGAGGAAATTCTCTAAACAAGGACAAGACTTGTATATCAGAGTCCCTTCTTCAGAATTAGGTACCCTGTTTATTTTTTTCATGTAGATTTTTTTGCCTTTAATTAATTTATTTGCTTTTTATTTCATTTCTTTTCTGTTGATTATTGTATTATTCAAAGAGAAAATGGTTGGGTAAGGTAAGGCTGTGACAACTATCAAAGGTGAGGTAAACATTCTATTATTGTGACTTCAAATGCCATGCTCATGTGAGACAATACCTGGAAGCCTAAAGAAACTAGATGAACTTTCTTAGCTTAACTCAATAGATCTATTTGTATAAAGTTGGTGATTGATCAAGCTTTGTTTCTTTTAGATCATGTTGCCCATGGAAACATCAAGAAAAAGATAGGAATCATAGTCGGTGTGATTACTTTCGGATTAGTCTCATTTGCATGCATAGTTCCCATAAAAAATGCAGGTATGTACACAGGTATAATTAACAATGAAATATTGCCTATTATGAAGAAGAAAACATCTATGCATATTATGTGTAAGTGTTTAAACACTGATATGATATTATCTTCCAAGGAAACAGGGGCAGCAAGAAAATTTTACGGCAAGCATTACGAAATTAAACAGAGAAAGGAAGATGTTGATTTAACAACTTTCAATTTGGCAGTCATAGCTAGTGCTACTGAAAATTTCTCAACCAAAAACAAACTTGGAGAAGGTGGCTTTGGACCTGTATACAAGGTGACAAATAAAAAAATATCCAGAATTTTTATTTCCCTTCAAAACTTTCTAACTTTTTAGCAAATGTTTGTTTTCAGGGCACACTGACAAACGGACAAGAGTTAGCGGTGAAAAGACTTTCAAAAAAGTCCAGACAAGGGTTAGAAGAATTCAAAAATGAAGTAGCGTTGATAGAAATACTTCAGCACCGTAATCTTGTAAAGCTTCTGGGGTGTTGCATTGAACGAGAAGAAAAGATGTTAATTTATGAATACATGGCCAACAAAAGTTTAGACTACTTTGTTTTTGGTTAGAGCCTTTTATGATTTTTGTTTTAAAATCTATAACAATATACTTACTTCTTTTATACAGCTAACATAAATTATTGTGACGGGATTGCAATGCTAAATAATACGTGTGTTTGACTAGATGAAACCAAAAGGAAGTCGCTAGATTGGAATAAGCGTCTCAACATTGTTAGTGGTATTGCTAGAGAACTCATGTATCTTCATCAAGATTCTAGGTTGAGGATTATTCACAGAGATCTAAAAACTAGTAACATTTTACTAGACGCAAATTTGGATCCCAAAATAGCAGACTTTGGCTTGGCTAGATCATTTTTGGAAGACCAAGTTGAGGAAAACACAAATAGGGTGGTAGGAACATAGTAAGCTAGTGTCTGCCTTAATATGAGTTTTTGAGATATTGCTGTTAAGTTTTAAATTAATTTATGTGGAAAAATTTATTTTCAGTGGTTACATGTCTCCTGAGTATGCGGCTCATGGGAATTTCTCAATAAAATCAGATGTATTTAGTTATGGTGTGATAGTACTAGAGACTGTAAGTGGGAAGAAAAATAGGGATTTTTCAGACCCAGAACACTACAATAATCTTCTTGGACATGTAAGCATATTGTTTTGGCCTTCATTAATTAGTATAAATTAAACTACATCTCTCTAGCCTATAATTTAATCCTCACTATCTTAGGCATGGAAATTATGGACTGAAGAGAGGGCACATGAACTACTGGATGAGTTGTTGGAAGAACAATGCTCACCCTTTGAAGTCACACGATGCATACAGGTAGGCCTATTATGTGTACAACAAAGACCTAAAGATAGACCAGACATGTCATCAGTTGTTTTAATGTTGACTGGAGAAAAATCATTGCCGAAGCCAAAGGTTCCTGGATTTTACACTGAAGTAGATATTAATTCTAAAGCAAACTCTCCGCTGGAAAATAACATTTTATGCTCAGTTAATGAGCTTTCCATCACAGTATTGGATGCAAGATAGAAAATGGAAGCAAGAAAATGTTAAAGTTTTCACTTTCCAATGTGGGGATAACTGTAATTTACCTGAGCATGTTTCAGGTATACAAATGCATGAGATATGAATACTACGAACAAGGATTGTGAATTTGGAATAAGTTATAGTTGTGAAGCTTCTCCAGGTCTTGACTTGTCAAAAGAAAAACAACTAAGTCGTATTTTTCAAATGTTATTTACTTCTGACACCCTTTGGTTGAGACCATGAAACACTATATTTGACATAAGTTTGTGGCTTAATTAACATTGTTGTAATATACATTTCCTTCAAACGTTCAATTTCGTTACCAAATATAAAAATAATTATATTTAAAACTGAGGTTTGAGGCTCGCCTGAAGAAAATAAAAATTGAAAACTAAGGTCTCTGTAAGTGAACCTAATTATGTTGATGTTGCAGGGTGAAATTCAGATTGCCCTTTCTTTGGAAGCTCAACTAAATTGAGTACATGCATAGAACATTCTTCTCAGATTCTTTTGTATGGAATAATGTGATCTGGTTAAATAACCTTTCTAAGATTTTGGTACAGGTTCTAAAGATTAAGTGCTTGTTTGGCAACAGTTTTATAAAACTGTTTTTAATATTTTAGTTTTTAAAAACTAAAAAACTTGTTTGGGTAGTGTTTTTTGAAAACAGTTTTCGAAAACAATTCTGATTTTTTAGTTTTTAAAAACTAAAAAACTAGAACAATTGAAAGTAGTTTTGCTTTTCAGTTTTTTTTTTTAAACTCAAATTACAAACAGAATATGTTGTTTTTTGTTTTTCATTAATGAAATTCTAATAAACATTAATAAGTTTTTCCATTTTTACATCTTCAAAATAGTTTTCAAATATCACTTGGCAAATAAGTTTTTTTTTTTTTCTTCCCAAAAACAGTTTTTGAAAACTATTTTTGAAAACTCTTTAAAAACTAAAAAACAAAACTAAACCAATCAAACCTTAAATTTGTAGAATAATATCAATTAGAAGTGCCTTAAATATGTTTTGGGTATTTAACATATAGATCTCACTGACGCCTTCATGTATGATTAATATGATACCTATATGTGTGCTTGTTAAGGAACGGGTAGAAAAAATCATACCTACGTGTACATGTATAAATTATTCTTTCTTCCTTTCTATTTTGATCATTACCATAGATATTGTGTATGCGCATATGTGTGTCCGTGAGGTTCTGGTTTTACTTCTCTAACATGGAAGCAACAAAATGTTACCTTGGTTTGAAGATATGTTTAGAACCTATTAGAATGACAATCATGCTGACCAGGTGATTTTCTCCATTCATCAAGTTACTTATCTTTGGATTCGGGAAATGTTGTAGTGAAAAATGGACAGCAAACTAACAAAGACAGTGTCTTGTGGCAGAGTTTTGATTATCCAACTGATAGATATGTGCAGGAAATGAAAGTTGGATGGAACTTGGAGAGTGGTCTTCGGAGATATATGTCATCTTGGAAAAGGCATGAGGGAGAATATGCTATGAAAATTGATATCAGAGGATATCCTCAAATATTGTTATTAAAGGAAACTGATATAAAATATAGATCCGGGTTGAATGACTTGAATCAGTTGAATGTCAGAAATCCTGGTTCAAATCCTGATATGGTAAAAAAAGTTTGGTTTCAAAGAAAAAAGAGGTGCATTATAAGGACAAGCTTCATGGTAAAAACAGTTACCCTTGCCTTGTGGCAGTGTGCAGAGTTTGGTTTGGACAACCCAAACAAGTATCCGACATGTTTCCTCAAACGGGGAGTATGATGAATGTGACCAATTTGGTTTGATGGTTGTGTTCCACGCAATAAATCTAGCTGCAAAAGTAGTTATGCAGATGGCTTCTTGAAGTTCTCACACTTGAAATTGCCAAACTCCTCTTCATCATAGTTTAGCAAGAGTATGAACCTTGATGAATGTCAAAATTCATGTCTTAAAAACTGTTCTTGTATGGCATATGCAAGTTTAGATACCTGTGGTGAAGGAAGTGGCTGTATACTTTGGTTTAATGCTCTGGTTGACTTGAAGATTTCTTAGTGGTATATTTTATTTAGATTTTTCCTTCAACTATTTTGTTTTATTTTCTGATTGATTTCTTGTTGATTATTTTTATTCAAAGAGAAAAAGTGGAATAAGGTAATTCATATGGTAGTTAGTTCTGTTCTTGAGTAGCTTAGTTGAACTAGTTTTTTAGATAAATTTGCCTTATTATAAGAGGGATGTTTATTGTTTAGTGTAAAGGCAGGGTGGCTATAAAAGAAACAAATACGAAATTTTAAATATATGTCAAATCTTTTTAGGTTTGGATATATTTATAGATAACTCATTATGTTATTTTTTTATAATTTTAAATTACTTATTTATTATAAAGTAAATTATATATTAAGTTATTAATTATATTTAAATTTAAAAATATATCATTACTCTCAGTGTATTTTTCACAACATTGTGGTCTCAGCTACAGTGTTGTTCTTGTACAATCATATTAATAATTTTTACAAGGGTATGGATTTATACACAGACACATGAGATTTTATAATATATATTTATAAAATTTTGTTTAACATAAAAAAACTCACCT
Source organism: Psophocarpus tetragonolobus (assembly GCA_037954015.1). Taxonomy (NCBI): domain Eukaryota; kingdom Viridiplantae; phylum Streptophyta; class Magnoliopsida; order Fabales; family Fabaceae; genus Psophocarpus; species Psophocarpus tetragonolobus. Next base: position 42,201,962 of record CM075689.1, read on the forward strand.
AGCTCCCGATTTTTTTAGGTGGAGAAAACCTAACTATAAATCCAACCCTGGTAAATGAAGGTTTTCTCCATCAAAGTCAGGATAGATTGTCATCCCTAGTTTAGTGAAAAAGTGAACATCTACTGTTCACAAAAGTTGATACAAATCTATTATATGTTCCTTTCTATTCTAATCATCACCACAAAATATTGTGTGAGTGCATGTGTGCATATATTTTATCAGATAGTCGTGAATACCTTTAAAATAATATGTTTTTAAAAAAATTATTTTTACATAAAATTTTGTCAAACAAATATTTCATTTATTGTTAATCTAGAAATAAAATTATACTATTTTCTACAAGATTAATCGAATACAAAAATATATGAGTATAATATACATACAAAATATTTAAAACAAATAAAATCTACATTTTACATTATTGACTTTTTATAAAAAATAATTATATTTATTATGAACTTTTCATAAAAAAATATTAATAACAATAAAATTTAATGATTAATATTTTAAGTTTATTTATTTTACAAATATATTATTTTCCTTAAATTAAATATATGTAGTATTTTAATCTAACGTGGAAAAATATAATGTTGGTAGCAAAAGTTCGGCATCATAATCTTATAAAGCTTTTGGATTGTTGTGTTGAAGTAAAGGAGAAAATGTTAATTTATAAAGAGCTAATCACTCATATATACTGTAAATGTAAAGTCTTTCACAACTAATCCTATCTTTTAAACATGTCATGTTTGATTTATTTAATTAAATAAAAATAAAACAAAAAAAATTTAAAAAAATTGGGCGATTGGCTCTTCAACTTTACATAGTGGGTTACTTCACAATAACTCCTTTCTTCTGTGTTAGGTTCATGCATTACTGACCATAACGAATAGAAATTCTTGATAACATCACGTGTTGTGCAGCCACTTCTGTTATCTCTTTGTGTCATTATCAATTTATCATGGTGAGTTTTCACGTTATATTTATCTTTGTGTTGCTTTTCTGTTTATAAGAGGGAAAAAGAAAATGAAATTAACTTTAAGACTGCACACTTAATCTGCAACTTTGGGCAATAATCGAAGAAGTAGCCTATGCATGAACATAATAATTGCTTGAAGCTTTGTTTTAGTATTTTGTCTACATATGTGTACTACATATGTGTACTGTGGGTGTGGCCTCATGCACTAAAATTCACACCACTAGTGGGTTTTTTTTTCACAAAACAAAATGGGTAGTTTCACGGTATAAGATCTGGTCTAGGTTGCTTTAATTTTTTAGTAGCAATATAAGGTAGTACTAATGTTACTATCTTATATATGCTACTAAAAATTATGGATTTGTTATGTAGGAATTTAATTATGATAGAAGTGCATCAAAATTCTTGGTTTTGATAATGGAAACAAACATGGTCTTAATATACATTATTTCATAGAGTCATATAAAGAAATATAGCTTTAATCTTTGATCATTTGAAGATGTATATAACTGCTACAAAAGGTATGTAAAGAAGAAAGGTTTTAGTTTTCATATGGGTCATATTAATAAATCTAGAACCAATGACTTGGTACCTGGTAAAGAGATTTTTTGTTGAAAGGAAGGGTATTAAGCAAAAAACTAAACTAAAAAGGAGAAAGATGATCGTGCATCACAAGATGAAACAAAGATTGGGTGCAAGGCAATGATACTTGTCAAGAAGATGGAAGTTAAATCCATTCTACTCATAACTATTTTTTATAGTATCTCTCAAGTATTTTATGTTACACTTGTAATATGTAGAACATTACACTTGTCATATAGTCAACAGTTAGGATATGCTATTTCATTTAATTTGTTTTTTATTGCAATTTTTCCAAAAAAGTCAACATCTTTAAAACACTCACATATGACATGAATCGGCTCAATTGTCAACTCTTTCTCATTATGTAAATCACCAAAACTAAGTTGTCTCCACATAGGATGAACTACACTAATAGGAATATTCTCAGACACATATGTAACTAGTTCACATGCACACGGAATACAATGTGTAGTGTTGACTACACACTTACAGTTTAAAATAAGATTCAATGCATACCTTGACACAAAATCACACAAATTCTTATACATCGTCAAATTAAAGGCATATTCAAAATAATAAATACTTTTATCAAAAGATGCTTTAATTTGAATATTTTGCAATTGCAAGATACTGTTCATGGCATCCCAACAATTACAAAGGTCACACATGCTAGTTTGTATCAATTTTTCAAAACTAAATGTGATGACTCAACTCTGTTAACAAGAAATAGAAATTGGTTATAAATAATTAAACATGTAGAAGTTATGTTAATATAAATCATACATCTTGCTAGTTATGTTCCCTAAGTGCATCAACTTATTGGTCAAAGTTTTAACAAATTTTTCTTTATAAGGAGTCAGTCAAGTATTTTTTTACATAATCATCAAATAAAGGTCATGATTGACAAATAGCTTTGGATCTAGAAGATAACCTTCAAATGAATCTTTAGTTCATATTTTTTAAGATCATGGAATGATTGCATAACTTGGTATCATTCATCTTCGAATAGACATCCATTTTGCATTTAGCCTTCACATTTTTTTAAATATAGTACCCACACAACAAATTAAATGTTTCGGGAAAAACTATTTCAACTGCCTTCATGAGAGCAAAATTTCTATCTGTAACAAACATTTTAAGCATTGCATCATTTTTTAAAAAATGTTCTCTAAAATGTTGAAGTGCTCAAACAAAGTTACTTTGTTGTTAAGATTCTAAATAGACAAAGGCAATAAAAAATGTCATGCTAGTAGATGTCATACCAATAATTTCAAACAAAGAAAATCAATATTTGTTAGTTTTATACATATTATCCAACAGGAGAATCATATTAAATGAGTTAATCAATTTCACTGAATCAGGATGTATCCAAAAGATATCACATAAAACTTTTGTCACTTCATTAATTCTATGGCAGTGAATATACATATCACACTCTAGTAAGTTCATTAAATGTTATATTTCTATTATAGGACCTCTTTGAAATTTGCGACTGTACACTTGACTAATTATTGTGATATTTTGATCATTGTGGTTCTTTAAGATCAACATATGAATGACCAATTAATGTTTTCGTCAAAACATAATTGTGAAACCCACATACTAACTTTAGTTTCTACCTATCTTGATTCTTCAAAGGTCTTTCTCTTAATCTGAATAGACAATTACAATTTGTGGTCTCTGATGTTTTACAAACATACTGCTCATGGTCTTTGTATGATATATACATATCTCTTTGCTCACACTGAAAATCAACAAATATTTTACTTCGAGTTGTACTTGACCTTAATATGACGATCACATCCATTTTGAAATGTTACTCCTCTAACCTACTTTAATAACTTGTCTTGAGTTAAAAACATCTAGTTCAATGAATAATTAATTTTCAAATATTTTATTTTGTAATTCAATTCAATTAAACTAACACAAATATTGATATAATTTGTACCTCAATACTGATAAGTGCATTTATAAAATCAATAACATTCTCAATAATTTCAGGTCCCTGATCAATGTAAAGTTGTTCATCATCATTCAATTTTACTTCATCATCTTCCATAATTATTTCGTTGGAAATATTTTTTAAGAAATCCATTAAAACTTGCAACAAATACAATTGCAAATACATCAATTAAAAAATTAAGTAATAAATTTGAATAAAAAATTTAATTTAAAATATTTTAAAATCATAAAAGAAATTTAATAACAATTTAATCACTAATTTGATAAATAAAAACTTAATTCAAAAAATTGTATTAACAAAAACAATATTATTAATAAAAATTATTTTAAAATTAAATTAAAAACAAAAAATTTAAATACATTTAATTAACGATAAATAATTTAATTAAATTCAATTCAACTCACCAATAAATAATTTAATTAATTTTAATTAACCCGTGAACTAAAAAAAAGTAAATATTTTTGCTTCCGGAGAGTAAAAAAAAATTCTTCTTTTCCATTTCGAAACACATCTTCTAAATAACAATTGCAGACTCACATAATTTTTGAAAAGTCATTTATGGAGAAATAAATTACATGCTTATAAAGACCCTTTTTCATAAGCTGTTTTTTTTAACCATTACTCTATCTCCTTTACTTTTAAGAAGGCATGAACTAAATACATAAAATAGATATATAAGGAAACTCACTGGAGTAGTAAGAGGAGAGGAATGCGATTTGACCTTTAAAAAAGAATGGAGGACAGGTGGACCGAGGTACGGAAAAGAAACGATGCCAATGGAGGAAGGAGACTAGTTACTGAGGTAGGGAAAAGGAAGGGGAGGATGATCTCTGTCTTTTTTACTCATTTCCTGGAAGAATACATGGCAAAGGATATGTGGGAGATCTTCGAGAGATATACAAAAGTTCACGACATGGTAATTCCAAGCAAGAGGAACATAGGGGACAAAGATTCGGTTTTGCTAGGTTTACGGAGGTAGAGGATGTGAAAATGCTGGTGGTAAGACTTGATAATATCTTTATTGGAACAGAAAAGCTGTGGGTCAATCTGCCAAGGTATGATCAACGAACCGAGCAGAACCAGAGAAAGATGATCACACGAAGGAGGACACGAACTCAAAATGTTTACTATACCGTGGCGGGGCAAACGGGGCAACAGAGTGTGTATAACGTAAACCAGAAAAAATCATATGCATCGGTTGTTAGTGCACCTGGGGGGCCTAAAAATAATAACGTGCGAAAAGAGGCAGGGAAGAAGGAAGACCCGAAGATGAAACTTGTGTACACAGCATCAGCGGAGAATGTTATTCGGCTTAAGAGGGCCTATGTGGGAGAAGTACGTAAAAGAGGGTCTACGTTCAGGACGCAGTTATTCCTAAAGACTCACGGCATCTACAGTGTGCGCACAACTCCCATGGGAGCTAATAAGGTATTGCTGGAGTTGGAAAGGGGGGAGTCACTCCAAGAGATCATGAAAGGGAAACGGCAGTGGTTTGAACAATGGTTTGTTGGGATACAGAGGTGGGAGCCGGGATTGGTTGACATGGACAAGAGGGTAAAGGTGAACTGCTATGGGATTCTGCTACATGTTTGGGGAGAAAATTTTTTCTCCACTTTACTCGCACCATTCGGCGAGTTGCTATATACGGAGGAAATCACCAAAAAAGAAGAATGTTACAATGTAGCACAGATGGTGATGTCCAGAAGGGACATGAAGCGGCTCGATGACATTGTTCGAGTGACCATTGATGGGTGGGAGTTCGACATCAGGATAACAGAGGCGGAAGAGGTGAATGAGCTAAAGCAAATCCCGATACAAACTACCTATAGCTCCGAAATGAGCTCCTGTCAGGAGGAGGAAGAGTTTGACAAATCGGCTGAGGCAGAAAGAAGGTTGGCTGAGCTGAAACAGGAGATGTTTTACAAGGGAGACTGGAAGGTGTGGGATAAGAGGGATGAGAGGAATGTCGGTCGCGGGGGTCTGAGTCTCCGGCAAGAAGGTGACACGGTGGTCAAAGAAACACACCGGCCAAGATCTGGAAGCTATCCCTCGGAGGTCGGGATGAGGCGGATAGGGGCGGCCGTAGACCACCTCAACGACAGCGATGAGCAGGACTGTCAGGACTGACTGTTAGGGGATGAAATGGCAAAGGGGACAATATCCCAGATTTCCCGCACAGACTCAGGGTCTGATTTGGGAAAGAACATGAGAGTAGGTGGCTTTGGCAGGGGATGCAGAAGTGGAGGAATGGAGAATGAGGAAAGTTGTGCAGAGAAAGCGGAATACACGAAAAAGCTATGCGAATACGGGGGGAAGATGAAGACGGGCTCGCGGATCAAGACCAGGGGCACGCTGCACGAGACCTGCCAACTGAAGACACGTCGCGTCGGACGGGACAGGATGTAGGGCCCGCGTCTGCTATGCACGGTGCGCGAGGCACGCGGCCTCCTTGGACAGCGCAACGGACCCCAGAATCGAGACATGCAAATCAGACCGTTGAAGCAGCAACGTGTCACGTGCAGGGCCATGCAAGAGATCCGAAGGTTGGAGCTGGGCCGAGGCACGAGTTAGGATGGCAGGCGGAGGCCCATTTTACTGGTCCGTGCACGGGAGAAACGACGTTCAATCTGGGCCTTGATGCGGGAGTAGTTTCGGCTGGTAAACAGCGCTTTCGAGGCCTGGAAATGGGTCTGTATACAGCAGAAAATTCGGGCCCGTTTATAGGGAAAAACACAGGTCATGGAAGGGAGCTTCCCGGAATTGCTATTGGTCACGGAGGGAAGGGTGTTATTATGGAGAATAGCGATTACGAAAAAAATGAATCTATTTCTACTTTACCATACGACAACAAAAAATGGGTACTAGTAGGTGGAGAAGTAGTGTCCGGAGGAGAACAAGGGAAAAGGAGGGAGATATCCATATGGAAGCAGTTAAGAAGGAATAGCTTTGATGGGAATGAATTAATGAAGCGAGGGCAACTGGATGAGGCAAACGAAGACGAGAAAGGAAAAGGTGATGACGAGCAAGAAGCAGAAAAAATATGGAAGGCTCTGAAGGAAGTCGGAATATCCGGAAATCAATCAGATAAAATAAATATACAGCAGTTAAGGAGGATGGAGACGAGGGATAAGGAGGATAAGAAAAGAAGGGAAAGGAGGAGTGATAGGAATAACTAAATGAAGATTCTCTCTTTAAATGTGAGGGGGTTCCGGGATCGGACCAAGCGAAGAAGGATTAGGCAACTGCTAAATGATAATGATATTGATATCTACTTACTACAGGAGACAAAATGCAAGACGGTAAGTGACTGGGAGGTTAAGGAGCTATGGGGGACGACAGGGTGCGATTGGAGAATTTTACCGTCAGTAGGACTTAGTGGAGGCTGTCTGACAGTTTGGAAGAAGCATAGGTTGGAGGTTGTCTGGGTTATACAAGGGTAGGGTTTCCTTGGGATTGGTTTTAGAGGAACGACTTCATCGGCAGTCAATTGTGTGGTTAATGTATATGCCCCATGTTCGGTACAAGGAAAAAGGAAAGTATGGGATGATCTGATGATGACAAAACGAGGATTTCCAGAGGCTAATTGGGTACTTGGTGGAGACTTTAACGCTGTGTTAGACAAGAGTGAGTTTAAAGGGAGATCTAGCTCTCACTCTACAATTGAGATGTCTGATTTCAAATTCTTTATCCAATCATGGGTTTATTGGATATTCCAGTCATCAGAAAAGGAGCAACGTGGATAGCCCCGAATGGAGAGTCATCTAGTAGCTTGGATCGGTTTCTTTTCTCCCTGGATTTGATGGAGGAGTGGGGAGTCATAGCTCAAAGAGTGGGTACTAGAGAATTTTCAGATCACTGCTGGATCCTAACCGAGGTGAATAAACAGAATTGGGGCCCTAAACCGTTCAAGTTTTTTTATCACTGGCTGCAAGAGCAAAGTTTTATGGATCTCGTAAAAAAGTTTTGGACATCAGAACAGGGTCACGGTTGGCGGATGCATCAGCTGGCAAGTAAATTAAAAGGTCTGAAGATGAAGATTAAAGAGTGGAAAGAAGAAAACTGGTGTAAAGATGAGAAATTCTTGACAGATAAAGTTTTAGAATTGGAGATGGTGGATCATCAGTTAAGCCAAGGGGTCAACAGGAGCGGTCAGCAGAGACAAGGTATCTTAGCAGAGTATTGGGGGGGAAGGCAAGGTGAATGAAACAGTCCATGTTACAGAAATCTCGGGTAAAATGGGCTCTAAATGGAGATAGCAACACAGACTACTTTCACAAATGCTTTAAGGAAATATGTTATGCAAATTCCCTACTGGCAGTTAAAACAGATGTCGGTTGGGTAGAGGGAGTTCAGAATATTCGGGATCATGTGCTTAATCATTTCACCGGGCTCTTTAAGGAGGAACAACAGACTAGACCAAGGATGGATGGGGTGGTTTTCAATCAGTTAAATGATCAGCAGAGAGAATGGCTAGAGGAGCCTTTTTCAGCGGAAGAGATAAAGGAGGCGGTATGGGCCTGTGAGGGAGGGAAAAGCCCGGGCCCTGATGGATTTGGTTTCCATTTCTATAAATCATGTTGGGAAATTATAGGGGACGACGTGGTAAAGGCAGTTCAAGAATTCCACCAATCAGGAGTATTACCAAGAGGAGCAACATCATCTTTTATTACTCTTATCCCTAAGGTGACAAGGCCGGACAGGTTAGCTCAGTATAGACCAATTTCTTTAATCTCTAGCATTCAAAAGATTGTTTCCAAACTGTTGTCTTTGAGAATGAAGAAAGTTATGGGGAATTTAATCTCTAAGTGCCAGTCAGCTTTCTTGCCAGGTAGATCGATACTGGATGGGGTACTGGTAGCGAATGAGATAGTTGATTGGGCTAAGCGCAAAAAGAAACCATGTTTCTTGTTTAAGGTGGATTTTCAGAAGGCGTATGATTCGGTAAATTGGGATTTTTTGGATTATATGTAGGCTAGGTTGGGTTTCGAGAGTAAATGGAGGAAGTGGATCAGTAATATTGTCAGGAATACTCACATGTCGATTCTAGTCAATGGGAGTCCAACGGAGGAATTTAGGCCAGGAAGAGGGTTGAAGCAGGGAGACCCACTCTCTCCTTTTTTGTTTCTAGTGGTAGCTGAAGCCTTAACTGGACTGTTCAGAACAGCTGTAGGGAAAGGGGTGTTTAAAGAGCTACATATTGCTGAGGAGGCAAAGTTTTCAATATTGCAGTATGCAGATGATGTCATTATGATGGGGGAGGCTGATCTGCAGTCGGTGTGGTACTTGAAGGCTATTCTCCGTGGTTTTGAGCTGACTTCGGGGTTAAAGGTAAACTACAGCAAAAGCAAATTGTTTAGGTTAAATGTAGATGATTCATTTACAAGCGCTGTTGACAACCTTTTGAATTGTGTTGTGTCTTCACCGCCATTTAAATTTCTGGGGATTCCAGTGGGAGCGAACCCGAGGAAGGTAGATACGTGGTCACCAGTTATCGAGCAATTTCAGCGGAAATTGGTTGTGTGGAGGGCAAAACATATGTCCTTTGCAGGAAGGTTAGTTATGATAAATTCAGTACTGTCTAACCTTCCGCTGTATTTGTTCTCGTTTTACAAGGTGCCCAAGAAAGTCCTAAAAGTCATTACCGGATTACAACGCTCCTTTTTGTGGGGAGGGAAAGACCAGGAAACCAAAATTGCGTGGGTTAGCTGGGAAAATGTGTGTCGGAAAAAGGAAGAAGGGGGTCTGGGGGTAAAGTGCTTATGGGACTTCAATTTGAGTTTACTAGCAAAGTGGCGGTGGAGGATATTAACAGAGCCAAACACAATATGGGCGACTTTGTTGGAGGGTGGATATGGCCACACATACAAACTCAATGAAAAACCGGAGAATTTATCTACAGTTTCTCAGTGGTGGAGGGATGTATGAAATATTGATGGACCGAAAGCCGGGATACCAGATTGGTTTTGGAATAACGCCATTAGAAAACTTGGGAACGGAAAGGATACTCTCTTTTGGGAACAGAATTGGATAGGAGATGGTCCCCTCAGCTTAAGTTTTCCCAGGTTATATGGGCTAGCGGTGGATAAAGGCACCACTATTAGCGACAAAAAGGAAGCATCCGGGGGGTGGATATGGGTATGGAGAAGGGAGTTATTTGTATGGGAAGAAGATCAGATCCGTCTTTTACAAAGTGCGTTGCAGCCAGTGGTAATTATGGCTGATAGATGGAGTTGGTCGTCTAGTATGGATGGAAGCTTCTCAGTTGCGGGGGCTTATTCGGTTCTGCGTTTGCAACAAACTTCATCCAGACTAATTGAGGTGGAACCCAAAGCTTTGAGACGAATGTGGAAAGATAGTTTGCCCTCCAAGGTTATTGCGTTTTCATGGAGATTGTTGTTAGACAGATTACCAACCACCCAAAATCTTTTGAGGAGAGGTGTTATCATCCCAGCTGACGATGCATTGTGCGTCTTTTGTAACAGCGCTATTGAAGATAGCAATCACTTGTTCTTAAGGTGTGTCAAGGCTCAAATGGGGTGAAACAATATCATTAGCTGGCTGGGAATTCAAGGACCCATTCCGGGGGATTTGTACCAACTCTTTCTTTCGTCATCAGCATGGGTGGTTGGAAAGCGAAAGAAGAAGTGCAGGTATGTGTTCTGACTTGCCGGGTGCTGGAGTATCTGGATTACTAGAAATCAGATTGTATTTGATAACATACCGGTGGATTCTGTCGACATTCTGATGTGCATAAAGGTAATCTCGTGGAAATAGTTATCATATTCCATTGGGTTTAATAGGGGTGTGTCTTCTCGGATTGGTACGCTAATCCTACATTGTATCTTTTAAACATGAAATAGGTGGATAAGCCTTGATATACTCCAATACGATATGGAGACATATGTAATTAGTATGTACTCTAAGAAACATTTTGTTTCTGTTTTTGAATATATGTTTAGCTTTTTTAAAAAAAAAAGTAAGAGGAGAGAAGAAATAAAAGAAACGGAGAAACTAAAATAAAATAAGGACATATCTATAATTTTTTTTCAAGTAATTGTCAATCCCTCTTTTATACACTATAATTCTACATACTGATTACTTAGTCTTCTGACAACAATAAGAGTTCACAAACTCAATGAGAAAGAAACTCTAGTGCTTCTCAATGCTACAAACACCATTTGGTCGTCAAATATATCAAGCACAACAGTGAGTAAACCTTATTGCTTATATCTAGAATTCGGGAAATTTTGTAGTGAAAGATGGACATCAAACTAATGAAGACAATGTTCTGTGGAAGAGTTTTGATTATCCAGGTGATACATATGTGTAGGGAATGATCCTTCAGTTTTAAAATTTTAAATAATTTTAATTTTTAAAATTATTTTTTTATTATTTAGTGGATACAATTTTTTTATTATTTAATGAGTTAACTTGTATAACTCACTAACTCATAATAAACCGAATTAGACTTATAGATTGAATAAAAAAATTAAATGAATAGGATTAACCATATAATGGATGAGTCATTTTGACAGCTATATCATTTCAATGGGTTTTGCAAAGAAATAAAATATTTGAAGACTGAGGATTAGTTGTTTTTTCTGTCTACAATATGATAAATTAGACATTTGAAGAGCTGGAGAAGCTTCACAACTATACATGAAACTTGCTCAAGTCATTCATATATTTTATGGTTTAAATTTCCTATTTTGCATTCAATATTGTTATAGAAATTAGAAGTTCATTAACTGAACATAACACGTGATGATCCAATGAAGTGGTTGCTTCAGAATTAATATGTGCCCCAATAACCTTTTATTTTGAAAATTATTTTATCCATTCAATCTTAACACGTGGCCTATCTTTACGTCTTTGCTGCACACATTACAAAAATTTCAGTATTTTAATATTTAAAGTTAAATAACTCCTTTATTTAGTGTTTTTTAAAATAGTTTTAAATTTAAAAACTAAAAAAAAAAACTATAAATTATTTTTATTTTAAAACCTTAAAATGTAACAAGATATTATTTTTATTTTATGTTTTTTATTAATAACATTTCTATAAATCTGGTTGCTTTGTGTTTCTTTTTTTTTTTTTTGTCAGTGCGTGGAATATTATTTTGTGGTTAAAATCCAGATGAGTTTGAACCCTAGCTAGGTTCTCAGAGACCTTTATACCAGGTTTGCTCTTAATCACACTTGGAGTTTCTTAAAAATTCTATCTTTCTTCCAAATTTACTCTTATTTCGTGTGTTTTAATGTGTGAAATTGACTTGAAGATCTATAATATGTTATCTGTTCCCGCATTGTTTAATTGTTGCATGAGGTTTGTTATTGCTGCAACTTTGATGGTTTTGTGTTTGCACTTTTTAGTCATTTTTTAAGAAAAGAGAGTCACTTATTCGGTGGAAAAGAAAAAGAAAGTTAAAAGAAGCAAATAAAAAAGATGAGAAACGAGAAAAGTGCAAAGGAAGAGGAAAAGAAAGAGATACATAATCATTAATTTTTTACTTTTTTTTCATTAAGAGTCTTCTGTTATTTTAAAAATTTATAGAAGTTTAAGAAAAAGCTGGGAGAAATTCTCTTGAACTTACCTTTATTCACATTAATAAGATCAACTTTTAATTAATTTTTTATAATAATAAAGATATAACAAGGGTAAAATATAACAAAATGAAAACAATACATATGGTAAGAATACACAAGGACGAAGATATTCATAATTCATAAAATAATAATATGAAACCAACAAAGGAAAATGAGTGAAAACACTTAAGCATACGTTAAATTCTTACTGTAATAGCAAAAATCCTTTGAGATCATCTCTTCGAACATTATGGGACAATGATAATAGCTATCACAAGACATCAAAGAATAATAAGAAACAAAAAATAAAGGAGAAGAATATTCTTTTTAAGTTAAATGTTAATTGTTAATATATTAGTTTTTGTTACTGAAAAAATTCAAACTCACAACTTCTTTCTCTTCTTTTCTCTACATGTAAATTTTGTCATTAAATCAACCTAACTTATAATTTTTATAATTGAAGAACATGGCTGCTAGATTCCTAGGTGCATAGCTTTCGAGATGATTGGTTTGGTGGAACTATGGGAATGAAGAATGGAGATTTGCAGGTTGTGATATATACTGGGATGGTGAAAAAACAAAAGAATGAGAGTGAAAGGAAGTCATGTTGAAGAAAGACAATGAAATGGAGAACGTGTGTTGTAATCAATGATGTTATTGGTGTAAATAGTAAGTATGTAGGTATACTTAACTAATAATTGGTGTAAATAATAATTTTTTTTTATAACTCAAAATGGACTTGAAAAACATTATTTATTTAAAGTAAAATGGTAAAAGTTAAATATTAGTCAAATAATTAAAAAATTAGATAAAATTAAGTGTTACATGTTACTAAAAGACCAGTAACCCATCATTTTACTCATCCGAAATTTCATTTTTGTGCTTGTTCCAGTATACTTTTCTCCACCAACATGAGTTTAGTGGGTGACAAAGTTCATGTGAAGAAAAGAACAAAAACAAAGAAGTTAATGAATTTAAATTTTTCACTTCAGAAAATTAATATATTACTTCCTTTATTTCATTTTATAAAATGTTTTAGTTTTTTTTTTACAAATTTTTAAATTAATTATGTTTACTTTTTTCTTTTGATTGTTTATTCTAATATTATTTTAAATAAATACTTACCGTGTCACACTAATTTAATTTTTTTTAATATTATCAAATTCTCAATTATTATTATTAATGAATACAAAAATAATGTATTGAAATAGATATACTAACTTATTATTTGTTCATATAGTCTTTCATTTTTGTAATTTTAAAAATAGAATAATAGAATGAAAGATGTGTGAGAGATGTTGGTGAAAACAATTGAAGAAGAGAATTTAATATGGTTGAAAATATGTTTTTCAATTTTCGAAATCTAGAAAACTACTTTGAATAATTTTAGTTTTCTGGAAAAACAGTTTTTGATCTTCCAACCATTTTTCAGTTTAAAAATTGGGTCCCAAACAAGTTTTCTAGGTTGCCTTATATTTTTTAAATAATTTTCTCAATTTTCTTAAAAAAACACTCAAACTAAATCCTCCATAACACTTGTTAGCCTCAAAGTCTAGTCATTTTCACTTATTAGGACATATTTAATAGGAGATCTTTAAGAGAGATCTTAAAATCAAGATCTGATATTTGTAAGATCTTTCATTAAAATAAGATTTGAGATCTTTAGGATGGAGAAGAAGTTCTTGTACAAGATCTTGCATGCATATTTTGACAAAAAAAAAAAATGTGCATACGTATTTTTTTTAATAGAGAGTGAGGAAGTAAAACACACTGGCTTATTTTGACCTTATCAAAATGCATATGCATATTTCCTTTAATGATAATGTATATATATAGACTTCCTTTCAAGTTTTTCTTTTTTTTATCTAAGACAATTTAACTTTTGCAAAAGATAATCATTTGAATTTTAGTATTATTAATATAAATAATAATTTTTTATTTAAGAATTTAATATATATATATATATATATCAATATAAATTAGAAGAGAAAATATATAAAGTATGCCATAAAGTAATAATTGAACGAGATGATTATTGAAAATGAATGAGATATATTAACTGAAAATGAAAACGTTGATGTTGAGTATAATTATATCATCTCTATTTCTTTTGTCTGTTTGCTTGGGCCGTATGTTTTTATTATTGTAGGAACACGAACCACGACCTAGTTTGTTCATGTTTTTAACTAATTTTATTATTTTCTTTTGCATATAAATTTAAAAGTAATAATTTGATTATAAATATAGCTAGTTTTAAGAATTTTAAATTTTTGTATGCAAATGAACTATCAACATAAACAATTTATAATTTATATAGAGTAACGTAACGTTATTTTCTGGTTTAATCTATTTAAAGGAATAGTAGTAGTTTAAAAATTTAAAATTTTCAATTATTATTATAAATAAAATAATTAATATATTAATTATGTAATTATTATAATTATAATAAATGATACTATAAAAGTTAATCCTACTATATATATGGACCTGGGCAAAATGGTTTGGTGGGTTACAGTTGGCCCAAATAAAAATACAAAATTAAAATATATATATATATATATATATATATATAAATAATAAGATATTGTTAAAAATATATAAATAGAAATATATATATAATAATATAATATAATATAATATGTATTTTTGTATTGTTTTAAACTTATTTAGAGTTGTATTTTAGTGTACTTAAAATATCATTTTAGATTGGTTTAACTTTTGTTTTACGCTGATTTAAGTTTATATTTTGGTGTTATTCATCATTTATGTGTGTAATTAGTAAAGAATAACATAATTATTTTATTGTCATTTTTTAAATTTAAATTAATTTTGGAGTTATTGTATAAGAGTTTACATATAAATTATAAAAAGTTTCATTTTCAAAATAGTTAGAATTTTGATTTTTTTAATAAATTGGACCTAAAAAATAATAGGTCAAATGTAGGCTGACTCTTTTTGTTATGTTGATCCAACAGACCGAACTTGGTCCTACGGACTAAACTGTTATTATTACCAAATTTTTTTCATTTAAATTTTCAAAATTTACAGAAATCTACTTTAATAATTTTACTTTTTAAATTGATATTCGATTATAATTTTTTTTTTATATTAAATTTACTGTTAATTTTTATTATTTTAAAAATTACATAAATAAAAAAATCACTACTAAAAATTAGTATAAAAATTATATAAAGTACTTAGTATATCCATTAAACTAAAAAAATTATAAGAATAACATTTTTATGAAACTTTTACTAGGAAAATCAAGAAACAAAAGTTTCTACTTTACAAAAATAAAAGAAAGAATGCATAATTAAGTCTAAATTTGATGATATAAAAAATATCATAACTTTTTGAAAATTTTTCAATAACAAACGACACAGTTTAACCAGAGGGAGAGAGGTTAAAGAAAGAAATGTCAGAAGAGAAAGAGTACAGAATGGAGTTCAGAGCGTACAAAGACGAAGCGTGGTATACGGCACGCGTTTTGCTGGACAAAGAGGTTCTCAGCGTGAAGTACCTAAACTTCCCTGAAGAATACGACACTGCGTTTCGAGCTTCCGAGTTTTCGGACCCTAAGAAGCTTGAGGACTTGGCGCAACGCTTCAGACCCCTATCGAAGCAGGTTCAAGACCGCGAGTGTGGCCTACTCGCGGAAGGGGTCAGGGTCTGCGCGTGTCATTTGTTTGCCGACGATGATCTTCGCTTCCACGACGCCTTCGTCGATGGGGTTAGCCTTCACGCGCCTAATGCTCTTTTTTTAATTCTTTCAAAAACTCCCTTTTTAGAGGTGAAGTTTATTGGAAATTACTGCAAAATGTTAGTGGTTTTGAATGGGGTTTAAGGGTATTGTCTGAAAGATTCTGTTTTTATGTTATGTATATTTTTTTTTTTTGAAAAATGGCTCTTTTTTTTTCTTTCTTTTTTTACTTTGGGGGAAAATTTATTGGAAATTACTACAAAATGTCTGTGATTTTAAATGGATTTTAAGCGTAATGTCAGAAAGATTCTGTTTTTATGTTATGTATGATATTTTTTTTGGAAAAATGGTTTTTTCTTTTCCTGCATGGACTTTTTTTTTTCTTTTTTTACTTTGTGGTGGAATTTATTGGAAATTACTACAAAATGTCAGTGATTTTGAATGGATTTTAAGCGTAATGTCAGAAAGATTCTGTTTTTATGTTATGTATAACTTTTTCTTTGGAAAAATGGTTTTTTTTAACGGCATGGACATTTTTTTTCTTTTTTTACTTTGTGGTAAATTTATTGGAAATTACTACAGAATGTCAGTGATTTTGAATGGATTTTAAGCGTAATGTCAGAAAGATTCTGTTTTTATGTTATGTATATAATATTTTTTTGGAAAAATGGCTTTTTTGTTTCTATAGATGCATGAACTTTGTTTTTTTACTTTGTGGTAGAATTTATTGGGAATTACTACAAAATGTCTGTGATTTTGAATGGATTTTAAGCGTAATATCAGAAAGATTCTGTTTTCATTTTATGTGTCATTTTATTTTTTTTTTAAAAATGGCTTTTTTTTTTTCCTGCATGGAATTTATTTTTCTTTTTTTACTTTGTGTTTGAATTTATTGGAAATCACTGCAAAATGTCTGTGATTTTGAATGGATTTTAAGCTAATGTCGGAAAGATTCTGTTTTTATGTTATGTATATAATATTGTTTTGGAAAAATGGCTTTTTTTTTTTTTTCTATAGATGCATGGACTTTGTTTTTTTACTTTGTGGTAGAATTTATTGGAAATTACTACAAAATGTCTGTGATTTTGAATGGATTTTAAGCTAATGTCAGAAAGATTCTGTTTTTATGTTATCTATGTAAGTTTTTTTTTTTTGAAAAATGTTTTTTTTTTCCCTATAGATGCATGGACTTTGTTTTTTTACTTTGTGGGAAAATTTATTGGAAATTACTACAAAATGTAAGTGATTTTGAATAATTTTTAAGCGTAATGTCAGAACGATACTGTTTTTTTGTTATATATAACTTTTTCTTTTGGAAAAATGGCTTTTTTTCCCCTATAGATGCATGGACTTTTGTTTTTTTAGTTTTTGAAAATCATCCCTTTTATTGTGTGTATGGAAAACTGCTTTTACAACATTTTCATACATGCATGCAATTGGTTCCCTGTTCTTATACTAGTACGTTCCTATACCTTTCCATTTTTATACAAAACACTCTTATTCCTTTAGTCTTTGTTGGTATTCAAGTTTTTAGCAAATTACATTGAGACTATGAAATCCGTGCTTATTTTAATCATTACTTTTATATTGTTTGATGAAGTCTAAGGTTTGAGAGGAGTTTGAAAGCGATGTTATTGGAATGATTTCAAAGGGTGTTAGTCATATGTTTTTAAATTTAAAGGAGGTTACAGGTTAGCGGATGAAAATTAAGAAGAGTGGAAGTATGTGTAAGATGATAAAAATTGAGGGGGTATTGGTGTAATTTGCTCTAAAGGTTTTGCATTGTCCAGAAATTTAAAAGTGTTTATATAAGGATTGGAGATGTGATTTTTCATTATACGACTGAAGTATAAAATTTACAACTATAGCAATTAAGTGACTAGTTTTTCTTATTTTTTTCCCTTAAAATGTTTTTTTTCTCTCTTTTTTTGCTTTGTTCTAATTTGCAAATAGTTCATTTTTAGTTATCAAGGTTATGGTTTTTGTGTGATCATTTTTTTCCTCCGATAATAAGATTATAAGTGAGAAATTTCTAATTTATCCTTTGATAACTATGAGCACTCAATCAGATAATACTAAATGTTCCCTTCTTGAGATGGTATTTTTGAATTTTCCATATGTATGAGAAGGCTATATAGTTTCTTAAGAGTTGCAAGGTGATGAATTGATTAAATTGATTCCTCTGTATCCTTATGCACTTTTGATGTTGTGCATGCTTTCATAGGTGCAACGAAAAAAGCATTCTTGGAAAGAAGGAAATGAATCATGCTCGTGCACCTTTATACTTTGCTGGTTACAAGGGCCCAATGAAGGGAGTTTGACAGCTGCATCAATTGGGGATATCTGCATTGTGCAACCTGAACAAAAGCTAAATCTGGTAGTGGCTTCGTTTCTGGAGATGGCAAGGGAGAAGATGAGATTGCTTTCTTCTCATTCTGTTTCAGTGTCAAAGAGAATTTCGTGCTCGGAAATGGTGCAATTCCGGAACAAAAGCTCAAACATTACTAGTGGAGTTGGTTATTTTGATCAAACAAGAAAGGCAAGTTGTATGCATCTATATGTAACAATGAGCACTTTTTATTAACTTGCATGCTAAGAAAAGTAGAATAATAGTTGTGTAGGTTCCAATTCTTGGATGTGTTCAATGCCTAACATGATATCTTATAATATATCACTCTACAGGAAAAACGACGTGGTAAGCAGTCTGTTGTCAAAGTTTGTCCACCTGAAGGTTTGTAATAGTAGATGTTAACCCTAGACATAGGTTCAACTCTCTGGTTTTTGTTTCAAAATCCCTTTCATGATTTCCATATGTTTTAGTGGTTCTCTTCATATGTTTTTGCATCTGGTTCTTTCAGAATCAAAATATAGCTGTCAAAATTGCAGGTCAACATTTAGAAATAGCTATTGATTTTAGGAACTAGCTGTGACTCAATTGGAATGAATTGATGGTTATTGCGCTTGAAATGAAAAAAATGGCCAATCTATTCTTGACAACTTGTGTTTTATGCATTTAGGTTATTTGTGTATATGATCTTGTCTGCTGTTGTTCAGTTTCTTTAACGAAGATTTTCCATGCTCTTTATTTTTGCTTGATCTTTGGTTTTTGCCAAAGTCTTTACTGTAATTCTCAAACTGAAAAAATTGCTTGTCTGACATTCTTGTTTTTTGATATGTTCTATAAACAGAGTGGAACCTTGTTCATTAGCCTTTATGATTTACATTCTATTCATTAGTTGTGGTTTGTAAGTAGTATGGTTGTTTGTTCTTTCGATTTTTCTTATGATGCTCTTCTATTGTATAAATCTTCTAATTTTTTCCTCAGATTTTCATTTGGTTTTTGTTTGCTTCTTTTGCATGGTTTATAGTCAGTTGTTATGACAGGGAAGATAGGGATCTAGAAGGAACAAAAGACGTGTGTATGATATTGATTGCAAATATGGATAGAGAGTTATCTCCATCTACAATTACAGAGTTCTTATACAGACATACATCTATATCTGCTAGTGTCTTTATTTTTCCAAATTTGTCATCGGAGGTATACACCAGAGGAGCCATTATTTTGGACTCTGAGAAAAGGTTCCAAGAGCTGTGTGACTTTTTGAATAATCCCAACTGCATAATAACATCTTCAACTGGCAGGTATTTTGTATGCATAGTTCTTAAATAATAAATATGATGATGCACTATAAATTTCACTACTATGGTTTTTCGTTGTTGGTTCAATTATGAAAAAGTAAATGTCATACAATCAACTTAAGGTCAAACAAGCTTTGGCAATTCTTTTTTATAGTGATTATTTTAATAATTTAAAACAATTCTGTATATGTGAATCTTGTATGGTTGTCTTCTTTTCCTATTTAGAATCAGTCTATTCAATATATTTTTCCAGGCCATGGGTGATACTTGACAAGCAAGTGGGGCTACAAAACATTAAAGCATCAATAGGAACATTGGTGCATTTGTCAAAGGTAGCTTTTATACACAAACTTTTTGCCAACAAAATGAATATTATCTTGAGGCTTAGTAGTGGAGCATGGTTATTAGTCAATTCAAGACTATGATTGCCACATGGTCAAATTAAGGAACCAGGAAATTATCTATTGATAAATAAATAGTAGGGGGCTAGGGGCACCCAGTTCTGAGAATTTGATTACCATTTTCTGACTGCACTTTATGGTTTTATTAGACAAATTAATTGCATCTCCAATTTTACCTGAGTAGGTTCAGGAGAGGACTCCTGAAGTTGTTTAGAATGGTAATGATAACCAAAGTTTTAAAATAAGTTGTCTGCACTCTTTAATCATTATCCTTGATTAGTATTACTGAAATTGGTAACAGAGTGGCTGATGCAGCTACAATTGTAGTTGCAGAATGCAGACTGCTTTTTTTAAAACTTTGATAATAACCCATGCCAGTTCTCCACATGTTTCCTCACTTACTGATAATGATTTTGTTTTTGCAGAATACATTACAAAAAGGAAAGAGTGGCACAAGAAGCAATTTAAAGGTTGTACACTCAGGAACTCCAGAATTCAAGATAGCTAGTGATATGAGGAATTTGTTTTTGGAATTTTCTAATCACCAAACGAGGCTACACAAGAGGCTTGTGCTTGAGGAGAGAAGGGTACTATTTGCATCTGGTGAACAACTTGCTTAAAGTTTGTTGTTCAGTTCTAGCAGGTTTTGTATGTAATTTTGCTGATATTGTAAATATAACTAAATAACTACTAGAATAGAAGGCCTTTTAGGTATCACTCAAAGGGTTTAGGATTTTTGTTGCCCTTATGCTAGTTGCTTTGGAACTTAGCAGCATGCTTAGGAATATGGTGTTTGTAAGGTTCACAAGCTTGGTGTCTGAGAAACAGGTTTTGATGTGGTTTCGTAAGTGTAAGGGGGATCAAGGGTTTAGGTCAATTATGTCTAGAAACATAATTCAGTTGATGTTGTGAAGTTATAATATCAAATTAGATTCTAATTTTATGAAATTTGTATGAGCTTTTCTTTAATACAAAATATTTTTCATTAAACACCTATCCTTATTAATTTTTTTCAGACTTAAATTTGACTGAATTCATTTTTGGATATTGAAAATTTTCATTCTTGAATTTAGTCAAAGTTAACCCTTGAAAATAATATAAACTTGAAATTTTAGAAAAAAAAATTATTTTTAATTTTCGGGATCAAAAGTGTAATTTACTCAAATTTTAGAGATTAAATTAAGTCTTTTTCAAAATACCTTAACCATCCTTATACACATTTAACCTAAACACTTTCACTGGCACCTGCCTCCTCTTTCTGATTCTTTAGAATCTTTCCGTCGTCAAACTTGTGCATCATCGTCTCTCCCATTCTCGCATCCAGGTAAGCTTTAGTTTAAATTTGTTTAACCTTTCGGAGAGATCTTTAGGGAGAGTTAAAAAATTTATAAAAAAATTTGTTTTACATTTTAGACAAAGTTATTATTAAGTTTTAAATTTTAAACATGAAGTTTTTAATTTTTTTTAATTTATTATTTAACATGTTTTTTAAGTAAAAAATATTATTTTATTTATTTGTTAATTAATATCGTTTACAACACTTTTATAGATGTGCCTGAAACATGTGGAACTGTCCAAGGTTTTGATATTGTCGGTCATGAACATCTATGTTTGACTGCGTCTGTACGTAGAAGTCAAATGCCAATATAACATCACGCAGTTGAAGATCAACCTGTTGTGCACGAAAAATTCGTGACAATGGGTTTTCCAGGAGGACCGGAAGATACCACTCTTCTAGTATCATATGGTGATCATGTTGCACATGCTATCTGGAATAACGAAGTAGATATATTTTATGTTTTTTTAGTATAATAATTACATGTTTAATATATTAATTTATTTAATTAATTACGTGTTTAATATAATTATTTAATTAATTATTTGGTTAGTGTAGTTAAGTACATGTATCTAGTATATTATTGTATGTAATTAATTAATTTTTAGTATAATTATTTAATTTTTTATTTTTTAGTATAGTAATTTAATTAATTTTTAGTGTATTTAATTAATTATTTTTAGTATAGTTATTTGATTTATTGTTTTTAGTATAATAATTACATGTTTAGTATATTAATTTATTTAATTAATTAGGTGTTTGGTAGAATTATTTAATTAATTATTTGATTAGTGTAGTTAATTACATGTAGTATATTAATGTATATAATTTATTATTTTTTTAGTATAATTATTTAATTTATTATTTTTTAGTATAGTAATTTAATGAATTTTTAGTGTAGTTAATTAATTATTTTTATTATAATTATTTAATTAATTATTTTTTAGTACAATAGTTATATGTTTAGTATATTAATTTATTTAATTAATTACATGTTTAATATAGTTATTTAATTAATTATTTTGTTAGTATAGTTAATTACTTGTAGTATATTCATGTATTTAATTTATTATTTTTTAGTATAGTTATTTAATTTATTATTTTTTAATGTAGTTAATTAATTATTTTTTTAGTATAGTAATTTAATTAATTTTTTTGTATAGTTAGTTAATTACTTAATTATATGTTTGGTATAATTAATAGTTTACACTCTTTTTATAGGTTCGTGCCGACCTTAAATGCATATCACATGGATGGAAACTGTGATTGATTGGAAAGCCTCACACTCAAATTCAGGACTATGTTAAAGATTGTGGGTTATTTCTGTTAATTAGCTGCACCCCCTTCGAGACAATCGACACAAGTCTTATTTGTGCCTTTGTGGAAAGATGGCACAAGGAAACATGTAGTTTCCATCTACCTATTGGGGAGATGACTATCAAACTTGATGATGTGTCTTGCTTGCTGCATCTTCCCATAATGGGTTTGTTATGCAGCTATGAATATATGAACATGGACATTGCAGTTCCAGTTCTGATAGACCTGTTGGGTGTATCATTGCAGGAAGCCTTTGATGAGGTTACCGCTTGTAGATGCGGGTCAGTACGTTTGTCTTGGCTAAGGAATGTGTATCAAGCAAGATGTGAAAGCAGCAGATGGGAACAGGCTGCTCGAGCATATTTGTTACACCTTGTTGGGTGCACAATATTTGTAGATAAAAGCAATACCTATGTTTGCGTAACGTATTTGAAGCTGTTTGGTGACCTTAAGCAGACAACTAACTATTCTTAGGGCGTAGCTGCATTGACACATCTGTATCATCATCTTGATGATGCAAGCTACAACACGACCAGACAATGTGCGTGTTACGCAACTTTGATTTAAGTTAGTACTTTTTATAAAATACAATATATTTATTAAATTTCTCATGCATTACATGTAACTGATATGAATATGTTAATATTTTATGCAGGCTTGGGTTTATGAACACTTTCCAACAATTGGGGCAAGATCATTAGTTATTAAATATGATGAGTTAAAGCCTCGGGCCTTGCATTGGAATGTTGCTACACATAGACCATCAACGCTTGAATACAGACAACAATTGGATCGGCTAATTTTTGAGGGAGTTTTATGGTCATCGTATGCTGCACATAGACGAGATTGGGAATTCCATCCTATTTGTATGTTCTCTGGATGGATTCGTGCTGGTGGATATATGCAGTTGCATCTTCCGAAACGAGTTCACCGACAATTTCAGCTTTTCCAAGGAATTCCCAGAGATCCTGCATGTTTTAGACTGGAGACGACTACAATTGATGAAATGGAACAATGATGGGTGAATTTTGAACATCATTTAGCATATGTGGATATTGAGGTGGTTGACCCATCTGATTGTTCTCCTGATTATATGTCGTGGTATTTTCGGGTGTCGCATCCATATGTTTGTCCACCATCAGATGTTAACCCTCGGGTGGTTCCAAAGTCGACACGTGCTCGTCAAAGGAGTCATCATCATGCAGGATCGAGCAATCACAGAGCCAACAATAATCGAGGTGTTGGGGATAAGGTTTCATTTAATTTAAATATTTATATAAGTTACATTCACATAATTTGAATAATTGTTAATTTTTTCTTAAATGATAATGGTTTCAAGAGATTCCACATGAGATGGTTAGTCGTTTGCAACGTATAATTGACCTTCAGATGGTACCAGAAGGAACAACTACTTAGGAAGAGATCCAGGAGCTCTTAGCACTAGCATGTCGACTGTTATGATTGGGCATTAACAACTTAATAATGACATGTTCATCTTATATTTAACAAAATATGATGTTGTGAAAAAAGACATTATACATGTTTTAAAATAATTTGGTCATAATAATATTTCCATACTACTTAATTTTAATTGATGTACTTTTGCCTAACATATAACAATTGTGAAAACTTAAAAATGTGACTGACATAAGGTGTCAACCACTCGCATGCCACTAGATAATATCTTTTTCTCATCATATCTGTATCTGGCATGGAACAATGTTTCTTTAAGTAAACCTACAAACAAAATAAGGGTTGGTCTATGCAAACATTGACATTTACCTGAGAGAGTCCTACAATAATTCGAATATGTTCAGGATATTTCTAGGCAACCAACTAAAGTTTATGGGGTTGCTGCACATTGATGTTAGATGGCTTCAATATTTGGATAATCTTGCTAAATTGACATGTAGTAGTTCGTCCTTCTGACTGTATTACTAGATACATGAAGTGGTTTTTCAGAATATCACATCCATATATTTTGTCATGTATGAGACAGAAATCCTCCAAAACTTCTAATACGAGTGGCACTGATGACAAATGAGGGAGAGCCCAATAGCTCACAACAAAATCATCCCACAGTTGTAAGTATTAATTATTTTACTGTGTTCAATTTTGTAACCGCAACATCATGTTGTTGACTAATTTGAATTTCAACCAGGGAAGTATTTAAGAGGATTATTACGATTTTGCAACCTTTATTGACTTAGGCAAGTGATTGAAGAGATAGGTGCATATGAAGAAGTTCAAGTTGCTCTAAATTTAACACGTAGAGTCATAACTAAAGGAAATGTTTATGTAAGGAGTACACACATGGGAACTGGATACATAAGGCGAAATTTAGAAGTTGTAGTAGAGGGGGACGTGAAGATAATTGTAGTTTTTTTATTAGTATATGTGACGTTTGATGAATTTTATATTGTATGATATTGTTTCCCTTCATTTCTATCTCATCCTATAAATTGAATCAAACAACAAAAGTTAAAAAGAAAATTCCTGTCATTTTCTTTATTTCCTTTCGCCTTACAATACATAATGCTTATTTCACAAAAATATATTTTCAATATTTAATATTTTATTTATGAATTTATATGGTGATTATAATAGTAACACGAAAATGACATTTTTAGGTATAATAAAAAACATGTTTGCTTTAGTATTCTTGACAATATATTTAAAAAATAAATAAAAATTATAATAGATTAAAAAATAACTTCTCGGCACTAACATTTTCACTCTTTTGTCACTAAAAAAATTATGAAAACATTTGAAAATATGATATTTATAAAAGTAATAGTTACAATAACTTGTTAATGATAAAAATTACAATTTATTTGTGCAATAATTAATTGGTAGCTAAATCTATATATTCCTACCAAACACCTATTGTGAAAATTCTTGTATTTGTCCAGCGTAAGACATCGGGCATGCTTTTGCTTCAAGATATGAATATGTTGATAAAATTATATTACTAGTTGGTATCAAAGAATAATCCTCCAAGAAACTTGTAAAAAACACTTCTTTAGTCATGTGTATCCCATTATACCAATGAAAAAAATAAATCAATAAAATTATCAATATATAACGGGACAAAATGGTTGTCATAAACAAATTATATGATGCATGCCCAAATCTGTAGGAGGTTTAGATCCAAGTGGGAAGAATGTAATGTTTTGCTTCAGTGATAGAAGCACAAGAATAACATTATATTTACACGCAATGAGATATCCTATGTCAGATATGATCATCCACTTATTCATGGTAACCTATTAAAGTTAAATAATTGCATTAGATCAAAAGACATATTTATTGATTCATTATAACATAAATATATGTATTGAATGCATACATTATTAAATTTGTCAACCAAAAGAGACTTCCTTAGTTGTTCAACACACTCATAACCTCCAAATAAAGAAACATATTCATCACGCATGAACTTTTTGTCCAAACTCATACGTACCAAAGACTATGAATCTTCATTCATGCTTAATAAGTTAGTTATTGCATGATAACCACAACTTTAGTTTCTATCAACTTTGACATCAACTACGTTAGCTAAAAATGAATGTAGCTTAATGTGGAGTTGATTAAGAATAGACATTACTTTCTTCAGCTCGTTAACGCGACATGGTGTTTGGCTCAACCTCATTGTTGAGAAATTGTCATGCATAGAATGAATGCATTTACATGCTCAAAATATGAATAATCACATTTAGTTGATCTTGCATGTTGAGTTGTCTTCCTACCTCAGAACCTTTAGTTTTAACCTTGGTAACTGGCACACACATTGATGTAAAGTTCAGGTGTGCAATGTCATGTAACTTATTTTTTATCATTAAGCATGTCCCTTTTTTTAAAACGACACATGATGGCATTCTATTCTCGTTGATGGATAACTTTGCAGAATACTCATTTGATGCCATATCTAAGAAGCTTAGTCTAGGTCAATATGCATGAACAAGATGAAGTTTTATACTACTGAATTTATATCTAGCTAGTGCACATGCACCAGGTAGACCATGCATACTTCTGAATGTGCAACCACACTAGCTATTATTAACACCAATAAAGTTAACTCGTTGATGTTCATCTTCAATATGATTTAATGCATATTTTGAAACAAAACCACTCAACCTATTGTATAGTGTTGTGTTAAACATGTTACTAACATGATGAATGTTTCTTTTTAAAAGAAGATTTGATTTCATTATGTCGTAGAGTCGTCAAATTATTCATGGCATCTCAACAACTACACAAGTCTCTCATGCTATTTTTAAGTAGTCTTTTCAAGCTCCAATGAGCTGACTTAACCTTAGACAAAAAACATATCATTTTTATCATATGCCCAAAATTTTAGCATTTTAGAGTAATAAAGTTATACAACTGTTTACAAAATCTTGTATTCCCTAAATGCATGACTTTATTTGTCCATGGCTTGACGAAACTCTCTTTATCAGGGATTAACCATGTGCCTTTCACATAGTCGCCAAACATAGGCCACGATAAGACACAATTTCTAACACTATGACATACTTTTATAATAATCAATTATAGCGCAATCCGTAATACTACACCAAGCTTCCATGTCTCTTTAGGATGGATATACATCTTGCATTTTTCCTTAACATCTTTATGTATATGGAAATGACATAGCAAGTGAGGCTAAAACATAATTTTAATTGTATTCATCAATGCTAAATCTCTTTCAATAACACATAGTTGATGAAATGACTCCTTGTTTAAAAAAAGACCTCTTAGTCTTTCAAGTGCCCACACAAAGTTATTTTCATGCTTAAATTCCAATAAAGCAAAAGCAGCAAAAAATGTTAACCTTATAGATGTTACATCAACAATTTCAAGTAAAGAGAGTCAATACCTATTTGTTTTGTATGTACTATCCATAATCAATATTATATTAAAAAAATTCAACAACTTCACTACATCAGGACGTGTCCAGAAAATATCACACAAAACTTGAGTTGTATTGTTCATTCTATGGCAATCATTAAATATTGCATTTTTGTTGTAAGACCCCTTTCAAAAGATTGATACCTATGTCTTGCATTATTCAATTGTTTGATAGTTGTTACATTTTCTTCATTATGTTCTTTAAATGTGAGTACAATACTTCTTAGTTTAACCCTACTCTTTGTCATCTCAAAAAGCAAGTCATGTTCAGTAGTAGTTAGATAGCCAACATAAGTATGACCTACTAAGGTCTCAGATAATTCATGATTATGCGTCCCACACAACACATGAACAAAATGTAACTGCACTTCTTGTTCCACCCATTGTGTGTTGTAAATGTTTTGTATTTTCTATATTTTACAGATCAAATCCCTCCTAATTACTAGAACCACATTTTCCCGAGGGGAATTGAAATCCTCATTCTAATTTTTTTCTATCTATGGTTAGTGCTTTCTTATCCGAAGGGGAAAGCCCCGGCCTACAACACCACTATGAGAAATCCCAACCCAGAGAAGAGAAAGGAATTTAACCTCCAATAGCCCTTTCATTTAACATTTAATTAAATTGAAATAGGGCGGCTAAAAATAGCTAGTATGAAAGAACTGAATTCTTGAAAAAGGAAATATCATTCCATAGTCAAGGCTGAGAACCTAACAAAACAAATGTCTTCCTTCCTTGTCAATTGTTGGCTATGTTTGACCTAAGGATGACAATTACAAACTCTAACTTAAAGGTAATAACTCGAGCTCATTCTAATAATTCATCTTGACTTGCAAACACCTACATAAACATATCTTGATAAGCACAAATTTGTTAAGTTAATTAAAGATAACAGTAAAAATTACCTCAACAGTTATGAAAACATGACTACAATCTTCATGCATTAAACTATGTAATTATGCCTTCACTTTCTCAATATGATTAACACTTGTCTGATGGTCCAATTAGGACTCCATATCTACTTCATCTGACATCTTACTAATAAATCGTCAACCATTGAAATTCTTAATCATGTAGATACTTGCTTAGAATAGTAATACATAAATTATTATAATGGAGTATAAAATTTTTTCCTTTTTTTAAAGAGTTCGAATTGCCCAATCAGGACTTGCAAAAACAAATTTTTTTACAAGTCCTAATTGGCCAATCTAGAATTGTAAAAATATTCTGGATTAGCCAATCTAAACTTGCAAAAGCAAATTTTTTTACAAGTCCTAATTGGCCAATCTAGAATTGTAAAAAAATTCTGGATTAGCCAATCTAAACTTGCAAAAGCAAATTTTTTTACAAGTCTAGATTGGTCAATCGAGAATTCTTAAATGCTTAGTTTTTTGGAATTACAGATTCGTCCAGATTCACTGCTAAATGCAAAACAGAGTGACTTACCAAGTATGAGAGGGAGACAAAGCGAGAATCAAAACAGATGAAGATGGCAAGACTGAAGAAGGATGGTTGGATCAACGCCAAGCACTAGTTCAAATGTGGGGGCATATCTAGTGAGAAAACTAAATTTATATGATAGTGAGAAGATTAAATCTCAGCCATTAAGTGAGGAGAGAAAAGAATATTCAAAAATTTCAATCATTAAAAGATGAGAGAGAAAAAATGACAGGTAATAAATACTAGAAGAGAGATAATGAGTGGTTAATCTCAATTGTTAATTTTATTTCAATGGCTTAAATTTGTTCCTCTCTCTTAAATGACAATAAATTTCTCTTAATTTTTATTAAGAGTAAGGATCTACTTACTTCATGAGTAAGTTTAAGAGACTTAGTCTTCATCCTAACCTTTTATTTGTTTTTTAAATCTAATAGTTGTAATGAGTAACTAATATTAACTATTAGATTTCAAGAAAATGAATGATTATGATGAAGAGTAAATCTCTTAAATTCACTCTTGGAGTAAGTGAATTCCTATAATTATATATATATATATATATATATATATATATATTTATTGAAAATTCTTCGCATTAAAAGGGAGTGGACAAGGCTCAAGTTGTGAGCAATTTACTGTCTTCCCCTTATGCTTAATAATAATGAACTATTCTTTTTTATTCTTTCGTACATTTTGTAAAAAATTTCCCCATACACGGACACAATTCAAAACACTAATTTTTATGTGTTTCTTAGGGTTGTTTTTATTCCTATCTAAATTAACAATGAATATGATAGCTACATAATATGATTATATTTTTATTGTAATAGAAAATAATGGTTGCATGATGGAAACTTATGTTTGATGCAAAACTAATTTTGTCAATTGATGCTAAGGATCATACCCTTGATTTTTTATTTTCATTATGCTTTTAATTTGCATTGAAATAGGTGTGGAACATTTTGAAATTTAAATCAAACATGCACTTAATTAGTTAAAATAAACTAGTATTTTGAAAACAAAAATTATTCTGTCACGCCATTAAAATATATTTTTTAAGTTTATTATCAGTTTTGGTGTAGCTAATTATCTATTCTCATTCTATTGATAATTAATTTTTTTTATATATAATTTTAAAATAAACAAATATATTTTTGTTTAAAATTAAATTGACCAATTTTATAAAATTAGAGACTAAAATTAATTGGTAATATAAATTCTCATTAAAAGAATGATTTTCTAAACTTGAGAACAAAACATTATAATATTAATGACTAGATTAACTTATAATTGAATAATGATTTGTTGGCATACCATACTTATAAACACCCATCAACATTTCTTTTTTTTTTTTTTTTTTATAACATTTATCACCCATCATATTTATTTCTTCTTTCTTTTATCTCTCTTAATAAACGTTGATTTGGATTGTCTAAAATTCTTTTCTTTATTTTTTATCGTAATATCAGGATCTACTTTAAGTCTCTTCTCATTGCTCACACATGTGGGTAATGCCACAAATATGTGGGGAGTGTTTTTTCCAATTTTGTCTATACTACCTGCATATTGATCATAACTATATGAGTTTTAACACAATGTTGTGGTGTGAACTAAATATACTTTCAATTTATACATTTTTTAAAATTTTTTTATTTGAAAAAAAAAAAATGAAATACAAACTTTCATCTACGACGCAAGATTGAAAAAAAAATCATTTTTTATTTATTTATTGTTGATATTTTTTATATTTTTCCATAAATTTAGTTCAGTATATTATTCAGAGTCATGAACTACAAGAAAAAAAAAACACCTTTGACTTTTCTAACTACTACTTTCAGGGTGATAATCTACTTCAAAATTTAAATAGTACCTATATTTATCTACTTCAAAGAATAGACTAATGGTAGGAAAGAAAAAAAAAAGGGTAGTGTGAATAAAAAAACCATACATATCTGTGTAACATGTCAGCCACTCCATTCAACATGCAACAAAGAGGTTAGTGTCTTGCACGTAAACCGCGTTACATTCTACACATATATTTATATATTACTACACTTACACAACTCATATTCTCTACCAAACAATACATATAATATCTTAGCAAAGTTCAACTTATGAAACTCTTATATACATGTAAGAAGTATTAGTTACTCGATTATATAAGAGATTTAACTACTCTTGATTTTCATCTTTTTTCAAATCTAATGAATATGATTAATTACTTATTAGGATCTGGTTTAGATTTTAAGAAAATAAATGGTGAGTATTAAGATTAATGGCTTAATTAGTTTTGTTTTTTAGTTTTTGAAAAATAATTTTTAAGAATTATTTTCTAGAATAAGAAAAAAAAACTTATCTGGTAAATATTGTTTAAAAATTATTTTGAAAATGTGAAAATAAAAAAAAATTATTCATATTTACGAAAGTACCATTAATGAAAAGCAAAAAACAATTCATTCTCCTTGTGTTATGAAATTTCAAGGTAAAAATACAAAACTAAAAATAAAAAATTACTTATAATATTTTCTCTTTTTTAGTTTTTAAAAACTAAAAAACCAAAAATTGTTTCTAAAAACTATTTTAAGAAAACACTAACTACACAACTTTTTTAGTTTTTAAATACTAAAAATAATTTTATAAAACTCCTACAAAACAAACACTAAGGGCTTGATTGATTTGACTTTGTTTTTTAGTTTTTGAAAAGAGTTTTCAAGAATAGTTTTCAAAAACTGTTTTCGGGAAGAAAAGAGAAAAAAAACTTGTTTGACAAGTATTATTTGAAAACTGTTTTGAAGATATAAACATGGAAAAACTTGTTCATATTTAATAATATTTTATTAATGAAAAGCATGAGACAACATATTCTGATTGTATTTTTAGTTTTCAAAAACAAAAACAGAAAACTGAAAAGCAAAACTACTTTTACCTATTCCTGTTTTTTAGTTTTTAAAAACTAAAAATCAGAACTGTTTTGGAAAACTGTTTTCAGAAAACACTATCCAAACGAGTTTTTTAGTTTTTAAATACTAAAATACTGAAAACAGTTTTATAAAACTGTTGCCAAACAAGCACTAAGAGTTTGATTTATTTGGTTTTGTTTTTTAGTTTTTGAAAAGAGTTTTTATGAATAGTTTTCAAATATTGTTTTCTGGAAGAAAAGAAGAAAAAAACTTGTTTGGTAAGTTTTATTTGAAAATTGTTTTAAAGATATGAAAATGAAAAAACTTGTTTATATTTACTGAAATTTCATTAATGAAAAACAAAAAATAACATATTCTCATTGTATTTTTAGTTTTCCAAACAAAAATAGAAAACTAAAAAAAAAAACTTTTAATTATTCTGATTTTTTAGTTTTTAAAAACTAAAAACTCTGAACTGTTTTAAGAAAACAGCAATCAAATAAATGTTTTAATTTTTAAATATTAAAATACTGAAAACAATTTTATAAAAATGTTATCAAATAAATACTAAATATCTTATACGCACTTAATAAGTTGAGCAATACATCTTTTCTATATATACACACTTTGACAAACTAGTGATTATTATCACAACAAACTAGCTAGCCTTTAACCATGTCTTCCTTGAAGTTTTATGGCAAAGTAGATGAAGCAGAGCAAGCCATGCACGAAATTCAGAGAAAAACCCGAAAGAGAATCACCATCATAGCCTTGTCCTCAATAGTCCTCATTGGAGTTGTGTGTGCTGCTGTGTTTGGAACAGTTGCTCACAACAGCAACAACTCAAATGATGATGGAAACAATGCACCATTTCTTTCCAATTCAGTGAAGGCTGTTTGTGATGTGACACTTTACAAGGACTCATGTTATAGCAGCCTTGGTCCTCTTGTGCATTCGGGTGAGGTGAAACCTGAGAAGTTGTTCTTGTTGTCTATTGAAGTGGCCTTAAGGGAGGTTTCTAGGGCTGTTGAGTATTTCTCTGAGAAGGGTGTTTTCAGTGGCTTGAAGGTTGACAATAGAACCATGGAAGGGTTTAAGAACTGCAAGGATCTTTTGGGTCTTGCAGTTGATCATTTGAATAGCTCTTTTGCTTCTGGGGGGAAGTCTTCTTTGATGGATGTGTTGGAGGATCTTAGAACTTGGTTGAGTGCAGCAGGTATTGCTTATTTTTGTCTATTCTTGCTTAAATTTGGTTATGTTTTTTAAAAACTAGATGAAAAACTAATTAGAAGTTGGAAAACTAACTTACAACTATAACTTGATAAACTGGTTTATTGAATTATAATTGTATAATAGAATTAAAAAATATAAAAGAAAATAGAATAAATATTCAAAGATAAATAATGAATAGATATTCAAAGTTAGAATTTAGAAACAAATGTTTTAAAAAATACCAGTAATGTCTCAAAAAATAATAAAAGTTACTAAAAAACTTTGCTTACCAAATGCTCAAACAAACTTTTTAACTAATAAAAACAGTTAAAAACTAAGTGAAACCAAGTATAACCTTACCTATCATCATCAATACAATTTACATTTCTATCTAGAAAGTCATTTGTTTTATTTGTGATGGTATATAATAGTCAAAATCCTATACTATACGTTTTGCCTATTTATTTAGTTTGAACAAATGTTGAGTTTTTTTCATTTCTTATTTTTATAAATAATTAAAAATTATCATCATGTTATTATGTTTTTCAAAAATTTGGAAAGAAAATAATAAAAAATGTCTTTTACTATTTTCATTAATTGTTTCTTATATAAATATTTGTTAAAAATAAAACAAAAACAGGGGAAATTTTAATTATATTTGCATATAAATTTGAAGACAAATAAGAAAAATATTTTCTAATAATAAAAAAATACTTATCATCAAAGGGATGTAAATACTTATAAAATAGAAGATTAAAAAAGATTTTGTTAATAACCATTAATCTTTTCATAAACGGCCAAAATCAAAACACATAAATCATTTTGAATTTGGAAAGATATCCAATTTTTAAGTGATTATATAACATTAAATCTTAATGATTCGTAAATGTATGATTGAATGTCCTACATTTGCTTATCTCACTTTTATATAAAATAGTCTCATACTAGATATGCCCCTGATATATCTACATTGGTGTGGCTTTGAGTTTTCATCATTAATTATAAGAGCTCTACCAGATCATTGCTTGATGCTTCAAATCTTCTTCCTCTTCTTGTTATTGGAATTTGATCATACAAGTGTTATAGGATAGTTATTTTCCCTCAACTAATTTATTCCACAATTCATCCAAAAGAAGCATTATTGAATATTAGATCACTGTTTAAACCTTGTGGTGAAACAGGTACATACCAGCAAACTTGCATTGATGGCTTTGGAGATGCACAAGAAGCATTTAAGAACAGCATTGTAAACAATCTAAAAAATTCTACAGAATTCACCAGCAACAGTCTTGCCATTATTACATGGCTTAACAAGGCTGCAAGCACAGTAAACTTGAGGCGCTTGATGACTACTTTGCCACATCAAATAGAAGAACCAAAGTGGCTTCATTCTAAGGACCGGAAGCTTCTTCAAGCAGATGATTTGAAGAGGAAAGCTGATATTGTGGTAGCAAAAGATGGCAGTGGAAAATATAAAACAGTAACTGCTGCACTTAAACATGTCCCTGAGAAAAGTGACAAGAGGACTGTGATCTATGTGAAGAAGGGGGTTTACTATGAAAATGTGAGGGTAGAGCAGACCAAATGGAATGTCATGATCATTGGTGATGGTATGAACACCACAATTGTATCTGGAAGCCTTAACTTTATGGATGGCACCCCGACATTTTCAACTGCGACATTTGGTATGCAAGTCTGTTCTTTATGTTGATATTAGGCTAAACGCACCTTTAATTAGTTTCTAAGAATGATTTCTGACTAATTAAATTACAGCTGAAATTTCATGTAACTATATAAGTAACCATGTTGTATTTTTAACCATTATATACATTTTCCTTATAGAAGTATTAATATAAGATTTGAGGAGTCTAGTGTATCGAAACATATAAGAGAATTTTAGTATAATGTTTTTAAATTAAAGGGCAATAAGAAAATAAAAGGGTGACATTATAACAGTTGTTATTGCAATTTGTTCTAATGTTTTTCTAAATTAGTCTCGTTTAACTTTTATTCATGCAGTTGTCCTTTTTTAGTGGGATAAAACTTACTTTTGTTATTAGTCTTTAAAATTATAAATAATCATGTCATTTTAGTTCTTAGAGAGGACTAAAAATGCAGTGATTTTTTAAATTTGGATACTAAAAGTGGCTAAACTTTAAGCAGAGTCTTAGAAAAAGAATTGCACATTTTGGTGGAACAAAAGTATAACTAAGTCATTTGATTATAGTCTATGTTGATATGTGGTAACATTTTTTTTTTTTGTTGGTGCAATTTAGCTGTGTTTGGGAAGAATTTCATTGCTAGGGACATGGGATTTCGCAACACAGCTGGTCCACAGAAGCACCAAGCAGTGGCACTGATGACAAGTGCTGATCAAGCAGTTTATTATAGGTGTCAAATTGATGCATTTCAGGACTCTCTCTATGCTCATTCCAACCGCCAATTCTACAGAGAATGCAACATTTATGGCACAGTAGATTTCATTTTTGGCAATTCAGCAGTTGTCCTTCAAAACTGCAACATTTTTCCAAGGGTGCCTATGCAGGGTCAGCAGAACACCATAACAGCACAGGGCAAAACTGACCCCAACATGAACACTGGAATTTCAATTCAAAATTGCAACATTGCACCCCTTGGAGATCTAAGTTCTGTGAAAACATACCTTGGAAGACCCTGGAAGAATTACTCAACCACAGTGTTTATGCAATCCACATTTGGGAGTTTCATTAACCCAAATGGATGGTTACCATGGGTAGGAAACTCAGCACCAGATACCATATTTTATGCAGAATTTCAGAATGTTGGACCAGGTGCTTCAACAAAGAATAGAGTCAAGTGGAAGGGTTTGAAAACCATCACAACTAAACAAGCTAGCAAGTTCACTGTCAAGGGTTTCCTTTCAGGGGATAGATGGATTCCAGCTTCTGGTGCCCCTTTTAAATCTTCTATGTAACTTTGATACACATAACACAATATATGATGCAAATTTGTGTGTAATATTTTCTCATTTCCCATTATATTTTCTCTTTCTATTATTAATTTGACACTATATTGATTGATTTAATTTGAGGCTTCTTTTGAAGATTTTGAACTTAATATAGAGGCATTACCACTTACCAGTACCCATTTTATACTATGTTTATATCAATCTCTATATATTTCTATTTGTAAGTCTCTTTCTCAAACATGCTTGCAAATACTAACTTGTTAAAATAGGATATGTATAGAGATAGCAGCATAGTCATAGTCTCATAGAGTCATACTGAGTTATTCAAGTATATTACTTATACAAACTTCTATATTGTTGAGTTAGACAGCAAAAACTTGAATTCAAGCTTAATATTAAAAAAATTGAAACTAGACACAAGGCTTTAAAAAATTCTTAAACAATGGGATATATAATAGTAATTGTGTTACATTATTAATTAACCAGATATGACAATCCAGGTACAGAACAAATAATTCAATCTCCTCTACATAATCAACACAGATAACTAAAATTTGAATTTCATGTATCCAAACATTCATCACATTACCCTCATCCCTTTTAAAATTAATCTATTTAAAAATAGAAAAATGATAGTTACATATCACATCACATCTAATTTATTGTTCTCCATTATAATTAAATTCAGTTATCTAATCTAAAGTCCCTCAGTGTAGGGTATATCTGTATCTGGAAGCCAAGTATTCCCCAAGGTAAAATTAAGCACAGTAAAGTTCCAAGCTTGAGTAGCACTCAACAGACTGTAACCACTCCATTGTACCCTTTTGCTGGTATCAGAACCAGGTCCAAAGTTATCAAACTCACCATAAAATAGGGTACTTAAACCATCAGTGCCATTCCATTCTAACCATCCAGCAGATTGAATTACATTTCCAATATATGATTGCATGTACACAGTTCTTGAATACACTTTCCATGGCCTGCCCAAGTAAGTTTTAGTTGAATTCAAATCTTCAGCCAAGTCAGGTGCAGCATCAATCTTACAATTTTGGATTGAAATTCCAGTGTTTTGATTGGGGTCAGTTCTCCCTTGTGCTGTGACAGCATTCTTCTGGTTTGGCATTGGTTTTCTGGCGTAGATGTTGCAGCTTTGGAGAACCACAGCAGCATTGCCAAAAATGAAATCCACAGTGCCATAAATGTCACATTCCCTATAGAATTGCCTGAGAGAGTGAACATAAAGAGTGTCTTGGTATCCTTCAAAGCTACAACGGTAGAATGTGGAGAGGTCTGCATTGTTCCTCACAGCTACTGCTTGGTGCTTCTGAGGACCAGCTGTGTTTCTGAATGTAACATCAATTGCAACAAATCTTTCTCCAGCAACAGCTGCATTGAACATATAAATGTTGCATTTCATTAGATTCATTGAAGAACTAATATTGTTCATTGATAATTTGAAAAGAGAAAAACATTGATTAACATGATGGTAAAATTAAGGTGAACAATATCTTGTATTATTTTACTAACATATTGGTAAAGAGGAATGCTATCAACAAATTCTCTGTTATTAGATGAAGTTTATTGAAAATTACAAAATTAGAAAAACATACAAATGAGACTCAAGTAAATTATGTTTTTAGGATTTAAATGAATGTGTCGGAGAGTGTAATGCCAGTATTTCTTTACTGTTAAATAAAGCTTTTGTCAAGGAGTGTTCAGAACTGATTTTGTTTTATTTTATAGCACAGAAAAATTTTGGATGAAAACTTCCAATATAGTTTAAAAGAAGTTTATTTTGTATCACTCTGGATATAACTCAATTATTTATTGACGTGTTGACTTTTTAAAAGATATGAAATTTTTTTCAAGCTAATTTAAGTTAATATGTAGAAGTTATCTCACATAAATTTTTTAAAAATTGTGAGAATTCATTTTTAAAAATTAGCTTTTAAAAGGTCCTAAATCAATTAAAATATATGTTTAATTTGATTTTTTTCTTTATATAGTCCTTTTTAATTTTTGTTGATATCCATTGAATTACATTGCGAGGCTTATGTTATATCACTCTGTTTCATTTATAACTCGTCTATTAAAAATATATGTTGATATGCTCTTTTAAAGAGAAGACTATATTGAACTTTGAAACTAAGTATATATATATATATATATATATATATATATATATATATTACTTACCAAAGGTTGAAGAATTGTAAGTGGTCCAACCATCCACAACACTATGATTTCCTGTGATGCAAGTCTTGTTAATGCCATCACCAATAAGCAAAATATTCTTCTTTTGAGTGGGAACATTGACATATTCCTCATAGTTTCCCTCTCTGGCATAGATAAGAAAATAGCCATCTTCAGGCCTTAGATAATCTGGTGCAGCAGTAATAGCCTCTGCAATGGAGGTAAAGTTCTCTGTGCCATCAAGGCTCACAATAGCAAACTCTTTAAGTAGAATTCCTTTATTCTCAGTTTCTTTGAGAATCCTTTCACTTCTAGTACTACAGTTGGATGATGCTGCGCAACTGTACTTTGTGTGAAGAAGCTGTGCAAAGTAATGTTTCAATTTTAGCCTCTCAGTTAACAATTTTGAATTTATATAATAATGTAACAATTAAATATATGACTGTTTCTCCTAAGTATAAAGCTTTTTTAGAGCAATGAAAAATTACCTTTGGTATGTTTTTTAAAACATGTATAATAAAAATCAACAGGTTTATGCTGGTGATTGAAGTGCATAAGTGATCAGTATTTTCTGTGATTAATTAAAACCAACAGAAAAAGTCATGCATAACTTATTATTTGACTTATTTTTTATTTTTTACCTATATGTACATGTATTTAAAAATACACTCTCCAAGATCAAAGAGACAACTTAATTTTTAAAATAGTATTACTTAATAAAAATTGAGAGAATAAAATACAATATGGAAGGTAAAATACACATATAATTATATCAACCATTTTCCACCAATAAGAAACAACCACATACTTCAATACTACAAGGTAAAGTATATATATAAAATGGCATCTGGTACATGAGAAGATGCTAGCTACATGGGATAATTGCGAGTTACACGTGCATGGTTTATTGTTTATTGGTACAACAAGCAAGAACCCACGTGACAGGTTCATCAGGTTATTATCTCACAGTTTAAACTTTAAAACCAACCTGCAGGGTTGACCAGAACCATCCAATCCTTGGATCTGGTTGACTTTCTTATTGTTTCATTTTTAAATTAAACTACCCTAATGACATGAAACAATTTAACATTTTTCACAATATTTTTTAATTTCTGTCATTATATATCACTCATATATTTTAACTATTTCATATAAAATGTCCTGAAAATATGATATTGATTTGCAAGCATTAATATTTTTGTTGTCTGACCCTGACTTCAGCTTTGGACACACCTATGAAGCCACCTCGTATGTTATGTTATAAAATCAGAAATTTTCAAATTAACTATAAAAAAATAGTAGTTAATTTCTAGTAAAAACAATT
Organism: Psophocarpus tetragonolobus; assembly: GCA_037954015.1. Taxonomy (NCBI): domain Eukaryota; kingdom Viridiplantae; phylum Streptophyta; class Magnoliopsida; order Fabales; family Fabaceae; genus Psophocarpus; species Psophocarpus tetragonolobus. Next base: position 42,241,383 of record CM075689.1, read on the forward strand.
AACTATGATCTTATTATAAAATATTACAACATTTATGGTAACATAAGATAAGTTGTTAATTAAGCAGAAAAATAATTCTAGTTAATTTTTTTAAAAAAAATTATAGGGATTATCTAGTTAATTTATTAAATTTTAACTAACAAAATAATATTAGTAGCTAATACATAACTAATTAAATTTAAAATAATTACTAAACTTTTTATAGTTAAACTTTGTAGCAAATCTTAAAAATTCAAATCAACCAAAACATAAGAGAGTATTTTTTCTATTAACGTTTTGGAATTTATTTACACTTAGCATTTTTCATTTCTCTTCAAAATTTATTCCGCTTGATTGAACTTAGGAAATCCCGAGATTATAAGAGTATGATATCTGTATATAAACACAATAGAACTTCTCTTTAATAAGATGATATACTTAATATAAAAGATGTTATATAATATACAGTGTACGTCGGTGACACAAAAAAAAGAGTTCAATTTTAATTTGTTGTGATGTATACTATATTATAAAGTATAAACTATAACTTCATTATTAACAGTTAACTTTATAAATAAACTGTATCATATATAATAAAGTTTTATTAAAACATCAAGTTGTTTGTCCAATGCATCATAATTTAAAGTCTAAAAGTAAATGTTGGTACAACCAATTAACATGGAGCATGAATAAAATAAAATTAAGATAGCCAAAAGTAGAAAGAACCAAGAAGAAGAAAATCAACAATTCAGAAACTTAGAGAAAGGAAGAAAATGGTTACCTTAATGAGCTTCTTCAATGGCTGCCTGACTTTGTAATCTGTGGTGGGAAGACCATGTTTGCGAGTCTTATGCTTTTTGAGGTTTTTCTTAAGAGCCTGTGTGACCAAGCCAAGTGACACACTGTAGAGTTTGGTGACATTGTTGAGAGGCACAGCAAGAGCATTGGCAATGGGGCTCTTGATTGTTACTAACCCATCATAGCAAGTGTAGTGGTTAGTGGCCACAGCACTGAGATATGTTTCAATCTTTTCCACCAATTCTGTGTTGGAAGGGTCTGCTGATTTGAGTTCTTGTGAGACAGATTCTAAGTAGCCAACACTGAGCTGGTTGAGCTCGCTGCAGTCTTCTAGGGCTGCGATTTCTAAGTTGTTGAGGGGAGAGGATTTTTGTTTTGTGAGGAAGTTGGTGAAGACTTTGGCTAGCTTCTTGGCTTGTTTGAGGCTTTGTTTGATGGAGAATTTTCCTAAGTTGTAGGGGTCAGAAGGGGAGGAGCGAATGGATGAGAGAATGGAGCGGCATAGTTTTGGATATAGTGTGGACTTGCATGCTGAAGAGGGTGAAGAAGGTGGTGGAGGAAGAGGAGAAGGAGCATGTGTTGGAGGTAGTGATGGAGAAGAAGAAGGAGGAGGAGTAGGAGGGGCTTGTTTTGGAGGTGGTGGTGTGGAAGAAGAAGAAGGAGGAGGGCCTTGTTTTGGAGATGGTGGTGTTGAAGAAGGAGGAGGAGCATGTTTTGGTGATGGTGGTGGAGAAGAAGGAGGAGGAGGAGGTGCATGTTTTGGTGATGGTGGTTTAGGGTTTGGAGGAGGAGGAGAATGTGTAATAGATGGTGATGGAGGAGTAGAAGGAAGAGGGGTATGTGTTGGAGAAGGTGATGGAGCTTGATCACCTAAAAGTAATGGTACAACATTGAAAGAGAGAAAAATGAGGAATAGAAAGGGCATTGGTGGGGTTGACATGTTGAAGTGTTACAAAAGAGTGGTTTTGAGGGTTTTGCTTATTTGGGGATGTGATGTGAATATGTGATGTGTTGGTGTTGGAATAGTGGGGATTTATAGGCTCAAGTGGATGAAGTTAAGAACAAGCATAAAGGGGTGTGAAGAATTATTAAGGAAGAGAATGAGAAGGTGTAGGTGGGGGTGTCGGTTAGAGCATGCAAAAAGGGCGAGAATTAATGCATTGTAAACGGTGGGAACGTGGCTTTTAATCAAATCTAAGGGTGGCATTGGAGGATCTTGATGCATTTGGTATCTTTTTAATTAATAGATTATTAATATAAGCACTTGTTTTGTTCATACTTGGGGATACCTAGATATCTAGGACTTAAAACTTTTATTTTTTACAACTTATATAGTGAGGTCAAACCACCTGTCTTGAGATTCTTAAAAATAAAATTCCATGCAAAAATAGTAAACTAATTTTTACATCATGAATGCTTTGTTTAGTACTTGGTAGTACGTAGAAAGAGAGAAATAAGATATATATTTACAATATTCACTGTGAGTCTTCATATTATTCATTATACTTTAATTTAAATATTTTTATTTATTTTTATTTTTTCTATTATTTTCTGTTAACCAAACAAAGCGAAGCAACGTAAGAGAAGAGAAGTAACAGATAATAGTCTTACTGCTTGATTCAAATACATGGAGAGAAGTCATATTTGCACTAATTTTACATAGTTATATATTTTCATCTAAAACTTAGATAAATAAATAAATATATAGTTACTGGAGATACAAAAAATTCTCTTTGTTGGTATTTAATACTACTAGAATTTTTGTGGTGAATATATGTACCAAACTATTGCTATAAAACATTACATATTTATTTTGCAAATGCCATATTTTTTGACACAAAATCATTTTAATTATTATATTATTACTGTTTGAACAATATTGTTTAATTAAAAAAATAACCGAAACATCACACACATGTAAATTATATTTACGTACCATGTTTGACATGTACGATTGCGGTGGTTCGTCGTTGTCAATGGTTTTACACTTTGTGGTGGTGGAAGAAATTATGGTTGTATTCTAAATTATCAGTCATTTATGTTAAAGGAATATCTCTTTTTGATATATATTTTTTAAAATACTGATTTTACTCTTACAGCTATTTTAAAATTAAAAAATAAATTATTTTATCTAGTAGATACTCAAACTCACAACCTTTTACTTCCCAAATATAAATTTTGCCACTAGATCAATCTTATAACTTTAAATAAAAAATTACTTTAAAATATTGATATCCAACATACATAATTGTTCAACTTTATCTATAATATATGATGTTATTTATGCTATTAATAAAGGGATAATCCCTTTTATATACGTTTTTCAAAATATCTATTCTACTCTTATACCTATTTTAAAATTAAAAAATAAATTACTTTGTCACAGCAGCAACTCAAACCCACAACCTCTCACTTTCAAACCATAAACTTTACCACTAAACCAACCTTATAACTTTAAATAAAAATTACTTTAAAATATTAATATCCAATATACATAATTGTCCAACTATATCTATAATTTATGATGTTATATTATATAATGAGGATATGGCCTTTTGGTGTCCATATTTTATGACTGTTTTACCTTCAAAACATGTTAGGATTATTCTCACTTTTGCAAATATAACTTCTTCCTATTAATATATGCAAATTTTCACAATTTCTACCTTATCACAAATCAATCTTCCTTAAACATGATTAATATATGTATACATTTTATGATAAATATTTTTAATAAACATGCAAATACATAGGTGCGATAATATTAATATTTTGATATATTCATTGATCTGACATATTTTTATCATGTTATCATAAACAAAAAATATAAAAATTAACAAAATATATTTCAAAACATGTCACATAATAATTTATATTTCAAATATAAAAATTTATAAAAGAGATTAAATTAAAACCCTAAAATTGTTATAATATATTAAATAGAAATGCAAATATAGGCCTTGTCATTTCTGAGTTTTCACTAGTATAAATAATGACGATAGTAAACATCATTATTAATTTACATTAATAAATGTGATTATAGGCGTACGTAAAATTAACATGAATTCAGTAAATCTAAAAAGAAATCAAATTAAAGACCCTTCCAGTAGACTAGCACTTGTGCACAACAAAATAGCCTGGAACCAAAAAGCTAAGTGTGAATAATTTGGTATGAGAAACTACGCTATAAGATCTTAGATAAGATATCACTAAAATTTAGATATTCAATAATCATAAAGGAAAATTTACCTAGATCCATAGTATTGCATTGTTTAGAATTATCCCCTTTTGTTTAGAATGAGAGAGAGAGAGTTGCAGGTAGTTGTTGGATGCAATAAAAAATGGGTTCAAATATAATTAATACAACAGTTACATTAAATACAATGATGGTGTTTTAATTGAATTTAACAACTCAATAGTAAAATTAGTCTAATGACCATAATAATCTTTATCGACTCTAAAAACCACATTTGCAAATAGGTTATCGAAAAATAATGTTTAATAAATTTTAAACTAATTTTTGCAAAAGGTTTGCAAGGCCCGTTGATCGCGTACAAGGGAAGGAGACTGGAACAAATCGAAAAATTTGCATTACAATTAACCCATGAGGGACAAGTCATGCATTCGCGGTAAGACTTTGATTCTTTATAACATATGTTAAATTTCACAATAGGCAATACCCACACCACTTTGAACAATGCAATTTGGTAGAAAAACCAGCTACAAACATATGTTTACCTCATTGTGCCAAAACCTACCCTGCTGTGATTGATAAATGATTAATAGTGTGTTATTTTTTTAAATATTCAAATTAACATATATTTTAATCCAATATAATAAAACACTAGCTTTTCAATTAAATGTTTTGGATTAAAGTTGTCAACAATTGTAAAAGAAACAAATAATATGCTCTTACTTAAGTCCTTTATATAGCCTATAAAAAAATTATCTACTTCATATACCGCTGTTCAGATTCCAATTCATGACTAATTAATCAATAATTTCTCACTAGCTAGGACACAACTCCACTCATCAAGATTCAGCTTAATAACTCTATGTAAATGATTATATATTAGAAGATAAAAAAGAAAGATTGGAACAAAAATTTAGAAGTGATCTAACGAGGAAATAATTAATATTATAAATTATACATATTAATACCACTGATATGTCTGCCACAACATAAAAGTGGGAAGAGTTATAAAAATAAGATAGAAAAAGTCAAAGAATTTTTAAATCTTGCTTTATATTTTAAAAAAATTAAAGAGATAATAAGAAGTTGACATTACAATATAACATTATTCACTCATCAGAGTTTATATATTTATAGGTATTAATTTTCTTAACATGTAATTGGTCTTTGGTAAACGACCTTAATTACATTGCTACGTAAAGGAATTTGTAGACAAGTCAATTTTCTTATTCAGCAATAACAGTGTACAACAAAATTACAATATATACAAGTTGTGAGTTAACAACGTGAGGCCAATGCTAATTAATCTTTAAAATAAGAAAGGAGTATGCCAGAACTGTTACAAATCTGGATTCCAACACTACAATTTAGCTAAATTAAAGTGGGTTAAAAGTCAGCTATTCTTAAAAAACATTAATTTATATAATTTAAGTCCCATAAAAGAAGAGGTTATAATTTAAGTGAAAGTGAGTCAACAAATATTTCCCATTTCTATCTCTATTATCATTATTATTTTGTTAAAAATTAAAATAAATATTCAATTTTTATTGAAACTTGCAGTAGGCTAAAAATAACAGACTTTATTAATTTAATAAATAAACTATATATACCTTAAATGAATATTATAATCAATGTATATTTTTATTTTATATATTTATGATTAATGTACATAATAAAGTGTGTGATTTTAATTTGAAAATAATTTCATTTTTTTTATTGATTTAAAATATAAAATAACTATAAAAAACCAAGGAAAAATATATTTTGATAATATTTATTATAAAATTTGATATATATATATATAAATATATATATATATATATATGAAAACTCTACATTTAATTTATCAAATGTGATGTAATTAATCTTAGTCTCTCATAAAAAGTAAAGACATGAGTTTTTTTTATAGAGTCTAAAAATAATTTTGAGATAATATTTTACTGTTCAAAATATATTTTATATAAAAATTTAATATAAATGTATTTTCAACTTGGAAAACATGAAACTCAAGGAAGTTAAGAAAGAGAGAAATGATAATTTGAAATAATTAGATAAAACATTAATATAAATGAAGTTAATTATAATTAAATGAATTTAGTTCAATTGATTTAACATAACACTATCTTCAATTTCTATTATGAAAGAAAAAACGATAAAAATATGGTAATTTCTACCATGCCTTCCATAATTTGAGAGATATTGATACTTTTTTTTTTTAATCAATCAAATTGTAAATTTTATTTTTATTTTTTTTATAAATTAAAATAAGTTTTATTTATTTATATCTTTAACAAGAAAAAAGAAGTGAATAAGAAAAAAATGATGAATTGGTACAAATTCAAAAACAAAAGATTTTCTTTTTGAAAAAATATAGATTAAAGTAATTAATTTTAAGGGAGTTTATAGTAAAATAATTTTTTTAAAGATTTATGTATAAATAGATAAATAAAACTTATTTTATTTAATAAAATAAAAATAAAATTTATAATTTGATTAGTTAAAAAAGAAGAAAATATCAATACTCTTCAAATTATGAAAGACACAATAGACTCTCTTTAAAAATATTAAAAATATCATGTGGCAAAGCTAGTGGAACAAATCAATGGATGCCACGTCCATAAAATTGTATATGTATTACGGATTGTTAACACACTTATGTCATACGTAATTAAAGTTATATATATATATATATATATATATATATATATATATATATATATATATCGTTGAAATTAAATACATTACATAACTTGGTCATGTAGAATAATAATATATTTATGTCCATTAGTGACATGGTTTGGCTATTCTAGAATTTGAAATCTACAATAAGGGGAATGTGAGCAATACTATTTTTCTTCCAAATGTCTCAATTTCAAAGAAGCTTCATCTATGCACCTTGCACATTCCACTAAGGTCACCCCTAATTGTGGTCATTAGCTTCGAATATCATCCTTCGAAATTGGCACAAAAACTTATCAAGTTGGATTTTACGAGCCAAAAATTAGCTGTACTCTCTCCTAGTCAACAAACTTTGTAATATGAGACTTTGGACTTTCCCAATGTCAAAGGCTTAACGTAACTATTTCTTGTGATTACTTTATATATAGAACTAATTAATTTCACTTAACGCGTTTGCCAACTAAGTCATATGCTAAATCTATTTTTCACTTAACAATGTTGTGTTTGTGATGTAAATTAACTGAGAAATGGCTTAGCGCGTAAGCCCCATGTGCATGTAGATTGTAGCTCGTTATAACACATGCTTATTAGTTAAGTTCCTTGGCTCCAAAACGGTACTCAACAAATGTTAAAACAGTCTTCTTTTCTAACTTTGTCTCTTCAATATTAGGGTTGCTTGTGAAATTGTTCAATGCTACTTGAATAATTGTTCTCCGCCATTGTTCTTAAATTGTTCAAGTTTTCATATACTAATTCTACGCCATTGTACAGATCATTTAAGTACGTGGTATATATAATATTGTTCATGACCAAATATGTATATTTCATGCATGCCAACTATAGATGGAACTATATGTACATGCAATTTACTTACGAGGATATCAACCGCTACAAAAATAACATTTATATCACTAAATATACTTCAGCTTTTGGATCTTTTGGTTTTTATTCTATGTGGGTATGATTTCCATAGGTATAGGGGTTTGTCTCTCAACTTGTAATAGTCTCTCATTAATAAGGATGAAAAAATAGGACAGACAAAGCAAGTTGGCTTGGAAGCCAATCATTATTTAAGTCAGAAGAGGTGGGGTATTTTTTTTTGGAAGGCAAAATATGGTTTTATAAATTTCTATACAACAAGAATGAAACAAATCATTTCAAACTTTTTACAACATCAAACAGATAGACAATGAAAGATATTACCCCCTAACCCCTGCATCATATCTAGCAAGTAAAGTCTTAGATGGATACTCCAATCTGAAAACTTCTTACCTCTATGAAACCCAAACCTATATGACAACCATTTCCAGGATAGGAGTTGAATAGCCAACAAAGTATGCAGCTATTCCATGGTCCTACTTTTGAAGATTATGGAATTTCTGGATAACCATATGCTCCAACATACCACCATAGCAAACAAGTATCTACACTTTGATTTATATTTTACCTACCATCCAAACACTAGATAATGAAACAATTGGTCTACTCGTTCCGGTAAAGGGGATTCAAATCCTAACCATCTGAGAACTCTATACCACATCTTTTGAGAATGTTGGCCTAACAAAATAAGTGGTTACTAGACTCCAGTTGCTCCTTACAAAAAACACATAAGGACCCCTCAGGTTGGATGTACATACCTTTCTTCAGCAAGTTATCAATCGTTGGGAGTCTATTTAAGAGTAACCTCCACGCAAAAGCTATCACCTTAGACGATATTTTCTCCTTCCATAACCTGTCAATCAACTGTGTTTCCAATGGTATCATTCCCCTTTGAGTATTTCCCCCCTTGAGCAATCGATATGCCTCTGCTACAGTCAATTGACCCTTGTCGCATAGCCTCACGTTCTATAGCATCTCCACCAAGATTCCAACAACTGCTCCTCCCACACAAACAACCTCCTCCGTCAGCCCCACTGCCACCTCAATGCCTCCCTGACTGATCCACTCAAACCTCTAACTGATACCCCTTTCTGTTGGGCCAAATCATATAACCTCGGGAATCGAACCGATAATGGTTCTTCCCTATCCAGATATGACGCCAAAAGCTAGTGTCTACCCCATTCGCTAGTTTTCTTCCAATATTGTTAGAAAACCAACCCGAATTTGGATGCCTCATACCGTCAATATCCTAGATATCCCTCCACCACAGCGAACACTTGGCTCTCGAAGAAATCATATACGATTTATCCTGAAAATGCCCATACCTCAACTTTAGCACTGGATTCCAAATGGTTGATTTATCATTCAGGAATCTCTATCTCCACTTGGCTAACAGATTAAGATTGAACTCATTCAGACTTTTGACTCCTAGCCAAGGTCATTAAAATTGAGAGTTTACGTAAACTCGTGAGAGTGTAGTAAACTTGACTCGTAAACTCGACTCGTAAAATCGTAAGAGTTTACTTCATTAAAAATATGACTATAAATCACATAATAATTGAAAGTTTTCAATACATAATCAGTTCAAATCCACATAATAAATTTAAATTACTCCAAATAAGTAGAAATTAAAGTAGAAATACTTAAAATTTCAAAACTTTTTTAGACATAAGAACAAATTATATTCAAAACACTTAAAATTAAAGTCAACATAGAAAAATATCACCTAAGAAGTTTGTTCACGAGTTTACTCCGATTTTACCGAGTTTACTCCGATTTTACGAGTTTACTTCGATTTTACCGAGTTTACTACTTTTTCAATTTTACTGTGATTTAACTCGTCTGGGACTTGTAAATTCGTACAATTTAACGAGTTAATTCGCGATTTTGATAACCATGCTCCTAGCCCTCCTTTTAATTTCAGCCTGCATACCTTCTCCTAGCTTACCCATGCAATTTTAGTCGCATCGGTATTTCCTCCCCATAAGAAATTCTTCTAAAGCCCTGTTAGGATTTTCAACACCTTCCCCGACGCTTTATAGAAGGAAAAAAAATACAGAGGTAGACTTAAGAGAATCGAATTCAGCATTACCAATCGCCCAGCAAAAAACAAATTCTTCACTTTCCACCCTAATAGTCTTTTCTAAAATTCCTCAATAATTGTGCTCCAAACCACTACTGCTCTTGGATTGCTGAATGAAACAACTCTGCCAAGCCTTCAACTACCACCAAAAAAAGGAAAGGGGAGAGCGGATCCCCTTGCTTTATACCCCTTCCAGGGCAAAAACTCAGGAGTTGGGCTTCCATTCACCAATATTGATATGAAGTTGGACCGAATAATACTTGAGATCCACATCCTCCACCTATTTTCAAACCCCAACCTTTGAAGCATATAGTCTAAAAAGAGCCAATTGACTGAGTCATAGGCTTTTTCAAAATCAACTTTAAACAAGAAACACGACCTTTTAATCCGATGGGCCCAATCAATGATTTCATTGGTGACCAAGACCCCATCAAGGATAGATCTTCAGGAGATAAAAGTTGTTTGGCTATCCGATATAATCTTCCCTATTACTTTCTTGAGCCTTCCCGCTAGAAGATTGGATATAATTTTCTGGACACTCAATATAAGAGATATAGGGCGATACTGAGATAGATTTTGAGGATGCCCCACCTTCGGTATTAAAGTTAGGAATGACGACTTAATACCTCTAGGGAGTCTTCCTGATCTATGGAACTCTTGCATCACCTTAACAACATCATCACCCACTATATCCCAACAAGATTTGTAAAAGTTGATTCCAAAGCCATCTGGACTTGGACTCTTACCCCCCACACAAGCCCACATCGCTGCTTTAATCTCTTCAGCTGAAAATGGCTCTTCTAACTATGCCCTGTCAACCTCACAGATGGTCCTGAAATGTACTCCATCCAATGTAGGCCTGGTGTTCCCCTTCTCTGTAAATAACTCATTAAAGTACTTCATCACCTCTGACTTAACCTTAGGCACACTATCCACCCATCCTAAAGCAAATTCCACTGCCAAAATACTATTCCGGGAGCATCTTGCTCTAAAGTAATTATGGAAAAATTTTGATTTATTGTCTCCAAATAGAGCCTACCCGACTCTAGATATTTGCAGAATGACATTTTCCATAACCCTAGTTGTACTCCAATATTCTGATAGTATCTCACTTCTAGCCCTGACTTCTGCCTCATCCCGCACTACCAACAAATTATCATATTCATCCAATTCCCTTACCATTTCTGACAACCTATTCTCACTGTTTAGTAATACTTCCGAATTCCACTTTTTTATTGCCATCTTCAAACCCTTCAATTTATGCATAAATTGGCATGCATGCCACCCTGAGTTGATGAATGACCTCCAAAAGTGTTTCACCAGCTCATGGAAAGATTCTTGATTCAGCTAGTGGTCGAAAAACTTAAATGATTTTGCCCCCCAATTCAATACATTATCTTTAGCCATAACCTAACTATGATCAGAGAATTCTCTAGTCCCAATCCATTGGGAGCATATATTCCAACTCAATAATTAATTCTTGAGAAAAGATGAATTTGTCTAACCTGCTAGCTGCGGACCCATCTAGAGATATCCACGTGAACTGCTTCCCATTGCAAGGCACATCCACCAACTCCATCTGATCTATAAACAATTGGAATTCTTGCATCTTTAACCTCGAATGATAATTCGAGGCTCCGACCACTTCCCCTCGCCCTACCACTGCATTGAAGTCCCCAACTATACACCACCTGATCTCAGGAGTCATTAATAAATCATCCCACAATTTCTTCTTCCTTGCCAAAATGAGCATGGGCTATAAATATTAGTAATGCAAGACAACACTTGTGACTCATATCCGATTACCCCCAAGCCTAGGAACTCATCACCTTTTATATTCCACCGAACCTCAAACAACCCTTTCTTCCAAATCGATAATAGTTCACCACTAAGTCCATTTGACAAAAGATACCTCCATTCAAAGTCAGCATTCCCTCATACTTCCCTCACCCCCCACTCTTCGATAACTTTACATTTTGTATCTTGAAGTAAACAAATATCAATTTATTCTCCACCACCGTTCTCCTAAGTCTCCACCGCTTCAGACTATCCTGGAACCCACTTACATTCAAGGATAACAACTTCATTTGACTTGTATAATTCTTCCTGCATTTCGAGCTTCCTGCTCCTCCCTATCTCTCCTTTCCAATTTACGTATTTCATCTATGTGGATATGCTCATTCACATCACCCCCTACTATTCTTATGCCCTCCATATCCTGCCACATTCTGGTTAGATTCGTATCATAAGCTAAAATGGTTCCAGTGCTTCCATCTCCCCTTGGCCTAGTTTGTGTTCATAATACCTCTATAGTTGGGTATAACGCATAACCTACACAGGTGCCCGAACTACGCCCTCTTCCACTCCCATAAGACATATCACTACCCTTCATGCTTCTTCTTTAATGTTTCTTCCACACACCCACCATTCTCCTTTTCTGCGTGGCCTCATCATGAATCTCTTCTAACCTCACCATAGACCATACATCTTGGTCATAGGGCTTTGTAGTTGAAGATTCCCCCTTCATGCAATCTGATTATGAGTAATAATTGCTTTCAGTTTGGGCCTGGCCTTCCAATAATACTCCATTATCTTGCTTTTCCAAACTCTTCGACCCACCCAAAATCCGCCCTTCTTTGGAGTTATATTATTTCCTCCATAACTCTACCCATTCTCATTGACCGAAGGGTGATTCTGAGCTATAACTTGGGCCATCTCATTCTTTTCCTTATCACTTATCTCCTTCATATTTATTCAGACCTTGCTACTGCCCTGTTGGTTTCGTTGATCCACTTGACCATTGTCTACTTTGGCCCATGTGATTTCGTTAAAGGTTGCTTCCTACACCTCCTCGTCTGCTTCATCCACCGGTCCAAGGCCTACGTCATACCCTCCTAAGCTCGCATCTACTGCACCTAGAGAAAAGGGTTTGACTCTCGCCTCTTGTTCCTTCGCTTTTTAGGAGAAACATTCGTGTAGTCACTTTTAGCACCCGTTTTTGCAGCAAACTTTTGGCAGCTTTGTAGTCACTAGCCACGCCTATTGTTCCTTTTTTAGCATCCTGTTCTTGTTCCCCGAAAGCCTCCCTTGATAGTGCTTGTCATTTCTGGTCGACGTCTTGATCACCATCATCTTCACCAGAGTAAGGAGAGGACCCCGTTGTCGTGGCCTCCTCCCATCCTTCCACACCAGCTTCTTCAACCATTTTTATCTCGAACATAATATCATCTATCATGACACACACCACATGATTGATTCTTGCATTCACCTTGGTAGAAATGGCAATTCGAGCTACGTCCATCTGCTCTTTCCTCTCCGTGGACGAATCCATCCAGATAAATTCACCATGGAAACTAGCCAACGATTGGAAAAATTTCTCCTCCCACGCATGCAGTGGTATACCTGTGCACTTCACCCAAACTAGCCTCTCATTGTCGATAGTAGCTGGATTCCGCAAGACGATGATAGTGAACCATGCCTTAACCTATTCGAATCTAACATTTAGATACTCCTTAATGTCTTCCTCTTCATGTGTCTCTAATAGAACAAGGTTCAGCCCCAACGGAGTTGCCCTGATGCCAAACACTCCTTCACTATGCAGGAAATGCTGGGTTAAAAATGCAGTTCCTTTCTTAGCCACCTTCCTCACGAAGGTCATTGTGAGTTTCTCTAGCACCTTTGGCTCAGAGTTCAGAGAGTTCAGAGAAAGATACCTTGTTTGTCCCCACCTGGTCCACCCTCTCCCTACCTTCCATACTAGTTTGCCTTCTTACCACATTTACGTAAGATCTCTTGTAGCCATTCTGAAGCGTCGAAGAGAAGACCCCCTGCTGTTGATCCTCCACTACTTTCGGTTTACCTTGTGGAGTAACCAACCTGAACCTCCTCCTTTCCAGATTGGACTTCTCTTTTCCATATTTCGGTAGATTCACCCAAAACTTTGCTTCACCAATGAAGATCTTATCAAGCTTTAAGGCCATGACTCTAGCATCTTCCACCCTGGCGAACCTACCAAAGCCAAAATGATTTCCCCTCTTATCTATCTTATTTGGGATAATGACTTCCTTGATCCTGCCATAGCATTTGAATATGTACCACATGTCTTTGGCATGGTACCCATTCAGAAAGTGGGTGAAAAAGAACATTGAAAGATGAGGCCATTCCACCTCAGTAGTTCCTTAGATCCCAGACCTATCTCCACATCGTCGTGTTTGCTTTAATCTTCCTCTACCCTTTCTTCCCCGTAACACCTCTTTCCACTCTTCCATGAACCTTTAGTTGAAAATATTCAGTGAGGTGGGGTATAGTTTGAGCTTGCAAAACCAGCTTTGGCATGCCCACCAAGATCACCAATCCAACAAAATCATTTATAAATAAATTATTTATTTTAAAATAATTTATTTTTTTGTTTAAACAAACTGAGGATGGCAACAAGGCAGGACGAGATGGGTTTGACACTCTTTGTCTCCATTCCTGAAAAGTGTGGGGCACGACAAAGGATGGATATAAAGAAGGCGAATATAAAATTTTAATCTTCATGTCTATCCCTATTGGGTACTTTCGAGTTTGGATATACCTGCAAGTACCCTGTTATATTGTTTTTGAAATTTAAATTTATTTCTAATTTATGAAATAAATTATACGTTAAGTTATTGATTATACTTTAATTTAAAAAATATATCACTATTCACAATGCATCTTTCACACATTGTGGAGACCATACTGCTCTAATTCTTATGTAATCATGTTTTAATTGTCCACAAGAGTGTGGATTTTGTACACAGACATGTGAGATTAAAAATATATGTCTAAAATTTTGTTTAACATAGAAGTTTGGTAGGACAGAAGTGGGCCTAATAACACAGGTTTTTCCCGTCAAATTCAGAGCGAGAACGGGTTAACACCCAAGAGGCATGCACTATTGCATTCCTAAGACAGATCCACCATATATTTGTTTTATGTAAGTTAGATGGTTCTAAATAGAAATTTGTTTTAGTTTTTGTTGGGTTACTACACAAGTATCATCCATATATACTGTTCAGACAGGGAAGTTTCTTTTGGAAACCCTACAATTTCTATTTGCACCCTCGAAAACCAAAAACACCAAAAGTACTCTTTTTTCTAAGTCATTTGATCTAGAACATATACAAATTTAAATTCCAGATTATTTGATCTAGAACTCGGTATTTATTATGTTTTTTAGATCAATTGATTCAAAATTTATCTTTTTATACGGCCAAGATCAGCTAATTCGAAAAACATAATTAATATTTGGTTCTAGTTAATTTCAGATTAATTGATCCGAAAGTCCCATAAAGAATAAATTTTAAATCAACTGATCCAAAATAACTGATGATGCAAGAAAAAAAAATATAGACTTGAGAGCATAACTATTGTGTGCCACAAAAGGAAGATTACATATTGTGGTTGGGATGTCGCTGAGAGGTTGTGCCATTGCAAAAAGAGATTTAAAACAATTGTAAAATATAGTGAGCACATGGGAAGATGAGAGGGAGGAAGGGAAATTGCAGATAAGCTATGGGTAAAAGTTTTAGAATCTTAATTAGGTTAAAAGGTAATAGGGATGGTTTACGATTTTCTAAAAATATTAACGTCAGGTGGGTGCGAATAGTAATTTTGAGGTGTTAAAAGAAAATTCCTTCCCCAGTCCATTTCACTTACTGTACCAAAAACAGGAAGCAGGCCAGGATTTCTTTCAGCACCACAGTCGTTTTTACTGTACACACCACATAAGTTATATTTTTATTTTATTCTTTCTGAAGCCCAACAACAAACATTATATCCTGTACACATCAAACAACTATTAAAGCACATTGTTAATTGTTCAATACATAATTATCATTAAGAAAATGTAGAAATTAATTCTTTTTAATATCTTAAAATGTAACAAGATAAAATATGAACGTTCTGTAAAATTATTTCCAACTTCTTGTGCATGCGTTAATAATTCTTTTCAATCCAATCAAGATTTCATTTTGGAATTTCATTGTTAATAATTTCTTAAAATAAAACTAACAAAATAAATTCCCTTAATAATATGAAAATTGGATCGTTAATCTTATATAGTGTAATTTCTCTTAAGAAAATAAAACAAAAGATTAATCAATCTAGATTGAAGGGGAATGTAACAAATTAATAATAAAAATAGACATAAAGTGAGACAAAAGACAATAAACAGTGGAAGCAATTCTAATATAGGTATTTAATAAAAATTTAGGATAAATAATCAATATTTATCAATGCATAAAACTATTAGAATATATACTATCAATAACTTAAAAAGAACTGACCATAATTATTATATTATAATAAAATAGCTAGTATTAATGTAACAAGAACTTAATAAAAACAATTTTCAATAAAACTTATTGTTCAATAACTTGAATTAATAATATATAAATTTTATAAAAAATACAAATTTATTTTCAAAGGCCTTATATGTTATACACCTTGTAAGAGATGTTAGCTGAATTACCCTTATTATCTTAAATACCCTTATTGACAAAAAGTAATAAATGTATCCTCCTAAGATTTCTGTACCCAAGGCCCAAATATTCCTTACAAGATTAGAAACTTAAGAATTATTCAGATTTCGGCAGAACCGAATGCCAAAAGAGTGTTATAACCTTAGCAGCAAGTAAGTAAAAATTGGAACAATGACAATTTGCTTATCATAATTAACGTTATTAAGAAAAATCAAGATTGTTGTCATATTACCTAATTTGTTAATAAGTTAGACAAAGTCCAATAAATAAAAACCTAATAAACTATTATAAATAAGTTACAGATAATGAGATAACACTGTTTATTGAATACAGAATTATTAATATCTTCCTTGCGGCTGAACTTTATCCTGAGGATTGCATTATTCATATGTAATATTTGAAGACGTGTTCCATCAGCTTTGACAGGTAAACATGGCTTAATTTCTTAGTATTTTTGCATTTAAATAAAGAGTTTAATTGTTATACACGGACGGACTGTTTTACACTCACGTTTGATTACAACTGTTCATTTATGTGACTTTTAAAATAGTGATTAATAAAGTCAACAAACTTACTATGAATGAATGATTGTAATTGAATGTTAGTGTAAAATTTTTTTACATTTAAGTGTATACCTATTAAACTCTTAAATAAAAATAAAAATAATTAATTTTACATTATATAATGAAAGTTACTTAACATCATTTAATTTTATCAATTCTAATTAAAAATACTTTTTTCTAAAATATATGGAATCATAATTAAATAATTCTGTTAGAAATAATGTTATTAAATAAAATAAAATAAATTAAATTTACTTATATTTAAATTCATATTTTTGTTTTTACTAATATTTGTGTAGAGATCATGGAGTAGCCGAGTAGTATAAAACAACGCGAGTGAGAAGCACGGGTTTATAATAAAACCAAACAAACTAGTAGCACAATGCTTTTCTATGACTTGCAAGATCAGAATTTTCTATTTCAGTGGTATGATCCATTTTATATGTACTTACATACCATTAAGGTTATAACTTGAGGTTAAAATCTTGGTGATTGATAAATGTAAAAGTAAGTATAGGTTTTTATTTAGGAATGTGATCCGCTGGAGTATCTAGATATTTAAGAATTTTATTGTCTTTGACAATAGGACAGTTAATCTTTTGATATTTTTGGATTTATTCCGCTCATCTACTGAAAATAGATATTCTATAGGTTTAGTTTTAAAAACGGTTGCGTCTAGTTTGATTGGTGTAACAATTTTCATCTGTATCGGTCGAATATGTAGTCAGCTCAAAGTGGTTTCGATGGAATCCTCTTCAGATCCTTTTTAGTTTTCTTACTCTGTTAGCAGTTTTAAAAACTTTTTGTTTCGCCACCTCTTTATATATATATATATTCTTTTCCTTAAAAAAAAAAGTAAATTCTATAAATTGGTATTGCAGTTGCAAATTACAATCCCTGATATATATACCTTAGAAAACTACAGAAATTTGATGTAAATAACTTTTTATGGGAGTACATCTAATGTTCTGGAAATTTAGAGATACTAACATTTACATATAAATTTTTTATACAAATTAATTCTCTATGTAAATTATTAGTTTTTAAAATGCTTTAGATAGTATTTTTAATTTTAAAAATACTATCTAAATTGTTTTGGAAAAATACCTAACATATTTTCAAGAATACCTCTAACATATTTTAAGGACTATTTTACAAGTTTACTTTTTATTCCTAAATGCTCAAAAAAGTTACCTAAGATTTATCAAGCACAATGAGAACCAAATTCATGACCAGGATAGTCTACTGAGTATAACAAGAAACTGCATACAAGTTACAACAACCATATGAAGGCAAACTATTTTATTTTAAAAAAAATTAATTAAAGAAAAAATAAATAGTTTTGAATCTTGTGGTGCCAAAAACAGTCTTCACATTCTGATGGCTATTATTTTTCTCCTTAATTTATACATTCTTATAGGCTCCTATATTCCCTAAAATCTAAAACAGCAAAGGTAAGATGCAACAGAGTAATTTAGAGTCATGAACTATACCACTCTCACTAATAAACCTACGAGTTTCAAGCTGGGAACAGTAAAAAATATAACCAAAAAAAAAAACTAGACAAACAAAATTTATGCCACAGCTTTGAATCTTCATAGCTCCATGCCATCAGTTCCTCTGCTTAGCCCCTTATCCTAGGCTTTAACCTGTCACACATGCACCCTTTTGTGGTCAATTTCTAATATTATGAGGAAAGAGGAGTATTACAAAACCTCTGTCAAAAACTCTTTTTTAAACTCTGTCTAATTAATTCGAATTTATCGAAAATCATGAATCTTTATGGTTTCCACTTATCATTATATAACACTCTTAAAATTAACAATTTTTAGTAAATTCTTATAGGTCAGGAGAGTTTTAGAAAAAGCTTTTAACAGAGTTTCATATGATGAAAAACACAGTGAAAAGACACTGATAAAGAAAGAGAATGATGCATTGATACACTAAAAGAATTCTACATCTCATAAATTCATAAAGTTAACAAATTTATTATATATAAAACAATTGTAAATAAATATCAGTATAAATTTTTTTTACTTTCATAGTATATTAGTATGAAACTAAAAGAAAAGGTAGAAAGTTTATTACTTGTTTTGGGTAGGATTTGCTCTGCTAGGTGGTATTCTTCTAAGGTTAGCAGCTACTTCAGGCACAGTATGATTTGATGTGCTAGATGCCATTTTTCTAAAGCTAGCAGCTACCACAGGCTCATGAGTTGATTTTGGCCCTTCTCTGTTCAAAAGTGAGAGAGATTGGGAAGATAGTGACACTTCTGAAACTAAGGATGAAGAAGGGTATGTCCTAGCTTGGGACATAATCACCCCATATGAAAGGATCAATGTGATGGCATAGATAACAGCAATCATTGAACTGCATAAGGAATTCATGGTCTTTGCTGACTCGGAGGATGTCTTTCAGTTGCCCTATATGCTTCTTGCAATGATGAGTTGTGGACATGACATATATATACTAACTTTTGATTATGTGTATGCCATGTTCCTGTTATACATAAATATATCTTTTCATTTGGCATAGAGTATAAGTATTTTTCAGAAGTACTCCTCTCCGAGTTGAACATATAGGAATATCAATAAATCACATTGGTTTATTTTTTAGTATTTGATTTAACTGCATGTTGAAAATCGTGATTTTAAATTATTATTGGTGAGTAAAAAATATTTACATTGTATTCTATTGTAAGAAAATGTATTCATAGTAAAGTTACAAATTGTGATTTTTATAATTTTATGTAATAAGGGGTCTCTATTAATGAAGACAATCTTATTTGAAATTGACATTATCATTTGGATTAAGTTTAAACAATTCCATCAATTGATAGACATGTTTAGATGATTTAATATATTTTTTATTTCTGTAATTTAGCATTTTTTCATTTTAATTTTTGTAAAAAAACAATTATTATCATTCTTTGAACTTTATACTTGTTTTATTTTTTGTCCCTTTAACATTTTATATAGCGTGTAGTTTTTATTTTCAAAGTATTATTTAAAGAGTTAAAGAAAGAGTTTAATTGATATATAGATCAATATAAAAAATTTTTACACTGACATTAAATTATAACTTTTTATTTATATGACTTTTAAAGTATTAATTAATAAAGTCAACAAATTTAGAATGATTATAATTAAATGTAGTGTAAAAATCTTTACATCAACAGTGTATGCTAATTACATTCTAAAAAAGATAAAACAAATATATTTTACACAAGACTAAAAAAAATATAAAAACACACTAAAATAAGGTTTAAATAACCCCATTAATTAGCAAAAGCAACTTCCTTGCACTTGATTAGATAAATACATGAATATCTTTGTTCATTACATTATAATTTTCTAGAGTAGTAGCAGATTCACTAGGTTGGACCAAATTTGAAAATGAAGCAAGGGGTATGCATGGTCATGTCATGTGACAAATCTTTGACCAATTTGATCTTACAAGTTCCAAAGCTACATCAGCATGAGATTAGGTTTAACGTTGATTTTATCATCTTTGTTGTGGGGTGTCACGTGATGTGGAACGTGGTTTATTTACAGCTGGTGGGTTGGCAGCTTTGGATTCTACTCTTTCAGAGGTTTACAATTGCAATCCACTGATCAATGTTGCTCAAACCAAGGTAGTGCAAATGGCTCTAGTTTAAAAAGACTGAATCAAAATGTTAAAAAATTGTGCCTCGTGAAATGGAATGATAACAAAATACTACACCTTTGTAGTTTGTAATAAGCAGTTCTAACAGTTGTCTCTAGAAGAACATGGTTAATCACTTTGCCTTGTATATTGTTCTTCCTTGGAGTTTTCTTCCCTTGTCTCATAAGGCACCAATATTTAACTTGTATAGTTCTACACTAAAGAATTTTTAATTGTTATAGCAAAAAACAATAATGAATTATCTACGTATTAGTTATTAATATATTTTTAGTTAAAATTTAACATTACTATAATTTTCTGAGTATAAATTAGTTAGAATTATTGTTATAAGAATTAGATTATTTTTTCTACGTATTTAGTAACTATAATTTTCTAAAAAATAAATATAAATTGGTTAGAATTATTTTTATAAGAACTAAGATTGTTTTTTTAGTCAATTAGCCATTTATTGTATACTACGAATACAAATTAATATTGTTGTATTGTTATAAGTAAATTGTAGTTAGTTTTTTATTAAAAAGTGACTATAAATTAACTACTAACTTTTTAGTTAATTTTAAAAAATTCTTATAGTGTTGCTAGGTTAAAAAAACATGTGTAATAATGAATAATAAATATGTGTTGAATATACAAATATTAAATAGTGTTGATGGAAATGAATAAATGATTTATGAATTTAATTTCTTAATATATAATCACTATTAGGAAGGTTGGTTTGGCACATGATTAACTCATCGAACAAGTTTTGGGTCCAAGTACTATTGGAGAAGTATCTTCAAGGTCAATCAGTTCTAGTAGCCTAGTCCAAGGCCCATGACTTCAATGCATGACTTGGTTCAGGGTTCTTATCCTTCTGGTACGCCAACTAGCTAGGGATGGGCAACCTATGCCAAGATGTCCCATATGTGGATATCTCTGATTCAGAATTGCTAGTGCGTGATCTCTGGCGTGATCATCATTGGGATGTTCATCACTTGAGTCGTCTTCTTCCAGTACAAAAAGTGCACCAAAAAACCCAAGTGGCAGTGCCTTCTATGCTAATGGGTCCAGATGTGATTGCCTAAGCTCTAAAGCTCTCAGGGTTTTATTTGACTTGATCAACCTTCAGGTGGTTGTGTCAAACTAATAGATAAGGGAACCACCAAATCTAGCATCTGATCTGGTGTGCAAAAGTTGCATCAAATGTAAGTTTTTTTCTTTGGTAAATCTTGAATCATGGCTTACCTACTAATGAGAAGAGACACCATTGTTATATTGTCAGCTTGGTAGAGTGTGGAAGATGCTCGGAACCCCTTGAAACCACCCTCTACACTCTCCGTCATTGCCCTCACAGAAGGGGAACTTTAGCTACATTTGAGAGTTCATAATGGTCATATCTTCACCACCCAAGACGCCCTCCTAATGGATTCTAACCTTTTTGCACCATAAAGATAGCATTTTGCTTCTAATGATTTTTCGGGGGCTTGGAAATGGCAGTGTAATGTCACATTTAACCTTCCAAGGTGGTCTTTAGCACAAGCCTATCAAAGAATTCGTATCATGCATAATGAATTTATTCGATTCTTTAGAGACCCCCAAGTTGTAGATAAGTTTGCATGGCAACTCCCCACTCCTTCTTGCGTGAAACTTAACATAGATGGTAGCTATTGTGGTGCAGTTATGGGCTTTGGTGGAGTGATAAGAAACCATAAGGGCCTTTAGGTGGAGGGTTTCTCAAGCTTTGACTAGGGAGGAGATTCCTTAAGGGCTGAACATTTAGCCATTAAGGAGGGCTTTCAATTGGCCAGGAAACATAATATTAGACAGCGAATTTGTGAGTTAGATTTTGCTGATGCAATGGCGATAGTTTCTTTGAGGAATCATGCTGATCTTAGGCATGCCCATTTTGATATTGTTCAGGACATAAACCTATTCCTTTCCCAGGTGTGAGAAGTTGATCTTATCACCATCCTGAGAAAGGCAAACCAAGTGGCCAACGACTTTACTAAGTACGGTACTCAACCTTTCCCTTTGAAGGCTACATTGCTAGTTCCCCTTCCTAGGGTTCTGTATAACAACCCGATTTTCATAAATAAGGTATTTTAATTATTTTAAGTTAATTGAATTAGTTAATGGAAATTTAGTTATTTATTATAATTAATTACTTCAAAGAGACTAAAGTATTTAGATATTGTTAGTAGAGACAAGAATAAAATAATATTTTCGGAAACAATAATAATAAGGAAGGGTATATAGGAGTTTAGATATTATAAGTTAAGGAGGTTAGGTGAAAAGAAAGAGGAGTTGCGTGGGCTAGGCCCGTTAGGGTTGTTATATGGGAAGAGAAGGAAGAGGTACGACGACTCTTGCCTTATTTTACCCTAGAGTTTTTGGAAGCTTGGGAAAGGGAGAAAGAGAGGCGATATAGAGAAAAAAAGGGGAGAGAAAGTTATTCCCGCACAAACTTTGTGCAGTTTTCGTAATATCATAACTAAAAATTCCTTAACCGTTAGATCGAGCTTGAAATTGGACAGTAGGTTCCAAACATATGGCTTTCAATTCTGACCGTTCGAATCTATGTTTGGAGATTTGGTTTGGGAGAAGAAGACATTTCAATAAAAGATCTATTTTGGAAAGGTTCGTCGGATCGGAAAATGAAAATCTCTATTTGTCCTTGTTTCTTCATCCAGGTAAGGGGGTGGGAAATTATCTTTTATGTGACATGTGTAGGAAAGATGGATAGTGAAGCAGTCTCTAAGTTTCAATAGATTTATGTATGTCCTTGAAGGGTTATGAACATCCGTAGTGAGTGCTAATAATATGTTTTGTTCATGATTGTGTGACTATATTGTTGGTCTCGATTATCATTATATTTTTGTATTTAAATAACAAGAATGTTTTGGTTTTTCTAACTCCTTGGTATTTGGTGTTCATGAATCTTAACTAATGAAGGTCTGTATTAATTTTGTTGGATTGGTGACTAGAGGTTACCATTGATTAATTATTGTTTGGTGTGCTTATTTATCATTAAATTTGATGTGTTGGTTGATATAATTATGAATTATGGGATGATTTTCCAAATTAGGATTTATGTGTGGTTGGTCTAATGTAATAATGTATTTTGTTAATTAAAGATGTGTTTTAATGAGACATAAGAGAAATAGAGATTTAAGTGTGGTTGATACTCATGACTAATTATTAGGTGTTTGTATCAATTTATTTTATTAATTAGGGGATATGTGTTTGAGTTATATATAAGAGAAAGTGGAATTTATATGTGTTTGGTGTTCCGGAATAGTTATGGGATGTTTATATTAGTTTATTTTGCTAGATTTTTGGGATTTATATGTGGTTGATACTCAGATTATTTTGATGTAATGATTATATTGGCATTGATGTTTTCCCTATTTTATAGTACCTTTGACACCTACTAGGATTTTTAGGAAAGAGATTAGAAAACAAGTACCAAAAGAAGAGTATTTTGGAACGGGGAAAGACGAGAAGGCAAGCGGGGTAGATTGATTGTTGCACATGTCCTTTAGAAATGGATAGTATTTACTTGTGTTAGATGATATTGACTTGTTTATTTGTTCCTATATAAGAAATATGGTAGTGAGGTGAACCCTAAGCCTCCCTAGGGATGAACTTTGTGTTAGATGTGATTGATTTATTTGTTTGTTTTTATGAATGATATTGATGATTAAAAAATGAAGAACTTTAATTATATGATTAATTAATGGGAAAGATTGCTATGTTATTTAAATTGTTTTCTATAAAAAGAATTAATTATTAGGTGTTAGAGTTTTCTTTCATTGAGATAATTGATGACAACATTGATTATTATGCGATTATGGGGTGTAATGATAGTAAACAAAAAAGGTAGAGAAGTGGAATGTTTGAGGGTTTGAAGTTAAAATTATATTTTAGAAACTTTGTAAATTGAATAGTTGTTATCTGAGATTTTTTGTATGAACATGTCTTAGTGTTTTTGTAATATTTTTCTGTGCAGTTAACTAAATTGAATCCGTTTATTGTTTTAGAAAATAGACATTAGGGGCTACAGTTTAGGATCAAGAATGACATAAACATGTTAAGAATTAATTGAGTTATGTGTGTTGGAAGTTGAGTCTCTCATCTAGTGAGCGAAACAGAATATGTGTAATGTGAGCTTTGTTAGGTAACCTAGATAACCTTATTAGGATTCGTGTTCTTCATAGAAGTTATAGCCCTAGATGTTATCTTTCCAATAGAGTTGGAATCACTTAAAAGGGATATATATAACTCAAGTTATGAATAACATGGTGAGTAAAGGTCAAGTTGTCAGATTGGGGTTAGTAGCTGCGGGTTTGTAATTTTTAAAAATAGTAGATGATAAAACTAACTTTGGACATAAACATAAAAGTTTTATATATGGTATTATATTTTTAATAAAATTTGTACCACCTTAATATCATTAATAAAACTATAGATATTGTATTTAGACTACACAATGCAATAAAAGAGTAAGATAAAAATGGATAGTGACAGCTGTAATGTTGTTGATTGTTGTAGTGTGAAATATTGTGATATATCTTATAATTATAAGTGCCATGAATGATTAAGTATTTGAAAGTTGTTTGGGGAGCATGAATTGAGGATTTGACACATTGTATGATATGGGTGTTGATTACAATTGAGTGTACAACATGTTGATGATCGATGATAGTTAGGGTGTGTGTCTAATGATATGGCATCCCAACTGCGGTTGGGGGTGGATCATGATAACGTATTAGATTATTGTAACATCTTATAATTGTAGGTGTGGTGAATGATTGAATGTTTCAAAGTTGTTTACGGTGTGTGAATTAGAGATTTGTTTTATTGTGTGATATTGATGTTGATTTCAACTAGACA
This sequence comes from Psophocarpus tetragonolobus, assembly GCA_037954015.1. Taxonomy (NCBI): domain Eukaryota; kingdom Viridiplantae; phylum Streptophyta; class Magnoliopsida; order Fabales; family Fabaceae; genus Psophocarpus; species Psophocarpus tetragonolobus. The sequence continues at coordinate 42,266,601 of CM075689.1, forward strand.
TATAGTGCGTTAATGATAATGATTAAGGTATGCCTGATGAAGTGTCATCCCAGCCGCGATTGGGGATGATGTATAATGACTTGATTAAATATTGATATTGTGATTTATGTTAATGATGATGGTCAGGATGTGCCTGATGAGGTGTCATCCCAACTGTGGTTGTGGGTGAGATGATGCGATGACATGATTAAATGTCTTGGGTTGTTTTGCATTGTACGGTTGTACCTACGTGTTACTAACATAGAAGAGGATTCACTTCGGGTGGACCTATGGTGAGATGGTTGTACCTATATGTTACTGGCGTAGAAGAGGATAACTTCAAGCATGTACCTAAGAAAGCATGCCTGAGTGTGATAGTTGGAGAATGTTTGTAAGGACTACCCATTGTGTGGTGTTCTAGACCAGATCTTCTTTGGTTTTTTGCATTGCACGGTTGTACTTGCGTGTTACTGACGTAGAAGATGATTCACTTTAGGTGACCTATGATGAGATGGTTGTACTTACATGTTACTGGCATAGAAGAGGACCGTTTTGGGCATGTACCTAAGAGAGCATGAATAAGCACAAACAAATTTATGTGTGTGGATGTATAATCTCTGTCATGGGCGTGAAATGAGTTCATATGTTGATTTCTTGTACTTTAGTTGACTGGTCATTCTCTTTATATGTGTCTGAACATGCATAAGACGTATTCTCACCCCTTTGCTATTTGTTGCATTTTGTTTGGGTTGAATGTCACCTTCAGGTGAACAAAATCTTAATGATATTGTTAGCAATGAATGATTCGACTTTTTTTACCTTTTCTTTGAGATGCTTTGACTAGGTGTGACCTCGAGCTAGGGATAATTATTTAATATTTTTTGTTATAAAGATGAATTATTCAGTATTTCAATGCATTTTAGTAATTAACAATCATGTAAAACTCATTTATAAAGCCTAATGTATTTACTCATATGCTTATATTATAATTTTCAAAAATAAGTGTATACTTTGAGATGTGAATCCTTTTACCTAAATGTAAGGCCTACTATTATTAAATAAATAAATTTTTATTATTTTCTTTATTTAATGAAAAAAGTGTTTGGGGTAGAAGGGTGTCACATTCTGGTTCTCCTTGACTTGGATATTGTAGTTCCCTAGTTTCTCTTTTCTATTTTGCCCTTTGTTCCTCTGTTAAAAAAAAAAAAAAACTAGTTATATTGATCTTTAAAGTTATATAAGAAAAAAGAGATTGAATTGTTACCTAATTAATACAAGATTAACTGGCACAAAATGTAAAAAAAAATGTGGTTGTTTCTATTTTGATGATAATATTTCAAGAAGGTTTTAATAAAAGAAACAAATAGTGGATAAATATATATATATATATATATATATATATATATATATATATATTTTGTTACTAATAAAATACATTTGTTTCCTTTATTATGGGGAAGTTTGGTTTATTTAATTTAACTTATTTACTTTAAATTAATCATTTTATTTTTTAACTTTCATGTTTTAAACTTAATTTATATGTTGTTCAAAATTTAAGAGTCAAAATGGTTAATTTAAAAATACATGTCTAAAATTTAATTTGATAAGAAAATACAGACATCAAAATCATTCATTTTATAATTAATAACCAATTAAATTCTTTGTATCTTATTTCATGATACCAACTTCAATGTAATTGATAGTTGAATTTTATACCAATTCCTGCAAAATAGTCATTGCAAATACTATTTTTCTTCAACAAATATCTGTATTAAAAGAGTGTGGCATCCTTTTTGGGTGAAATGTTCACGAGGAGCATAAATAATATAAGAAAATCATTTTTACAAAGCAACAAAAATAGTTTTTACAAAGCATCATACACATTATGAAATAAAGATTTCCTGCTCCATCTTGGATTCAATTAGTCATAGACACGAAGCATGGGTTATCCGTCTTCACTCAAATAACACCTAAATATCATAAATTATATAGTTCATGGTTTTCTGTGTAATGCATTTATGTACATATCAAATAGGACTGGTAATCATGTCTGTCTTTGCAGATATTAACCTATTCTTGTCTTTACTTTAAAAGGAAAAATTTATATTGTTATTTTCGCTTCCATTTCCACATAAGATAATTGAAGATAGGAACGAGTATGAGTTTGTTAATCTCTGCCTCATCCTTGTACTCACCCTCGCCTTTGCCTAGTTTCTATGTTTTTCATATAATTATATATTAAACAAAAGGTCATATGTTTGTGTACAAACTCACACTCATGTGAACCATTAAAACTAAAATTTAATTAATGACGTAGCATATAATTTATTTAATAATTAATAAATTAAATATAATTAATAAATTAACATATATTTATTTAATAAATTATAAGTAAATTTAAATATAAATTATAAAAAATATAAATTATATACCTGAACCCAAAATACACAATGAGGATGAAGACGCGATTAAAATTTCATACACATCTTCTATATATTCGTCCCCACCTTTACCTTATACTTTTCGAGAACGAGGATGAGGAGGACAAACCTATCTCCACCCCACCATTTTACCATCCCTAATATCAAAGCTTCCCCACCCATAGACAAACGAGTCTAGCCCATTATAAACAATTTTATTTCAATTACTATGTGCATGTCCCATAACTAACATGTTGGGGCACACCACCTTTATGACAAAAATCATAACTAAATAGTGTTAACTCCAGAATAATATGACAGATGAACACTCTTAAGTCATCCCTTTACTAATCATTATAATTAGTATTAGTAACGATTTCTGAATCTCAACAAATGTTCTCTTAAATCTTTTTGGTCGTGATGAAACAAAGGAAGGTGAAAAATGTAATATGTTAATTGAATCGTATTTAAGTTTACTTTATTTATCCAACTATATTTATTTGAATTATAAAATTAAAAAATTATAATTAATATTTAAAATTTTTTGAAAAACAATTATTAAATTTTTAATATTATAATACATAGTATATTTAAATTTATGTGTCAAAATCATTATGAATATATAAAATAATATGCTAAATATAAAATTATAATATAAATTAATATATTTTATTATTATATATCATATACTATATAGAAATCTTTTTATATTTTCATAATAATAGTACACATTTATTTTGCAATATTTTAAAAATTATAATAAATATTACATATATTTTAATATACTGTAGCATGTGAATATTATAATTTATAATATTAAATTATTTAAATAATAGTGTAATCTATGTGAATATTAAATTACTCATGACTATATTACACATATTTTATAATAATATTTTTAAAAATTATAATAAATATTATAAAATTTATTATTTATATTATATAGTATTTGAATATTGCAATTTATAATATTATATAGAATACTAGTTATATTTATTTATAAAAGGTATATTAAAAAAGGACTAAATTGCTACTGATCCAAAACTGGCACAAATTACACAAAATATGTCGTTCTTCTCTATCTTGATCATGGCAACTAAATATCATGTTCAACAAAAAAAAGAAGAAAGAGCAGTGGATAAATATATATAATTACTAATAAAATATATTGTTTTCCTTTATTATTTGGAATTTTGTTTTATTTAATTTGGTTACTTTAACTTAATAATTGTATTCCTAAATTTGATGTTTTGAACTTAATTTATACGTTGTTCAAAATTTGGGAATCAAAATAGTCAATTTTGACAAATATGAATAAAATCTAACTTGATAAAATACACCCATCAAAATTATTCATTTTATAATTAATAATTAATTATTTATTTGTATCTTTTCGTGATACCAACTTCAATGTCATTCATCGATAACCTAGTTTTATACTAATTCCTACAAAACAGTCAAATATTGCAAATATTATTTTTCATCAATTAATATCTGCATTAAAAGAGTGTGGCCTTCTCTTTTAATAGCTTAATTGTTTTACAAGATAAAGAAAATTTTGAAGTGGAACAGCAGAATTTCTCCTGATTAACAAAAATAATATAACAAAACTATGAGTTTAATTAGTATATATTGTAATCAAGACTTTTCATTTATGTGACTTTTAAAATAGTAATAAGTAAAGTTAACAAATCTATCATGAATGAAGGATTGTAATTTACTCTCAGTATAAAAATCTTTACACTGACAATGTATACCAATTAAACTCCAAAACTATTGTAAAAACAACAAACACGATCGTTATGAAATAAAGATCTCTTGATTTGTCTTGGATTCAATTCATCATGGGCACAACCTATGCATCCAGTCTTCAACCAAATGATACCATAATATTACAAATTGCATGGTACATGCTTTTCTGTGTAAATATGTGCATTTATGTGTATATATATCAAAGTTTCTCCACCCACATCACAACCAGTTTGATCCACCATTAACAATCAACAAATTTGTTTCAACTATAACTAACATGTTGGGACTATCGGGCTTTTTGGACAAAAAAATTAACTTAGTAATTCTATCTCTAGAATAATATGTTAATTTAACACTCTTAAATTCCTGCTTCAACTAAATCATTAATTAGTATTCGTGATTTTTTCTGAATGAAAAAGACTTTCGGACAAAAAGAATAATCAAAAGACGATATATTTAGTCAACAAATGCTCTCTTGCATCTTTTAGGTCATGACCTAAAAAAGAAAGGTGAAAGATGTAGTGTGTTAATTGAATCATATTTAAGTTTACTTTATTTTATCTAGCTATATTTATTCAAATTATGAAAGGTTATATAAAATTAAAAAATTATAATTAATATTTAAAAATATTATTAAATTTTAATATTATAATGCATAATATAATTTATATTTATGTGTCCAAATTGTTATAAATATATAAAATAATATGCTAAATATAAAATTATCATATAAATTAGTATATTATATTTATTATTTATCATATACTATATAAAAATATTATATATTTTTTATAATAGTAGTACATATTTTTTAATATTTTAAAAATTATAAAAATTATTATATATAATTTATTATGTATATTTTAATATATTATAGCATGTGAATACTATAATTTATGATGTTCAATTATTTAAATAATAGTATAATCTATGTGAATTAATATTAAATTCTTCATAATAATATTATACATATTTTGTAAATATGTTGAAAATTATAATAAATATTATATAATTTATTATTTATATTTTAATATATTGAATAGTATGTGGAAATTACAATTTATTATATTATATAGAATACTAGTTATATTTATCTTTAAAGTTATATAAAAAAGGAGACAAGCACTTTTCTATCTCTCTCAGGGGATGATTTGGCCTTGTTAAGTGAACCCCATATCTAGAGTAGAAATTAGAGATGCTATATTTTCAATGGGTAATTTTAAAGCGTCGAGAGATGATGGATTACAAGCTATTTTTATAAAAGTAATTGAAATATTGTAGGAGAAACATTCTGCAAAATTATTGAAGAGACATTTGCTAACCCTACAAGGATAGCAACGATAAATTATACTCTCATTACCCTGATTCCAAAAGTGGACACAGTTACCTTCATGAAGGAATTTCAACCAATTAGTTTGTTCAACATGTCTTACAAGACAATCACAAAAATCCTATTCAGGTGTTTGCGTACTGTTATGGAAAAGTTGGTGCATCCTTACAATAGTAGTTTTATCCCCCAAAGAAGCAACAATAATAATGTCATCATTGCATAAGAGATGATCCACTCCATGAGGCACAAGAAATGGTAGAATGGTTGGATGGTCATTAAAATTAATTTGGAAAAAGCATATGATAGGCTTAGTTGGGATTTTGTTAAAGACACGTCGCGGGATATTGGCTTTTTAATGGCATTTATCATTTTGGTCTAGCATTGCATTTCATCTCCTATAATGCCTATGATATGGAGTGGTGAGGCCCCCTTCAAACCATCGTGAGAAGTCCAATAAGGGGACCCCATTTCTCCCTATCTTTTTGTGTTATGCCTAGAGCATCTATTCCATTAGATCTGCCTTTGCTGTCAATCATCAGTTTTGGAAACTCATCCAACTATCAAAAGGTGGCCCACACCTTTCATACTTGGCATTTGTGAAGGATATTCTTCTGTTTGTAGAAGCCTCAATCAACCAAGTGAAGGTGATTAATAACATCTTAGATATATTTTTGTAGTAGTTCTAGCCAAAAAATTAGACATGATAAAACAAGAGTATTCCTCTCTGCTAATGTACCACGACATAAACAAGACCAAATTTAAAAAAAAAAATGGGGTTTCAGAGAATAGGCAATCTAGGGAAGCATTTTGGGATTTTGTTGCATCATAATCGTATCCCCAACCAATCTTATCAATTCCTCATCGACAAAATGCAACAAAGAATGAGTAATTGGAAAAGACATACATTATCCTTTTCAGGTAGACTTACTCTAGCTAAGTTAGTGGTGCAGACTTTACCTTCTTATGTTATGAAAACTAACCTGTTACCTACTAGTGTCTATAATATGATTGACAATCACTATAGAGATTTTGTCTAAGGGGGACTCAGCTACAACAAAGAAAGTTCATTGGATTAACTGAGAGAGTTTTTGTAGACTAAAGTAGATTAAAGGCCTAGGCTTATGAATGATGAAACGTGCGAATTTAGCCCTCATTGCAAAATCTGTATGCAATCTATTTAGTCAAAGGCACACAACATGAGTTCAAACAATTCGGCCCAAGTATAAGTGTGATGCCAAGCCTGTCATCGATAACCACATAAATGACACTAATTTCTGAAAGGGCATTAAAAGGACATGGCATAATGTGATAAGCAATGTGCTCTAGCAGGTAGGCGATGGATGGGATATTGATTTCTAGCATGACAACTAGGTGCCTGGAAGAGGGCCCTTGGTGGATTGGTGTACGGACCAGATAGTGATACAAGGTAGTAGCAAAATTGTTTCTTTGTGGCTAACTATGAATCTTAAGATACTTGTAAGTTGGAAGGTCTCCTACCAGAGGTTGTGGTACTCAACATCTGCAAAAGTGAACCCCCTAGAGGTGATTTGGATGATGCAAAACCTCTATAGGAAAGGAGTTCAGATGGCCAATTCTGAACTAAAACAACATATGAGAGCCTATTGGGGCACAACGTCACACATGTCAAACCAATTTTCAAAACATTATAGAAGTTTGAGGGACCAGGGCACATTTGGTTATTTCTCTAGAAGGTAGCTTGCACTATTTTATCTATTAATGATCTCAGGTGTATTAGACATATGACTCAAAACCCTTCTATCACATTGTGTGGGCAACAAAGGGAAACAATACTTCACATACTATGATATTGTAATCATACTCATAATATTTGGAGACAGTTGGGGGTATCCAATGTTCAAAATTCCTTCTTGTAATAGAATCTTGAGTGCTGGGTTTTTACAAATCTGAAATCTACGAAACTATATGGCATTGGCAGGTGGGCTCAAATTTTTTATATTGCTCTAGATCGAATATCGTGGATGTGAAACAAGTACATTTTGAATAATAAAAACCACTGGACTAATCAAGGGGTTTATTCTATTATTTCTTTTTGCAAAGAATTCCAACAGATATAACAGATGTAGCTACTTTTGAAGGATTCTGACATGCAATATGCTAAATCAAAAAGTAGCTATGCTTTGAAACCCCCAAATCCAAGTGTTCTTAAGATAAATTGTGATGCAACTGTTCTCAATGATCAAATGAAGGCAACTATTGGAGGAGCAATCCAGAACTCTAAAGGAAACTTCGTTATTGGATTTACCCATTTGATTCTCTACTGTGCAATTGACAAAGCTAAATTGTTGGATCCTACAAGCATTAAAACTAGCTTATGAGAACGATTTCCATAACTTGTTATTGAGTCTGATTCTCTCAACATGATTCAACTTCTAGAAGAAGGGTGTTCTATTGATCATGGATTTTATCCTTTAGTTGACCAAATTGATAAGAGGAATGAGAAAACTTAATCGTGCAAGTTTGGTTTTGCTCCTCGTGAATAAAATATGCTAGCCATAGTGTTGCTAGGCTTGCCTTGACATTGCACCAGGCTAATGTGGTTTTTCATTCTATACCAGAGTCTTTATCTTCTATTTACTTACGTGATTTAAGTTGTATGATTCTTCCTGATTCAATAATGTTTTCGTGATTGGATAGTTGTCCGATCCTTTCACAAACAATAAAAATAAAAATGGGGACTGAACTGCTACCCAATCCAAAATTAACCAGCACAAATTGCAAAAAAAATGTCATTGTTCTCTATTTTGATCATGGTAACTAAATTTCAAGAAGTGTTTTAAAAAAAACAAGCAGTATATAAATACATATAATTACCAATAAAATATATTGTTTTCCTTTATTATCCAGAAATTTTGTATTATTTAATTCAGTTACTTTAAATGAATAATTTTATTCTCTAACTTCGATGTTTTGAACTTAATTTATATGTTCTTCATCAAAATTTGACAATAAAAATTGTTTATTTAAAAAATATGAATAAAATCTAATTTGATTAAAAAATAGATCCATAAAAATTATTCATTTTATAATTAATAAGCAATTAATTTATTTGTATTTTTTTTGACACCAACTTGAATATCATTCATCGTTAGTGGAATTTCATACTGATTTCTACAAAATAGTCAAATATTGGAAATATTATTTTTGCATTCAAAGAGTGTGGTATCCTCTTTTAGTAACTTAATTTTTTTATTAGATAAAAAAAAATTATTATTAGTTTAAGTGGAGCAAAAGAATTTCTCAAGATAAAAAAAATATAACAAAACCATTTTTACAAAGGAACATACATGATCGTTACGAAATAAAGATCTCCTGATTCATCTTGGAATCAACTCTCTTTATTGTAATAGTGGCATCCTCTTTCAATAGCTTCATTTTTTATAAGATAAAGAAAATTTATTAATAGTTGAAGTGGAACACAAGAATTATTTGCTCAAGACCAACAAAAATAATATAACAAATTCATTGTTACAAAGCAACATATATAATGATCATTATGAAATAAAGATCTCTTGATTCATCTTGAATTCAACTCTTCATAGGCACAAACCATGCATTAAGCATTCATTTAAATAGCACTTGAATATTATAAATTACATGGTATATGATTTTCTATGTAAATATGTGCACTTATATGCATATAAATACACTACTATAGAAAACACAGCATTTGTTATGGCTTTTGTGAACGAATGTGATCCATCATATTCTATGACAAATTTTGTGAAGGATTTGTTAAGTTTGTGACAGATAGTTAATTAAGTTACTTTGTGACAGATTTTGTGATATCTTATTTTCCTCTCTAAATAATCTGTCACAAAATTTATATGTTAACTTTTGTATGAAAAATAGATCTCACTAATATTCCATCACAAAATCCGTCACAAACATCAATAAAATTGTTTGTGACAAAATTTTAGGAAGGATTAAATTCTATTACAGATATTCTGTCACAACATAAAAAAATAAATTAATTATAAATTTTTGTCACGAAAGTTTTGCCTCACCTTTTGAAATCATTACGAGATAAAAACATCTCTATAAATATTTTAATCTCACATTTTATGATATATGTAATTTAAGATTTTTAAGAAATAATGAATTGCAAACAATTAAATATATTTATATAATAATTAATTATATATAATAATCATGTATGAAGATTATTTTTTTAAGGAAATAATATAATCATAATAAGTTTAAAAGATATTTTAGTTATTTTGTACTTTTCTAAAATGTTATTAGAGTAACTTCAATACTAGTTGCTTAGAAGAATTTACAAGTTCTTAATTAACTTTAAATAACTTATATATACAGTTAGATTATTTATAAATATTTACCTACTATACTATATTAATATAATATGATTTATTAATCTTATTTATAATATAATATATTTTTATATTAAATTCATTTTTTGTGAATTTGAAATTAATTTAATTCATTTCAAACTTTCATGTATATAGTATTATATACTTTTAATTATTGTTACTCTGTAACAATTATTACATACTAATTTATTGTCAATTTAAAATTAAAATAACGTTTTTTATATTTAATGTATTAAAATAACTATCAAAATAAATATTAATATAAGACTAATAAAATAGCATGATATCATTAATTTTCTTTCACTCAATAAAAAATGATGAATAAATAAGTTGAAATAGTTTATAAGTGAGATATTAATTACGTTAATAATTATAATTAACTTTTTTTAGAACAACTGTTATTCGCATTTTATTATTTCACACTCGAAACATTATTTCGCTAAACCAACCATCGAAAATAATGATTACTAACTTACAAACCTATTTTTGAAAAATAAATCAAATCCAACGATTATCGAATTATGGAGAGACTCTAGACAAAGTTTGTTATTGGTGTAAAATTCTAAAAATATAGTTCTTACTCTGACTTAATTATTTGTCAACCAAGATATTATTTCCACGATCCAACAGTAGAAAATAAATAACAATGTGTTATGAACCTTAGCCTAAAAAAAGTCACATCTAACAGTTTACTATTTCGATAAAGGCTCCAGACGAAATCTGCCACTAGTGTAAGATTCTAAAAATATAGTTCTTACTGTGCTTTTATTATCTCTCACCTCAAACACTATTTCCATGACCCAACCGTTTAAAATAAATACCAATGTATTATGAACCGAATCTTTAAAAATAAACTAAATCTAACAGTTAACAAATTATATATTGACTCTAGATGAAAACTGTCACTAGTGTAAGATCTAAAAAATAAAATTCTTAATCTGACTTTATTACTTGTCACTCCAAAAATTATTTCGCAATCTCACCGTTGAAAATGAATACTAATATGTTATGATCATAATCTCAAATAATAAATGACATCTAATGGTTAAAAAATTTTGTAGAGGCTCCAGACGTAGTCTGCCGCTAGAGTAAGATTCCAAAAATATAGTTTTAATGTGCCTTTATTATGTCTCACCTTAAACAGTATTTCTATGATCCAACCGTTGAAAATAAATATCAGTGTATTATGAACCGACTGTACAAAAATAAAGTAAATCTAACGGTTAACGAATTCTGTAGAGGCTTTAGACAAAGATTTCAACTAGTGTAAGATCATAAAAATACAATTTTTACTCTAACTTTATTATTTCTCACTCTAGTCATTTTTTCAACGATCTAATCATTGAAAATAAATATTAATATCTTACGAAATTAATGTAAAAAAAACCACATTCAATAGTTAACCAAGTTTGTAAAGGTTCCACATAAAGTCTACCACTATATAAGATAAAAAAAAAGAATTTTTAATCTAACTTTATTATTTCTCACTCCAGACATTATTTCAACAATATAAGCATTAAAAAGAGAGACTAATGTGTTATGAACATAATTCCCAATAATAAAGCAAATCTAATAGTTAACAAATTATGTAGAGGCTTTACATGCAATTTGCCATCAAAGTAAGATACTAAAATTATAGTTTTACTCTGACTTTATTATGTCCGACCCCAAAAACTATTTTCATGTTCCAACAATTGAAAATAAATATTAATATATTATAAAGTGATTATCCAAAAATAAACTAAATCTAATGGTTAAGAAATTTAGTAAATACTCTAGAGGAAATTTGTCTTTCATTCTAAAAATTATTTTTAGGTCCAATAGTTGAAAATAAATAATAATGTGTTGTGAACCTTATCCTAACAAATAAGTCAAATCAAACGGTTCACTATTTCTATAGAGGCTCTACAGAGAAGCTACCATTAGTGTAATATTCTAAAATTATAGTTCTTATTATGCATTTATTATCTCTAATCTCGAACACTATTTCCATGGTCCAACCATTGAAAATAAATATCAGTCTATTATAAAACAACTCTTAAAAATATTAAATCTAATGGTTAACAAATTATGTATCGGCTCTAGACGAAGACTGTGACTAGTGTAAGATCCTAAAATAAAATTCTTAATCTAACCGTATTATTTGTCACTCCAAAAATTATTTCCACTATCCAACTGTTGAAAATGAATACTAATATGTTAGGATCATAATATCAAAAAAAAAAAAAAAATCTAATGGTTAAAAAATTTTGTATAAGCTGCAGACACAGTTTGCCACTAGAGTAAAATTCTAAAAATATGGTTCTTATTTTGTCTTTATTATCTCTCGCCTTAAACACTATTTCCATGATCCAACCTTTGAAAATAAATATTAGTGTATTATGAAATAACTCTTCAAAAATAAAATAAATCTCGTAGTTAACAAATTATGTATTGGTTGTAGACGAAAATTGTAATTAGTGTAAGATCCTAAAAATAAAATTATTAATCTAGCTTTATTATTTGTCACTCCAAAAATTATTATGATGATCCGACAATTTAAAATGAATACTAATATGTTATGAACCCTATCCTAAAAAATAAGCTGAATGTAATGGTTAACAAATTCTATAGAGCTTTCAAACGCTATCTGCCACTAGAGTAAGATTCAAAAAATATAGTTCTTACTTTGTCTTTATTATGTCTCACCTCGAACATTACTTACACAATTCAACCGTTGAAAATAAATATCAATGTATTATGAACCGGCTATCCAAAAATAAACTAAATCTAACGGTTAACGAGTTCTATAACGGTTCTAGATGAAGACTTCCACTAGTGTAAGATCATAAAAATATAATTCTTACTCTAATTATTATTATCTCTCACTATAGACATTCTTTCCATGATCTAACCTTTGCAAATAAAGATTAATATCTTACGAACCTACTATCCAAAAAGTCCACATCCAATCGTGAACAAAATTTGTAGAGGCTTCATATGAAGTCGACCACTGGTGTATGATTAATGTGTTATGAACATAACTCCCAATAGTAAATTAAATCTAACAATTAAAAAATTTCACAAAAAGTTAGTTAGTCAAGTTTTTCGATAGAATAGTATTGATCATCTTTAACAATATATAAAGAGAATACCGTCATTTGATATACATAATTTTTAAGAAAAAATATATTAGTGATTTAATTAAGAATCTTAGACTTTTATAAATAAAAAAAAATTTAACATTTTGGTATATGCTAAAATTGGCATTTTGGTATACTATCTTTTATATTGTAAATATATAAAGTAAATCGTTTAACATATTTTTTTAAATTAATTTAAATTTATTTTTATATTAAATATATTTAATGATATAATTTTTTGAAAAAATTAAAAAATTAACATATTTTTATTCAATAATTTAAAATTATTTTGTAATATATTAAAATATATTTTAAAAGCATTTTTTAAAATACACTAAAATTATTTTTTTTATATAATAAAATATTTAATAATTAATTTTTAATGTATTAAATATATAAATATAAAAAGAACATAAAAATAACATACTCCTAAAGAAATAAAATAATAAAAGATAATAAATAAAATAAAATAAATAATGAAAAATAATAAAATAAAATAAAATAAATAAAGAAGAAACAAATTAAAGAATAATTTTTAACATACACTAAATTATTTTTTCATAGAATAAAATTTTTAATTTTTAATTTTTAATATATTAAATAAATAAATAACTACTAAAAAAGAACATAAAAATAACATAGTGCTAAAGAAATAAAATAATAAAAGATAATAAAAAAAATAACTTATAAATAAAAGAAAGAAGTTTGGAAAAATAAGAAATAACAAAAAGATAACAAAGAGAAAGTAAAGATAAAAAATGTAAATGATAAAAATAATACTTATTTTTAAGGAAGTTGAGTTGGCAAATCGATCAAAAGATAAAAATATGAAAATATAAATATAAAAGTGTAAATGATAATAAGTAAAACAACAGCAAAATAAAAATGGAAAATAAAAATAAAGAAAGACGAAAAAAATTAAGAAAGATAGCAAAATTGAAAGAAAAAACATATAAAAAAAAGATAAAAAATAGTTGGAAAAATTAAAAATATAGAAATAAAAATATAAAAGGTGTAAAATATAATAATTAATAACATAAAAATGTTAATTAATTTTTCATAAGGGAAGAATATTATTAATAAATGTTAAAAATGTTAATTAATATATAAATGTTATAAATGATAGAAATGTTGTAAAAATTTGTAAAATGTAATTATTAACATTTATATGTTATAAAATTTAATTGTATGTTATTTTAATTAACATTTATATATTATAAAAAATGTAAAATATATTAATTAAAATAATATACAATGAAAATGAAGAACATATAAAAAAGAAATTAAGAAAGATATAAAAATTGAAAGACTAAAAATATAACAAAAAACACATGCCTCATTTGTTTAGAAAAGTTAAATTTATATTAGATTAGATATATTATAAAAAGATAGAAAGAAATACTTATTAAAGTTTTATTTTGTCATATAACTAAATATTTAATAATTAATTTTAATATTAAATATATAAATTTAAAATAAGTATAAAGTTTATATTTTATTAATTAACATTTATATGTTATATTTTTTGTCTTATATTAGAGACTAAAAGTAATATCTCTCAAGCCATTGCGTAACAATGCATCTTAAAGAATATTTTTTAACATATGCTAAAATTATTTTATCATATCAAATATTTTATAATTAATTTTTAATATGTTAAATATATATAAAATAATAAAAAATAACATAATCCTAAAGAAATAAAATAATAAAAGATATAAATAAAATTTAAAATTAAAATAAACAAAGGAGTAATTTTAATAAAATAATAAAGTATTTTATTTTATATTAAATTCATATAAAAGTATAACATTATTTGATATTGATACACATGCACATATATTTATGTAAATATAAATTAATATTAAAAAATCTTAAATAAGAAAAAAAATGTTGTTTTACTTTTCCGATTTCTCCCTTAAAACCTCATTATTTACTTTTCCCCCATACCCTAAAATCCGGTTGACTTTACTCTTCTTTCAAATCTCTATATCGAGCGTAGAGAAAAAAGGAGGGTTTGGATTTTGGTTGTGGCGCAGCAAAGCTCCAAGCTTATTTCTCACTCACGATTTGTTTTTCTTTGTTCTTATTACTGTTATTTTTGTTTTTCCTTTCTGTTGATGGTGTTTTGGGGTTATTTTTTGACTTTTTGAAATCAATGTTTTTATAATGATAAGAGTCCTTTTGTTTTTTACCTGGAACAATGTTGCTACAGGAACAACTCGTTAGTAGTTGGAGTTGCTGTCTCGACCAACAAAACATTGAAACATTGAAACATTGTGTTAAGGTTGGCATTATCACTTTTGACTTCAATATTTATTCTTATTTCCTTAAAAAAAGTGTGTTAATGGCCAAATAATCCTAAAACTACAACTATAACTAGAATTATTTAAAGAATAAATAATGGAGTGCAAACTGGACATTTTGTTGAAAAACTATATGATTCTCAAACTCTGTTCTTGAAGTGAAATTAGCTCTACCCTTTCAACAACTTGATAAACACTTTTAGTAAGAAAGAAAAAAAAAAAATGTTTATATTGTGTTAACAGGTACCAGGAGTAGAAGAATAAAATACACCTGCAACGTCAAAACCTCAATCAGACAAACTTCACAAACCTCCTATAGCTATATATTGGTTATTAAGCATTAAATATTAATAGATTATTGCCTAAAAAAGCCTTAATAAAATACTAAAAATTTTATAAGAAAATTTTTAATTAGGATAAATTTTAATAAGGTACCCAGAGAGTAAAGCTTTATTCATCATACACAGACATTTCAATAAAAAAAATTTAAATTGAGAAAATAATAGATTAATGAGGTTCAACTTATAAGTTACGTAATATCTAGAAAGATTTTGATTAAAAAATTGTAAACAATATGTAATGCTTAATATTTAATTTACATTCGCAAAGGCATAATTTTCTTATAAAAACTTAAATGACAAAAAAATAAAAATAAAATAAATAAAATAAGATACAAAAATAAAAATATAAATATATAGAAACATAAAAAAATAATCTGAAAAATAATAAAATATAATAAATTAAAAAATAAAAAAATATTGCAAAAATATGAAACAATAAAATGACATTACTAGAAAAATGTTGATTTCCTGCTATTTTTCCTGTAGAAAATAATTCACAGGTAATTCTTGCAGATTTTCATATGAAAAACAAGTGGTAGAAAATGTTCCTGCCGATTTAAAAATCTGAAGGAAATTCTTATGGATTTTTCTGCGAAAATATTTTTGCAAGTAATTTCCTACAGATTTTAAAATCCGCAAGAATTTCCTGCGAATTTACCTACGACTTTATGCTACAAAAATTACTTGCAGATTTGATTTTTTAGGAATTACCTGCGGTTTTAGTATTCGCAGGAATTACATGCGGATTTTCCTGCAATTTTCAGGAAATATTAAAAAATTAATTTAAAATTATAAATTAAAATAAAAACTAAAACTAAAAATGAAATGACAAAATAAAAAAAATATAAATTTAAAAAATGAAAATAAAAAATTTAAAATTAATAATTAAAAATTCAATAATTAAAACTAAAAATCCTAATGAATATTATAAATTATAAATAAAAATTTAAACTAATTAAAAAAATATAAATTAAGAACTAAAAATACCACTTAAAATTAAAAGAGAAAATACAACTAGAAATTAAAATTAAAATTCAGAAATAAAAGTTAAAATTATAAGTTTACATAAACTAAAATTAAAATTAAATATAAAATTAAAAACTGAAAACTAAAATTAGAAATTAAAAGTTAAAAATGAAACACTAAAAATTTAAAATAAAATTTAATACTAAAAATAAAAACTAAAAATTAGTAAGTAAAAATTTAAAACTAAATATTAAAATTATAAATTTTAAATTTAAAATCAAATTAATTAAAAGATATAAATTAAGTACTAAAAATAGAAGTAAAAATAAAACTAAAATTAAAAATAAATATAGAAATTAAAATAGAGAATTAAAATTTAAATTAAAAGTTGAAAATTATAAATTAAAACAAAGATAAAACTAAAATTATATAAAAACTAAAAATTAAAAAATTAAACACAAAATTAAAAATTAAAATTTAATAATAAAAAGTGAAAAATTCCTGGAGATTATTAATTATAAAACTTAAACACAAAAAGTATAAATATTTTTAATGACTTAATATACTTATTTTATAATTTAATTTGTATACAAATAATTTATATTATTGTCAAATAATCTTTATTTCACTTGATTGATAAGTACAAATAAATACAAATATAATTAAGAAAAAGATTTTATATCTATTAATAATAAAATAAAAGAAATATTTTTCCACACATGAATACTTTCTTCTTCTTTTTTTTTAACTTTTCTTTCTAATTTTTAGGTGTCTTATATTTTAATATTTTCTTTTATATTTTTCACATTTATGCTTATAAGACAACAAAAGTTATCATTTTATTTACTAATAATCTATATTATTATTATTGTTATTATTATTACATACAAAATTAAAATAAAAAATTGTATAACTTTCGATTGTTATTGCTTCCATTGTTAATTGCATCAGAATTGTCATTTCCATTGTCTTCCTTCTTTATGCTATCATCAGAATTAAACATGAATTGAACGCTTTGAAGCAACTTCTCCAAGCATTTGTCACGATGGATATCTCCAGTTAGAGCATTGAAATTCACTAAAATATGATAATGTTCTGAGCCAGTGTTCACACAACTTCCTGGTGTTTCAAGTTTCAGAGGCTGGTCACCCTTACAAGTTGTTTCCTCCTCCTTAGAAACGTCAAGAGGTGAAATGCTCTTTTTCCTTAAGATTCTTTTATTTTTCATCAGATCTTCCTGATCAGCAACAGGTTCTTCAGGCTCAATATCAAGTAGTTCACCCAATCGTTGAAGAGTTTTCTGAACAAGCTCATCAATTTCTTGCTGACTATTATCCTCATAATCCTTATCAGTTAGCTTCCAGAGTTTCCTGGACTAATGCACATCTTGCCTGGACTAATGCCAAATCATCCTTTCCCTTTAATTAGATCAAAACAGGGGGGAGGGGGGAATGGTTAGATAGATGCTTAATACATGACCCAAAAAGAATTTTTATTTAAAGTGACATTAATAATAAGCATTTTCTATTATTTGTTTAGACTACTGAAAACATTGTTCCAGTATTTATTTAGTTTTTGTTTGACATAAATATTGTCTTCAAATCTAGTAATGATATGTTACTAATAGAAGTCTCAATTACTTTTCCACGTCATTATTATTGATGCACCTGTGAACAATTTACAAGAAGCAAAGACAAGCAACATTAATGCAAATGATGACATCTCAGAGGAGTCGAATTATTCATTCAAACTACAAAAATTTATATGCCGTATATGTTCTATTGTAATTAGTATAGACCTGCAAGCAGATTAGAGCTACTCCTTAGTTATTTATGACGGCTATTGAGTTAGTTGCAACAGCTGTCAGTCTGCTAGAGGTAAGGCCTACCTTTGTACTCTATACATATCTTTCTGTAAACACAAATCTACTGTATGGAAGAGTTTAATTGGTATATACTGTTAGTGTATTTTACACTGATATTTAATCACAACCCTTCATTTATGGTAAAATCTTATGTTTATTCGTTATTACTTTAAAAGTCACATATAAATGAAAAGTCATGATTAAATGTCAGTACAAAAACTGACAGTGTATTCCAATTAAACTCATAATAAAATCATTCAAATTTATTCTTTCTAAATTATCTTAACTTCAACTAACTAGCAAGAATTAGATACAATGGAGATGCTCAACATATTTGATGAATTACAAGAACATAATCAAATTTAATTTGTTTAACATCCAAAAAGTATGCCAGAAGTTTGAAGAGAGGGAAGATAAACTTAAGTAGGAGAGTTAGGATACTAGTTAGTCATGGAAGGTAGAGCTGAAGGGCAATATTATTTCTCTTATTTTCTGTTTAATTACTAAAACCTTTGTTCAGTGACAAAAATACCACCCTCTTGAAATTCAACCATCCATAAGGCTGGAATTCTAGATCTCTATTTTGAAGATTTTTGGACATAGAAGTTTCCAGCAACAAAATATGACATGAGGGCAAAAATTTGGCAACCTAGTTACTGAAACCCCCAAAAAAAACACGAGGGCAACATAATGTGCTAATGCCAGTACACACACATGCCAAGTTAAATATATTAAACACATGAAATTGTGAATCTGAAAAGATTTATTATTAAACAACAGAAACTTTTTATTTGCATTGTACGCACTTCTGGTAGAATTTATTACTGCTTCACCAATACATATTTTGACACGAAATTTACCTTAATAATTGTCACATATGGCTTTTGGTCTTTGTCCTCAAGCGTGAGAAGTATAGGGTCCTCCTGCAGAAACAACAATCTCAAGAATAACATTAAGTTGCAAGATCAAAACACAGTTCTTATTTTAAAAGGTCTTAGAACCCACTTCACAAAACAACCATCAACCTCAAACTATGTACAAGACAACTTGATGGCTGAAACCTCAAACTACAGTTTTCTCTTAGCTGTCAGAAACTAGGAAGGGGCGCAAAGATGAAACAAAAGGCTTTTGATAAGACTATAAAATATAAATTTCCCTGGCTCTGCCATTGGATAGAGAAGCAAGCATGAACAACTTTTCTCGATTGAAATGCAGTAATGCACTGTGAACAACTTTGGCCGGTTGAAATGCAGTAATTGCAGAAATCCAAACTATCAGAAATAACACAAGACTGATCGTATATAGACACTTTTCCATATCAAACACTTCTTTATCTTGTCTCTCTTACTGTTATCTAGTATTGAGGTGTCCATTGATTAATTTCCAGAGCATAATTATGCACAGGACATAGGCCCTAACCCTAACAGAAAAAAGAAATTGAAATCGAAACAAACGCATTCGAATTTGATAGCCTGCTGAAATTCCTAGTGATGAGAAAAGGTATTACCAGCGTGTATTGGTTTCCATCGTACTCGAAGGATTCGTAATGATTTTTCCGCCAATGGGTTTGGCGTCTTCCTGCAATGGTTCTTCAGACGATTCTCTTCAGAGGCACTGG
Source organism: Psophocarpus tetragonolobus (assembly GCA_037954015.1). Lineage (NCBI taxonomy): Eukaryota > Viridiplantae > Streptophyta > Magnoliopsida > Fabales > Fabaceae > Psophocarpus > Psophocarpus tetragonolobus. The sequence continues at coordinate 42,286,669 of CM075689.1, forward strand.
CCAAAGATTACTGCTTTGGAGGCGGCGGTGGCAGAGGTGCTTCGTCCTCCTCATCGCTGGTTGCGACCTGAGTGAAGTGTCGATTCCCCATTCTCATACCCACCGCCACTGTGACACCACAAATTTGATTTTGTAATTGTTCAAACTTTCTGCCAAATGAAGAACCTCACTATTTTTCATCAGCCTTTTATATAATCTTCAAATTTATAAATGTATCTGAAAATAAATATACTTCTCACTTTAATCCTCCAATAACACACTTCAATCCTCCAATTATACATGAGACATTACTTTGAACATAATGATGCATTTGTATAATGACTAATATATGAACTAAAGTTATGACACATATTTTTAATTAACTTTTTTATATAACCAAACTCGCTTATACAAAATCCTTATTATTTTAATATTATATTCGATTAATAAAAATCATAGTCCATTGGTGAATCACTTGAAAGTTCTTCCGTCCACCACGTAAGCACATCTAGGTCTAAGAAGTTATGTGCAAGTTAAAATTGGTTTTCAAATAACTTAAGACAGCTTCTAAAATGCTCTTTTTAATTTTAATTTATATTTTTAAATATTTTACTTGGTTTAATGTTAAATTTAAAGTTTATATTTAAAATTTATAATTTTTAAATTTAAATTTTTACTTATTAAATTTTAGTTTTTATCTTTAGTATTCAATTTTAATTTTAAATTTTTAGTTTTAATTTCTAACTTTTAATTTCTAATTTTAGTTTTCAGTTTTTAATTTTATATTCCATTTTTAATTTTTTATTTAATTTTAATGTAGTTTTATTTAAACTTGTAATTTATGATTTTAACTTTTAATTCTGAATTTTAATTTTAGTTTCTAGTTGTATTTTCTCATTTAATTTTAAGTTTTTTTCTGTATAATTTATATCTAGTTTAAATTTTTTTATTTATAATTTATAATATTCATTAGGATTTTGAGTTTTAGTCATTAAATTTTTACGTTTTAATTTTTAATTTTTAATTCCTATTTTTAATTTTCAGTTTTTAATTTATTTACTTCATTTTTAGTTTTAGTTTTTATTTGAATTTATAATTTTAAATTAATTTTTAAGATTCCCTTAAAATTGCAGGAAAAACCGCAGGTAATTTCTGCAATTACTAAAACCGTAATTAATTTTTGCGGATATTAAAACCACAGGTAATTATTGCGAAAATTAAATTTGCAGGTACATAAAGTTGCAAGTAAAGTCGCAGGTAATTCCTGCCAATTTTAAAATCCGCAGGAAATTACCTGCAAAAATATTTTGCAGGAAAATCTGTAGGAATTTTCTTCAGAATTTAAAACACGCAGGAATATTTTTTATCATTTACTTCTCGCATAAAAATCTGTAAAAATTACCTGCAAATTATTTTCTGCAGGAAAAACAGCAGGAAATCAACATTATTTTAGTAGTGAAAAAACATAAAAATAATACACTTGTCAAAAAATAATTTAAGAAGCTATTCTTTTTTATATATATATATATATATATATATATATATATATTAATTAGATTAGATAGATTAAGTGAGATTAGATGAGAAGAAATACTATTATTTACAACTCTCATTCTGACCAATAAAGTATAAACTCAGTTGCAGACATTTTATTTATTTCTCTACAATTTCTCCCTCTTATCCTGACACGTGTCTCTTATAGGATAAGATATCTTCCCCTCTTGACAGCTACTACTTTCCCTTTTGTCTACTTTTTTATTTTTATCAAATTCCTTTCATTAATATACTGAGAATTAGTTTGAATAATTTAATTGATAGAGTTGCCTAATTTTTTTATTAAACAATATTTTTATATAGTAATATAAATATAATTATTCATACCCTTGACACATAAGCCACGAAACACATTAATTTAAATATAATTATCCGCATGAAAGCTTTTGGCCACGACTTACATAAATTGAATAAAATAATTAATAACTTTTTAGTTTATAAAAAAATTGAGGCGAATAAGACAAGCGTATATGATACTTTATTTAAAAAATTTAGCTACATTTTGTTCCTTCTCTATTTTCAACTAACTTAATTCTGTAACTCTGTTAAAAAATAATATTTATTGAATATAAAATTTAAATGTAGGCCAAATAAATGTAGAGAAAATAAAAGAAATCATATTTCTTGACAATATAAAATTGGGCTTCAAATGGAGCATTTTATACCAGCTACTTAATCATAATATCCAGGTTCATTTTATGTTTTTATAACAAAAATATTTTTTATTTGGTACTAAAAATTTAATATACAATTATATATGAAAAGCAAAAAATAAGTATGAACAGTTTTATGCATAAATTATAAAATGGTGGAATAATGTGTATGAATGAGCGAACACGAGAAACATAAATTATAAAAAATTTATTTCTTAAACTTTAATTTAAAATTTCTTGTTATATATTATTGTTTACATATTTTTAAATTAAAATATAATTAATAATTTAATACATAATTTATTTACATGATTGATTCATGATAAAGAATAAAAATAAAAAATAGAAATAAGAGTAAAAATAAGTGAAAATAAAATATAAAGAAAATGTATTTGTTTGTTAAAAAAGAAATAGATAAGATATTCATGCAACGTTTACTTCCACTTGCATTTAAAGTGTTGCCTAAGCCTATATGGAACACACTTATACAATTTAGTCAATTCTTTAGAGAAATTTCGTCTTCATTGTTAAGAGAAGATAAATTGCGTGAATGGGAGGATAACATCCCAATCATATTGTGCAAACTAGAACAAATATTTCCTCCCATATTTTTTGACTCAATGGAACATCTTCTAATTCATTTAGCATATGAAGCAAGAGTTGGTGGTCCAGTTCAATATAGATGGATGTATCTCTTTGAAAGGTTAGTTCTCCATGATATTTAATTTCTTAATAAATTGTAATGACTTTTATTATGTTCTAATTGTATTTTTTATTTGCTCCATAGATTTGTTCGATCATTGAAACAAAAGGTAACAAACAAAGCTCGTGTGGAAGGATCAATTAGTAAGACATATTTACTTGAAGAGATGTCTACATTTGCTTCATATTATTACCCTTTTGATATTCCATCAAGGAGAACAAGAGTGACACGAAATGATGATGGAGGACAATGTTCTTGTACAAATCCTCCACTATCAATTTTTAATTATCCATGTTGTCCTCTTGGTAAATGTATCACATTTACCTTAGATGAAAGAGACAAGAAAGTTGCACATTTATATGTTCTTTTAAATTGTCCTTAGGTGGTGTCTTACTTGAAGTAAGTATTTTTAATATATATTTATATAAATTTTGTGATATATTATATCAATTACAATAATGTTTTATTTCTCACTTTGTATGTGTAGTAGTACTCAAATTTGTCGATGGAATTAGAACCTGACATAAATCAAGCAACCTTGGATAAACAAATTTCAGATACCTTTTCCTGTTGGTTTAAAACATATGTATGTGAAACAATTATTCTTTGCTTTGTATAAGTTAATTTCTTTATTTAATTTTATATAATAACACTTTTTCTAATGTAGCTGCTTGATACCAACAATGTGATAAATGATGTGCTTTTGAAGAGTTTGGCATGGGATCCCATTAGAAATGCTCGTAAAAGGCCTAACTATGCTATCAATAGGTATAAATTTGTGACAATCTCAAAATGAAGGGATGAGTACAACAAACCACCTTGTTTGTGTGTGAGGGGGACAATGTGATACTATGCAAAATGATTACTATGGAACTTTAATTGACATTATTGAAGTGGAATACACTGGTTGACCTAACAAAAAGTTGGTTTTATTTAAATGTGAATGTTTGATTCTAGTTTTAATGGGACAAGGATAGATAGTTATGGAAATTGAAATTAAAACATCTAGAAGATATCATAGTTATGATCTTTCTATACTAGCTCAACAAGCAGTGTAATTGTACTTTACCTCATTCCCTGAAGGACAACAAAGCTGGTTGGGTGTTATAAAAACAAAGGCACGTAATATAATTCAATCATTTGAGAAACATAAATTTGAAGTTGCATACCAAGATAAAGCTAACCAGCAAATTTCTATAGTTGTTGCAAACGATGATTTTCAGCAAATTTTTATTGAAAATCTTGGCATGGTAGAGGAAGTACCAATTAAATTGAAAAAAGAAGAAGAAGAAGATTAAGAAGACATATAATTCATATCAACTAGTGAAGAAGAAGAAGAGTTTACTGATCAAGATATAGAAGAAGAGGAACGTCTAGAAGAAGAGCAACATGAAAATGAGGAAGCATATGAGGAGACAGATTCAAACTAAGTTGTTGAATTATTATATGTTTGCCTTTATTTATTATTGATCCTTTTATATGTTTTATTGAGATATATACTAATGAGATGTTTTACTTTTATTTAATGTTAAGCATTTCAACATTATCATTTGTTCGTGTACATTTGTTAATTATTTCTTTGTTTTTTTATATGCATGCAGATCGATGGAAGTAAACAATATATGTGGTAGAGGAAGAGGCACTGATAGATACATTAGTAGAGGAAGGGGAAGAGAAAGAGCTAGAGGCACCACCATTTTGCCTTAACCTGTTACTTCTCAACCCACATATCCTATTGGGTAAGCCATACATCCTACTAAACAACTCTCAAGCCCTATTAGACAATCCACACATTCTATTAGGCAACCAATTCATCCTTCCACTTCTAAGACATCTTTAGGCTTCCAACTTAACCAATCCACACCTAGCTCTCATTTGAAATCCATAAACCCTAGATATACCACCCATCCTTCCATATTTGTTAGACATACAACTTCCCAAAATAATCAATCTACATTTGGTCCCCAGTTATTGCCCACACATCATTTGACATCTAGCCCTTATGACTCTTTCGCAGGGAGACCACAACCATCATCACATGACCCTGTAGATGTTGCATTTGCTAATAGTCCTAATGTAGCATCGTCCCATATTGATGCATCTTTATAGATGGGGAGTGTAGACCCTGATGGACATAGATGGATTTGCCCAAGTCCAAAAAATACATAAGTATTTGTAATTCTTTTTACATAAGCTCAATATAGTAAGATTTATGGAAAGAGTTTTAACTTGTTCAAAGATATTTTTATAGGTTTGATCCTCCAATTCATCCAACACAGGAAATTTCAAGAATAATAAAAGGAAAATTTGAAGGAAGTTGGGAAACATATAGAGAGGTCAAAAGTGTAAACCCAGATGTAGCAAAAATGTGGTTTGAAGAATTTGCAGTATGAATAGGAATAACAAATATTTTACTAGCTTGATATATAATGTTTCTTTTAATTAAATTTAACTTTTATGATATAATATACTTTTATAACTTTTTGTATCGTAGAGGAAGTATAAGTGGTTGCCTGAGTACGATGCACAAATTAAAAAAGCATTTGATCATAAAGCTTCTGAAGGTTACTCAAATGAAATGTATACAGTACGACATGGAATTGATTGAGGGGAATGGATTCCTCATGCAATACGCCAAGAATTACAACAAAAATGGAATACCCAAGAGTGGAAAGATAAAGCAAAAATCAATGCAAACAATAGAAATTCATCTAATGGTTCATTGCATATAGGAGGATTAATCCCAACATCTGAACATTTTAAACGATTTGTAAGTAATCATATTTACTTTAATATTTCTTAATACAAATATTATAATTTATACTATTTTATATATTTTTTTTCAGAAAAAATCTAATGATGTCACTCCAACTTGTTGGGAGCTATTTAAAAAAATGTACAAAACTGCTAAGGGTGATACATGAGTGTCCTCTAAAGCACAAATTATTGTTGTAAGTAACATTATTGTTTTAGTTTCTATATAATCATTAATGGAACAAGATAGTTACATATATATACACACACACACTATGTATTGACATTTGATAGTGAATAAGTGGGTTAAATGTACTGAACTAAACTAAATTGATATTAATTGCATTAAATTGACTTGTGTTGTGTTGTGATTAAAAATTGAATTAAATTGTTCAATAATTTAAATAATTTATATTAGTAGTTGGGTGAATTGCATAAATATTTTTCCTATTGCCTAAATAATTGTAACTACTTTCAATAGAAAAATGTGTTTGCTAAGTTTAGGATAATAATTCCTAACTGATACAAGGGCCTTGAAAGGAATATTGTTAAATTGATTTGATATTTTGGATTAGTTATTTTGATTCTTAATTGGTCTTATATAATAATGACTACTAATTATTTGTCTTTCCATTATCAATTTAAGAAAATGCCATATATATAAGTAATATATTGCTTAACAAAATTTATATTAATCAAATTTGTGATAGAATATTAAACAAAATTAATGGTTAAGTCATGATAGAAGATTATATAGGTATTCAAATGATTGAAAAGTTATTTTTAATTTTTTATTAAATTGGTTCAACTTAGTTTAATTTCAAGGTTCTGTAAAAAGTAGTATTTACCTAGCTTATATTGTCAATATAGAAGATATAAATGAGAATTGCATTCAAATATAAGTATGGAATCAAAATATAAATTTTGTGCTTGCTTTAGTTACTACTCATAATTTGTTGTTACAAATGTCCATAAAGTGAATATTTTCATTAACACTTTATTGGTTTGGTTAGGCAAGTTTTTTAATATTTACTAATTTTAATTATCATAGATAGATTCAAGTATGGTAACTTTTTCATTTAATAATATCCTTTACATTAATCACACTTTTTTTCTAAGTTTAGCATGATAATTCCTAACTAATACATGAGTGTTCAAAAGAATATTTTTGAATTAATTTGATGAGTTGGATTAATTGTTTTAATTCTCAATTGATCTTTGTACGGGTGGTTATTAGTAATTGTCATAGATAGATCGAAATATGATTTTTTTAATGGTATCGTTTAATTATGTATTGGTGGTTATTAGTTGTGTGTGTGTGTGTGTTATATATTGCTTGCAAAATTTATATTAATCAAATTTATCACAGAAAACTTCAAATGAAATATAAGGTTGTCCCATAAACAAAGATTATGAAGGTATCCAAATGATTGAAAAGTGAATTTTGTATTTTTATTGTATTTAAGGTTTTGTAAAACTTAGTATTGGTTTGATTAAAGAATCGTTTTGTCATTTAATATTTTAATCATGATGAATAGATTGAATTATGTTTTTTAATGATATCGTTTCCCTTAATTGTACTCTTTTTCTAAGTTTAGGATGTTGATTCCTAACTGATACAAGGTTCTTTAAAAGAATATTTTTGAATTGATTTGATAAGTTGGATTAATTATTTTAACTCTTAATTGGTCTTATGTATTAGTGGTTAATAGTGATTTTATGTTTCCATTCTCAATTCAAGAATATGTCACATATGTATATAAGTGATATGTTGTTTGCAAAATTTATATTAATCAATTTGTAATATAGCAAACATCTAATGAAATTTAAAGTTGTACCATGGAGAAAGATTATAAGGATATTCAAATGATTGAAAATTAAAATTTGGATTTTTATTAAATTGTTGTAACTTAATGTTCAAAGTTTTGTAAAACTTAGTACTTTTGCTAGCTTATACTGTGAATATAGAATATATAAATTAGAATCGCATCCAAATATAAGTATGAAATCAAAATATCTCTTTTGTGCATTAAGTTGGCCATCTAATCATATTCTTACGAGTGTCAATAAAGTGAATATTTTGTTTAGGGAATTGTTTTACATTTTGATAATTTGAATTATAATGTATAGATTACAATCTTATATTTCTTAATTGCTGAATTAATTTGATGGCTTGTGATTAATTGTTTTAATTCTTGATTGATCTTATATAATGGTTGTTTATTAGTAATATGTGTTTTCATTCTCAATTAAAGAATATGAAATATATATTGCTTGCCATGTAGTTATAATTTGTTATTACAAATATCAATAAAGTAAAAATTTTTACTAAGACTTCATTTGTTTGGTTAGGGAATTGTACCATTTACTAATTTTAATTATGATGGATAAATTGGAGTATAATATTTTTTATTTTATGATATCATTTTAATTAATTATATTTTTTTAGAAAGAGTATGAAAGACGTATTGTAGAAAGAGATTCACAGGAAACATCTGAGGATGTTGTGTTTAGTCATCCATCTGATGATGATATCTTTTACGGTGTTGTTAGGGGTATGAACAAAAAAGGACGAGTCTTTGGTCTAGGTTCAAAAGGTGCAAAATACAAATGTTCTTCCTCAACTAGTTCATCTAATCTTGTTTCGTCACATGAGTATGAACAAATGAAAATTTTGGTCCATAATTTGTCTGAAGAAAGCAAGAACCTAAAAGAAATGTTTCTTAAATCCCAAGAAGAGTCACGTTTGATGCAAGAAGAGTCATGTTTGTGTCTTAACCAAATGACTCGGTTTATGGAAAATTTTCTCTTGGTCAAACATCTCAAGTGCATGTTCATGCTCAACATCATTTTGTAGCTAACGAGAAAAATGATGATGAATTAGATTACAATGTCGATATTTAAAAAATGTTATATATTTTATCTCTCTTTTAGTATAGACTATTAGAATTGAAATATTGAATAGGTATTTTGTAAGAATTATTATAATACCTAGTTAGAAGCAAAACTTTTTTTAATGTATTTTGAATGTTCTTAACTTGCTTATCTCTTTTTTAGTGTGGACAATTAAAATTTAAATATTGAATAGGTATTTTGTAAGACTTATTATGATACTAGTTAGAATTGCAAAACTTTTTTTAATGTATTTTGAATTTTCTTAACTTGTTTATTATATTTTATGTTAATTTATTTTAGTTATTTCCATATTTGAATAAAAAAATCACCAATTATTGTAATATCGTATAAATAGAATTATTTGCTATTAATGACATAACATAATTACTAATTATTTTAACAATAATAGATATGTCATTAATACATAATTATTTTTTACCATAATGAACAATATAATACAAAAATTCTAAAAAAAATTATTTGTTAAAATCAATTATAGATTTCTTAAAAAAATCAATTTCATTACAAATAGTGATATTTAGTCATAATGAGTTATTTAATACACAATTTGTGAAGAATTAGGTCATCACAAATTGTGAATTTGTTACAATTTGTGAAGGATTTTTGGGCCATCACAAAAAGTGAAGGATATTGTAAGGTATGCTCATTTTCTTACTATTTGTGACAGTACAAATCTCTCACAATTTGTTAAGGATTCTTTTTAGTAATAACAAAATGCGAAAGATATTTTGTGATGAATACTTATTTTCTCACTATTTGTGACAGATCCAATCCCTCACAATTTGTGAAAGATGATTTGTCTGTCACAATTAGTGAAGGAAAATCAAATCAATCATGATTTACTCATTTTCAAAATTTGTGACGGAATTTACATGTTTTGTGACGAACTTAATTTCGTCATTGTTTGTGAGGGAATAAAAATATTGTCGCTGAATATTTTGTGACACCAAATTTTGTGAGAAATTCTAGTCCGTCACAACTTCTGTTGCTGATTCTTTTGTCCTTTCTAATTTTGAGTTTTCTAGTAATGATAAAAGCTTCTCCACCCACATCACCATTAGTCTGGTTCACTCTCAACAATTTTCTTTCAATTACTAATTGCTTGTCTCACAACTATACATCTTGACCGTCCGATCTTTTAATTTCATGACCTCAACTAATCATTAATTAGCATTAGTAACTTTTTCTAAATGCCCTCATGCATAGTTTAGGTCATGACAAAGGAAAAGTGAAAGACGTTTGAATATAGATTACAAAATGTTATATAGATTAAAAGATTATAATCTATATTTAAACATGTTTGAATAATAATGATTAAATTTTTAATATTATAATACATAATATAGTTTAAATTCCTGTCAAAATAATTATGAATATATAAAATAATATTATATTTATTATATACTATGTAAAAATGTTGTATACTTTTCATAATAATAGTACACATATATTTTGTAATATTTGAAAAATTATAATAAAAATTAGATAATTTATTATGTGTATTTTAGTATTATACTATGTGGATATTATATTTTATAATATTAAATTATTTTAATAATAGTATAATCTATGTGAATATTAAATTATTCATAATAATATTACACATATTTTGTAATATGTTAAAAATTATAATAAATATTATATATAATTTATTATGTATTATTTTTATATATTATATAGTATGTGATATTTTTAATATATTATATATTATATATTATTATTTATAATATATATTAAATCATTCAAATAGTAGTAGAAAATATTACCAAAAGTTAATAGCTTTAATGACACTTTTTTCCACCTACTTTATTAAATCTTAAATTTTATCTTGTTTTATTTTAAAATTAAGATATTTTCGGCTTTTGTATTTCATATGTTAATTTGGAAGTATCAACAGTTTAAAAATAAAAGTTTTGAACATTAAAAATTAATGTTGATCAAGTGTGCATGTCCATTAGATTACTAGTAAGAGAGTTATTGGGTTTGTTTAGTGACAATAACTACATGTAGAGAGAAGGTGAGTGAGACAGAGTTCGAATCTCTCTACTAACATATTAAAAATTAACATTTGTCTATAAAAAAAATTAACTACTAATAATTTTATATGTGACAGTCAGCATTAGTTTTTTTTTTTAAAGAAACAACATTAATTTTTAATCATTAGTGCTTTGAATTTGATGGATGGAGACATAAATTACTAATTTTTTAAAATATAACAAAATTTAATGATTTGGTAAAATAGGAGGCAAAACCTATAATTAGTAAAAATAATATAATGTAATATTATTGTATAGGAAGGATCCCTACCCATAATATTGTTATATATATATATATATATATATATATATATATATATATATATATAAAATAGTAATATTAAACATATTAAATAATGGGGTTGAATTTACTGATAGTAGTTGTCAAATTTAGTCAATTTATATATTCCATAATTTTATTTAGATTTTATAGGATTATTCATGAATTTAGATTAATTTGATCATTCGAATAACTCAAATTACATATATTTGTGAACTAATCCAAATATAATTAATTAAAGAAATTAAATTTTAATTGTATTATTTCACGAATTTGAATTATGTAAATTGGATGATTCGTGAACCGATCCAACCTATTTAATATTTATTATTTTTATTTTATATATAGTCAATAAGATGTAAATAGAAACAAATGGAACAAAACAAACATAAGTTTGTTTAAGTTTGTATTAAATTATTTTATAGATTTATCTGAATTGGATTATAAACAATGAGATTTAAATTATTTTATAGATTTATCTGAATAAGATAAATAAGTGTGTTTAAGTGTGTAAATAGAAATGTAAATAGAAACAAATGGAACAAAACAAACATAAGTGTGTTTAACTTTGTATTAAATTATTTTATAGATTTATCTGAATTGGATTATAAACAATGAGATTTAAGATCTAAAATTTATGTAAACTTGTGAGAGTTCAGAAACTCAACTTGTAAACTCGACTCCTAAAATGGTAAAATTTTACTTTGTTAAAAATATGTCTATAAATAATGAGTGAAATACCAAACGGATCCCTAAAAGATTGAAGTACTGACACTTAGGTTCTGAAAGAATTTTAGAGACATCCAAGTCTCTAATTCTTTTTACCGTTTGCATGTTCGTTTGTATGTTATATTAACACCGTTTAGCAAGTTATAGTCAAATGTTAAGTACTTATGTGGCAAAATTTTTCTCTCATAAGTAATAGTTCACGTCATTCATATTAAATTCCTAAAAGTAAATTATTTTTTACGATGTTTAACCCCTAAAAATAAAAAAATAATAATAATATAATAGAGTTAAGATTTAGGTTTGGAGTGTTAGGTTTGAATTTACAAAATAAGAAGATACAAAACCCAGAACACCAAAACCTCGCTAAATCCAAATCTGACCCTCCCCACCCCTAGTTCTCCCTCAACAATGGCTAGGGGTATTCACGGGTTGGATTAGGTCAAGTTTAGACAAACCCAAAATCCAACCCAATCACAAGTTATCGGGGTTGAATTTAGTTAAGTTTTCACTTTTTTTTTTCATTAAACCTAACCTAACCCGCCATTGGACGGGTTAAGTTGAGTTAATTGGGTTACCATTTTAAAAAATATTATTTTAAAGAATAAATTGAATATTTATATTTTTACATATTTTTTAGGATATTTTTTTAAAAGAATAGAATATATCATTGTTGTTACATAAAAATAAACAATAAATTATTGAATCTAGATAGTGTAAAGAATCAATTGCTAGTTACTCTGATAGTGTAAAGAATCAATTGCTAGTGACTCTGGATAGTGTGAAGAATCAATTCCCATAAGAGTTCAAAGTACTTGCTGAGAGCTCATTTTTTGTTTTTTATCTACTAATAAACATTAACTAGTTAGAATAAAAGTCTGCCCTTGCAGTGCAAAGTACTTGCCTTAATGCGTGACAATCTCAACTCAGAGGTTATAAATTAAACTATTAAACACATTTTTTAATTTAAAATATTAAATAATAATATAATATTATTATCAGGTTAGGTTGGGTATCAGGTTCAACTCATTAAACTTGTCACCCAATTCATAAGGAATTGAGTTTGATCGGGTTGGGTTGGGTTTCACCCGATCTAAAAAAACTCAACACAATCACTTTTGGTCGGATTAGGTTATCACGTCACCCAATCCAATGAACATCCCTAATGATGGCGCCCTCGCCCTCATCGCCATCCTCTTCCTCGTCTTCACCATTGGCACCAGACCACCACCACCATCATCATCACGACAAGAAGAAAAAGACATTGTTAGGGGCCGGGATAAAGTTTGACGGAGGTTAATTGTTTTGTCCAGGGTTCCTATTGCATTAATTGTGTTTTTGTTTGATGTGGTCATGTGTTTTATTCATGACCATTCGATTTTGTAAGAGTTTAGGTTCGGGCCTTTGAGGATTTGTTTGATTAAGATCATATGGAAGGATTTTAAGGCTAGATTTGTGAGCGCCCCAATTTCGCTCTCAATTTTAAATTTCGTTATTGTGGTTTGTAAGTTGTTGGGGGGCTTGTTTCCAGAGCTTGAGGCTTTGGTGATGCCTGTTTCGGTCAGTGTGGGACTTATGAATTTCATGGGGTGTTGGTTTAGAGCCATGCCATGCTTGGTTTCTGTAGATCCTGCAACTGTTCTAAATTGTTAATTTACTTTTCTTGGTTTAGAATTTACTAATAGTAATTTAAAATTTAAGCTTTATTTTAATATTTCTGCAATACAAACTTTTTAATTTTAATCTAATTATTGGGTAAAGCCCCATTTCCCTTTCCTTTGTTGGGGCCTCGGGAAGCTATTGAGAACAACAACACACACAATGAAAAAATAGCAAACACATAACAACATGCTTACAAAAACAATTGGATGCTTCAATGCTTGATGTTTCTTCATTTTGAATAGAATCCCAATACTTGCTATTCTAAAAATGAAGATCTCAGCTTTTCGAAAGGTGATAATATTCAATGTTGAAGAGTTATAATAAATGAAATATCAAGAAGTGCAATACCAATTATTAATTGAATATTAACTCTTAAGAGGTAAAAAGGTTTGATCTTCTCAAAGAAAAAAAGATAAAAAAAGTTTGATATTATTATATGAGAAAAACACTTAAACATGACTAGTATAAAAAATTTTACACTAACATTTAATTGCAACTTTTTATATATGGTTAGTTTATTGTCTTTATCAATTAATAATTAAAAATTCATATAAATGAATGATTGTGATTAAACAACAGTGTAAAATTCTTTTACGCCATCAATGCATAGGTGTTAAACTCATATTTATTACTATTTTAATTTTAATTTAATTATTTTTAACAGCTAAAATCCACCACAAATATTTTCACATTTCTTAGATGTTTAATATGAATGACATGGATGACCACCTATGAAAGAGGGTTCCTACCACTATGACACTTAACAGCTGACTGTGCACCTTACTAACGACGTTAATAATGTAGGGACTAATATGCAAAAGGATAGAAAGAGACCTAAATGTTTCTAAAATTCTTTTAGGGATCCAAGTGTCAACACTTCAATATTTCATGGATCCACTTGGTATTTCACTCTATAAATAACATAAAAATTGAAAATTTTCAAAATTCATCATAAGTTTAAATCCATATAATAACTCCAAATAAATACAAATTAAAGTTGAAATACTCAAAATTTCAAAATCATTCTCAAATATAAGAACATATTATATTCAAAACACTTCATATAACATCTCAAAATTTAAATACAAATAATTCATGTATTATTCATCTAAGAGAAGATTAGGTTGTTAAAATAAAATTGAAAGATTAAACTATTAGGAATTTTGAATCAAGATATGCTAAGATAGTTTAAGATAATATTAATTTTAAAATAAAAGTAAGATAAGATAAAAGCCAAGAGTGATGCCAAAACAGTGATCAAGTTCCTGAAGAGAAACATCTTCACCCGATTTGGTATGCCTACAGTGCTCATCAGTGATAGAGGGACTTATTTTTGCAATGAACAGTTGAGAAATGTGCTGGAGCACTATGGTGTCAAGCACAAAGTAACCTCTCCATACCATCCTTAAACTAACGGTCAAGCTGGGTTGTCCAACCGAGAAATTAAGTGCATCCTGAATAAAAACTATTGCTGGTAACAAGAAGGATTGATCCATCAAGTTAGATGATGTTCTATGGGCATACATAATAGCGTTCAAGACTTCATTGGATTGAATCCATTCTAGTTGGTCTATGGGAAAGCATGTCATCTGCCCGTGGAGTTGGAGCATAAAGCATATTGGGCCTTAAAGTTCCTGAACTTTGACTAGAAGGGTGCAGGTGAGAAAAAAAAGTTGCAGTGACATGAACTTGAAGAGTTGAGACTCAATGCTTATGAGTCTTCAAAGTTGTACAAGCAGAACATGAAGAATTATCATGACAAGAAGCTGCAGAAAAGAGAATTTAAACTAGGAAAACAAGTGTTGCTTTTCAATGCTGGACTCAAGCTGATTTCAGGAAAGTTGAAATCAAAGTGGTCTAGCCCCTAGACCATCAAAGAATTTAAACCATATGGGGAATTTGAAATTCAAGACCAAGCTACCCAGCGGAGTTGGGTAGTTAATGGCCAAAGACACAAGCCATACTTGGGTGGTGAAGTTGAGACACTCACCACTATTGTGGATTTGATTGACTCTTGAGTCTTTGGACTGTCAAGCTCATGACGTTAAACAAGTGCTCATTGGAAGGCAGCACAATTTTCTATCTCTTCTCTTGTTTTTACTTTTATATACTTGTAGTGATTTATGCTTAGTTAGTGTTTATTTTTTATGTGTTGTTAGTTAGTTGTGAATTTTAAGTTTTAGCTGTTGTTATGTTTGAATTTAGGTTAAATTCTGCATGTGTGTGATGGCAATGGTGTTTTGTGTACTTATGGTATCCATTTTGTGCATTAGTAGGTAGTTTTAAGGTGTTTTAGTATGAATTTAGGTTTTTATATTGGTTTGTTATGTTTTAGTTAGTTGATTTTGTTTGAAGTCCTATTAGTGTGTTTTTGGTTAAGTATTATGAATTTTAAATTTAAGTTATGTTTTGTTAATTTCTAGTGTCAATGTGTGTGTTGAGTTATTTTACTTGTGTTAAATGTCTTTGTATAGTTGTAGTATCTCATTTATGCATTTTTAGTGTGTTTTAGGGGTGAATTTGACACATGTGTGTTTTGTGAATTTGAGTGTTGTTTTTTTGCACTTGAGTGTTTGAACAAGTTTGCTTAGTGTTAAATAGGTTAAGTTTGGTGTTAGTTGTGAAGATTTGTGGTTAGTTTGTGTTTTAGGTAGGTAAGTTGTGCATTAAGTGAATTTGCTCACTTTTGTTTTGAGAATATTGCATTGCAGTCAATTGTTATTGTTAGTTTTAAATTTTTAGATTTAAGGGTTTGTGCAAGTTATTTTAATGTCTCATAGCATGGTTGTGTTGTTAGTTTGATAATTTCATGCATATTTATGTTTTGGCTAGTTAAGTTGTGTTTTAGGCACATTTGTGCCTCATTTTAGCATTTTGATAAATCTGCATAGTTCAGGAATTATAGTGTTAATTTTGTGATTTTGATTGTTTAGCCCTGTGTATATAAGTTGATATGTGGTAGTTGTGTTATTAAAAGTGCCAAATTCATTGTAGATTTCAATTTGGGTGCGTGAGTTGTGATTTGAGGCAAAAGATTTGGTTTTTAAACCAGATTTATGTAATCTAGTATACAATACCTAGCACTCACAAGTGGTCATTTGGCATCGGTTCTACAGAATTCTGCAAATGACATTTTTTGTATATGAATGTCCAACACCCATTTGGTGGCCACTGGGCGCTCATAATTTTTATGCATTTTTTCATGAATGTCCAATGCCCGTCATGTCGCCGCTTGGCACTTATCCCTGTGTCTCCATTTGTTTTTTTGTCTCTGTTGGGGTGCTGACTCACAAACATCACTTTCCAACCCTCTGTTTTGTGCTCTCATGCATTCTTTCATGTTCTTTAACTTGGTGTTGTTGGTGTTCTGAATCTATTTTGCAAGTGCATCCTACATGATCATCACCATGTGATATGAACCTATTTTCGGATCGATAAATTTCAACATCAACAAGAAGAAAATTAAAAGGAAATATTTGTAGAAGAAAAGATAAAAAATTGATTAAGGCAGGGAAATGAAAAGAACAACGCCACAATCCCTAAGGATTGATAAGTTGAGGAGAATTCGCCACAAAGAATAGGAATTCTTTTATAAGAATTTGAAAAGATTCTACTCAAGAACCTAGAGAGAAAACACTCTCACTTTAGCAAAAGCTATATTTGATTTCTTTCAAGTTTGTCTTACAAAAGTTTTCTTAGGCCTATTTATAGCCTAGGATTTCTGAAAGAAACTGATTGGTAATTCATAGGAATTAAATTTTCACTTACATAAAAACTCACTAACCACTTAATGACTTTAAAACAAAGATAAAAATGACCCAAAACATGCCAAGAGTCATATGAACTTATTACATAAAATTATTACAAAAATACAAATTAAAATATAGAAAATGGGTTTTAATTTAACTTCAGTCCAATATTCATAATCTTCAATTAAAGCTTGACGTCTCCTTCATAGTCCTCTATCACCATGCCTCAGTCCTTAGGAGCCTAGGGACTAGCCTTACTTCTGTGAGAGGGGGAAAGGTCCTCCAGAGCATTTTCAGAAAACATTGTTTGCAAATATTTCATACATCTCATTACATTGGCATTTTTTATTCATATTTGCGTTATTTGTCTGCTGGGTAGCTTTAGTGGACACTGTTTTGCATGTGCATTGTGTTTAGATTCATTATCTTCCCCTTTATTGGTGATTAAAATGCTCTTGTGTTGTTTTGATACAATTTTACTTGTGGATGCCATAGAGTGAGTTGAGTTAATTGTTTACTGTTGATTCTTTTGGCAAATTTGTGTGGATCTGTGAAAGAGAGAATTAACCCATGTGAGGTTTTGGACTTAATTGTTTATTGTTATTCTATGCTGTTGAATTTGCTTGATTCTCATTGATTAATTCTTTGTATGCATGATTGAAAAATGATCAAGGCCCTATTTCTGATTGTAGCCACTTAGCAAAATAGCCTACCTGTTCAATGCTTGGCCCTTGATTTTCCCTCTTTGAGCCTTAATTGAATTTATTCTTGTTTATAAACTCTTGATCTAAATCAGTACATTACACATTCCTTTACCTCAGGGTTGAAAAAGTGTGTACATGAGATTGGTTCTACAACAAGTTTGGGCAAGAATGTTTATGTAGAGTCAAGTACATTCTGAGGTTTAAGTGTGTTACATATTATTTAGTGTTGAGAAAAAAAAAAGAAGAAAAGAAGAAAAAGAAAAGAAAAAAAATGTCAATAAAAATTTTGGTCATTGATTGGTGCATTTTGGAAATTTAATTGAATCAATGTTATTAGTGAGAATTTTTTGGGTTTTAGGATTACTTTGTAAAAAGGAAGAACTATTCTCATTGTATATTTCTCTTTTGACCCTTTTGATTGTTTTCCCGAAAAAACCAATTTTCTTTTTAGTCTGACCAAGTTATAAGCTTAATAAAGCCCTTGTAGTTTCAATTATGCATGTTTTGTTTTTGGTTGTGTTGAGATGAAAAACAAAGTTGATTTGTATGGGTGTATTGTGTGACATAAGTATTAATTTTTTCTATCCTAAACAATTGTGTGGAGTGAAACACCTTAGTTGTGAGGTTGCTCAAATTTTGTAATCTGCATGACTTTCCTTTTGAGTTGATTAATGCATGATAAACCTCTTTTTAATCTTGGGAGCACCACAGTTGAATTGTTCATTTGCTATGAACATTCCATGATTTTGGGTACTAATGAATTGTTCATTGTGTGATTGTGCATTTTGTCTTTGTTCATTTTGTGCTTATGTTGTAGTAGCATGCATCATGTTGTGTGTCAAGTCTACTAAAGTGCCTTTCTGCTTGAGGAAAAGCAAAGCTTTAAGTTTGGGGAAGTTTGATAACTGCCTAAATTACCTATTTTTATACAAGTAAAATAGAGCAGTTATCCTCATTCTAACTTATTTAAAGCCTTTTTTCCTCCTTTTTATACAAAAATTTAACATTTAGAAAAATTCATTACATATATACATTTTGGGTATATATTAGTTCTATTTTCTTGTTTTATATTATTTGAGTCAAGTTTTGCAAGAATGGTAGAAGAAGAAGTGGATAATTATGGAGTCTGGAACTAGCACCCAATGACCAAGGAGTGGCTGCCTAGCACTGGCCACACCTAGTAGTGGATCTTTGAACTCCCAATGCTCGTAAACCCAAGAGGGGTTATTTTATCCTATTCGGTGCCCAGCGATCATGAAGCGGATGCCTAGCATCGATGTACTGACAAGGCCAATATAAAAATAACAAGTTGCAAAAAACAAACACAAATTGAAGTGGCACGACCATAGCTTAGGGTTACTCCTTTTCTCCACAATTCAACCTCATTTCTTCAGCATTTTACTCCATTTTTGTATCTCCATGTCATTGAGCAAGCTCTGCACCTCCATGGACTGCTAGATCCTTTTGGTTGAGGTTTTGATGTAACTCTGTGTTGAACTTTATTGTATATTTTACTCTAAATCTAAGTTTATTATTTAGTGTTAAAGCTTTTCTTTACCTTGCATTTGATTGATATATATTTTGTGGATTTTGTTAGTTGAATGAACTCGGGAGAGAAATTCTGATTTTGAAATTAGAAGAGCTCCTAATGAGATTTATGTCTCAAGAGAGAACGAAAACCATTAGTTATCTTGAACTCCTTTTCTTAATATGGGTTATTTGACTTTAGATTGTGTGAGGAATTCCTAGTCTAAAGCCCAAATAGCTCAGTCTCTGACTCTTGAGAAATCGAAGAAAGAGTATTTTTATGAGTGATAGGAACGTGAGTGATGAACGTTGGTTTGATAGAGTATTTATGCATTAGAGGGACGACAAAGTGAAATTAGAACCCCACCAAGCTCCTCATCATACTTATTTTAGTTTATTTTTCTGCTCTTTAATTTTTGCAACACTGAATAGTTTTAATTAATTTCCCTATTATTTCCAAGTAATTATTATTAGGATTCTGAGTATCAATCTAGTCCCTACGGGATCGACCTGATACATATCAGATACTACAATACGACCAATACACTTGTCAGAAGTAGAGTATAAAATTTGTGCTCTATTAGAAGCCTTTTCACTTCAACGCCCAACACCTAGTGGCTACTACACCACTGCCCAACACTTAGAAACTCGAGAGGGGTTATTTTTATCGCCTCGGCGCCTAGCGCCTGCCAAGCCACCATCCAATGCTCGTGCTGCAAATAGAAAGGCTTTTACTAAAAGAAAATTGTGTCTTTTTGTGAGGGTTACGAGAGTTACACCCAAAGCTACCCTAGAGCACTTCCTACTCATTTCCAGTCTATTTCTCACCTTATTCACTTCATATTTTGTGTAACTCCTCCATTGATTATGCTCACTATGCATGGCTAGCTCTTCTTTGGTTAGGGTTTCATTTGTAACTATGTCTGAACTCCATTGTATATTTTGATGTTATCGATCTGATGTTTATTGCTTATTATTAGAATTCTTATTTACCTTATGATTTGATTTCATATTTATTATGGATTTTACTTATTGAATTAGCTTAAGAAAGGATTTTAACTTGTAAAATTAGAAGAGCTCCAAATGAGATTTATTACTCGAGGGAGAGTAAACCCATTAGTTATCTTAAGCTACTTTATTTAAAATGAGTTATTTGACCTTAGATTATGTACAAGAGTGATAGTCTAATACTCAAATTGCTTGGTTTCTTACTTGTAAGAGATAAGAGTTAAGGATATTTTTATAGATGATGGGAACATGAGTGATAAACATTGATTTGTGAGTCATGTATTAATTTGAGGGATGACATAGTGAGAATGGAACCCAACCAAGTTCTCTCATCATATTAATCTTAGTTTACTTTTATGCACTTTACTTCCCACAATTTATAATTTTAAAATCAATTTCTTTATTATTTGCAAGCAATTATTATTAGGATTTCCAAAGTCTCAATTTAGTCCATGTGGGATTGACCATATATTTATCGGATACCACATACAACCAGTGCACTTGTCAGGAGTATAGTAGAAAATTTTCTCATCACTGACTCAGGAGGTCGATGATGTAATTCAAGCAGTTCAATTGAGTACTTAGGAATGGTGCGTCGCAACAAGATTTGGTGGTAACTTCAGTGAAAAGGTGTAGAAATTATCTTCCCGAGACATGCTGGGTACTGTCCTAAAAGACTTATCCGGGTAATTCCGCTAGTCTGCTAGGATAAATAGGAATCTTAAACGAGCTGAGGCTACAGAACTAGCAAGATAAAAAGAGAACTAGAGGAAAGCCCAAGAGAAAAGCAGAGAGAAGAGAACTGTGACATGTTTCTGATAATGGGAATCAGAGACCCTACATATAATGCTTTGAGTTACATGTAATATTAAGGATTAAATATATTTAATTATATGATTAAGAATTAATTACATTTAATATGTAATAAAGACTAAATTTAATGTGTAATCAAATTGACCAACGACTATAGACATTTTAATGCGCTTTTAAAATCACTCGTCAAAATTAATTTACCTATTGTATTAATACTCAAATTTTCCAACAATCTCCCACATATTACAAAGGAAAATGAAACTTTTGAAAAGAAGAAACCTCTAGCTAGGTTCTCAAATGAGATGGATTGCATCAGACTTAGTGTAGCTATGCTATATGAACTAGACTTAGACTAGTAGTACTTTTCACACAATGCAGTTAGTGTAGTTGTGCTATATGAACCAAAAACACGTGACATATGTAACGGTCTATTAATTACAATACACCCCCACAATCTTTTTTTTTGTTGTGTTGCGCTTTTAGATCATGCGTTTGCCCGATATTCATGATGATCTAGAGATTTGCCAGTATCTCATACAAACAACCCTACTTAACACTCATATAAGTAATTTCATCAAGTGTATGCTGCAAATCATACACCACCCATAAGAGATATGAAATTCATTAAAAACTTTATAAAATGCTAAGCTTTCTCATAAAGGTTAACTATAAAGTTTAACCTCTCATTAATGCAGCACGTAACACTTTCTTACATCACAGGAGAAGAAAGGAAAATTGATTGATATCAATTTTAATGCTAGAAAAATTGACAAATGACTTGTTCTTACCCATATGAACCTTTTTCATGGGATCTCTAATCACAAAGGTTGGTTTACCATCACTATTTGTTTTCAAGTAGCTTAAGTTCGTCCCACTCCCCTCGATGTTTCTAATATAACTTTTCTTCCTAGGGGTTTTGTTAGAGGATTTTCTAAGTTTCCTTATGACTTCATAAAGTCTATGGAAATTATTCCATCCTTTCGCAACTGCTTTATCACATTATGTCTCAATTGTATATGTCTAGTGTTACCATTGTAAGTTTTATTTTTTGCTATAGGTATTTGCTGATGTGAATGGTAGTGTATAAAATCTAATGGTGTTGGTTTCATTCCTAAAGGAATGTTAGTCAAGAATTTTTTCAATCACTTGGCCTTAGTGCTAGCCATTTCTAGATCAACAAACTCGGATTCCATTGTTAATCTAGCTATAATAGTTTGTCTAACTGATCTTCATATAATTGCACCACCACCAAGTACAAATACATAGCCACTAGTGGATTTTATCTCATGTGAATCAGAGATCCTGTTAGTATCACAATACCCTTCTAGTATAGAGGGAAATCCACTACATTCAATACCATTTTCCATAGTATGTGTCAAATACCTCATAAATTTAGCAAGTGCTTCCGAATGATCCTCATTAAGATTATGACTATATCTACTCAATCTACCTACTGCATAGGCTATATCCGATCTTGAGAAATTCATCAAGTGTAGTAAGCTCCCAATAATCTAGGCATACTAAGTTTGAGAAATTGATTCTCCTCTATTTTTCGTTAGTTAAGAGTTAGCGTCATAAGGGCTACTCAAAGATTTATAATCATAATAGTGAAACTTCCTAAGAAGTTTTTCTACATAATGTTCTTGGGATAGTAATATACTATCTTTCTTCCTTATAACTTTAACTCTTAAAATTACACTTGTGTCACCCATGTCTTTCATATAAAACTTGAATGCTAAGAAGGATTTAGTTTAAAAAACTATTACATGTCACCCATATCTTCCTTATGATTTTTTGTTCTGATAATGTTTTTTCTATATTTTTTGGTCGTTGGTGGCCTCTATTTTTGTAACATGGTGGAGCAGGCTTTTGTTTCAGTTTTCGTTTTCTTGAATAAATTTTTTAGCTTATAAAAAAAATAAAAAAATGAAATTAAGTATGAATTAATAGTTCAAAGAAAATCTGAGACATGATTTGAAGTTGCGTGAATTGAATTTTGACTAATTTGCTAAGAGGAAAAAATAGGGTGCTAGTTATTACCAACATAAAGATTTTTATTTTAATTGTTGACACTATGGTTGAATTTTTCTAGATTTCTACCTAGACTGAGAATAACATTGTTGGTAAACATCTTTAGAACCTATTTTATTTATTGAGATTGTTATTTCATTAAGAGTATTTTTTTTAGCATGATAAAGAAGTAGTTTTTATTAATTATATTTTTTAGTATTGATTAGTAGTTATTTAGAATAAATGTTGGTGCGATTATTTCCATTCCCTATTATATTCTCTTCATTCAAATACACCCCTATTTGATAATTATGTTTTGTCAGAATTTGTATATTATTTACTTATTTTAATATTACAAAAATATTTTAGACTTATTATTTAGGAAGTTTTGTTTTTTTAATAATTTTTTACTTATTTTATTATGAGTTGTTATTGGAACGAAGAGTGTTACACTAAAAATTAGAGGGGCCGACATAAAAAAAACACCTCTCAAGAAGTTTTCTCTTGAATTTATTTACAAATTTACTCTAATTTTACCTAGTTTGCTCCAATTCTATGGAGTCTGCTTCAAGTTTGATACCTTTCTTATTTAACGTGCAATTTAGCTCGTCAAAGGCTTGTAAATTCGTACAATTTTATGTTGAATATTTTTTATCTGTTATTTTAAAAAATTAATGTATGTTGGATGTTTTATTTACAAATTTTTATATTTAATGTTTTTTTTATTTTATAAGAAAAAAATATATCTAAATTTATTGGCAATTTCTTTCAACACCTATAATTGCTATTCACACCACCAATGCATAAAACACCTAAAGTATCCTTTGTTTCCAGATCAATTGATCTAGAACACATAAAAATATGAATTTTGAATCAATTAATCTAGAATTGAATATTCGTTATATTTTCCAAATAAGTTGATTTGTAATTATGTTTTTATGCGTTTTGATCAATTGATAAAAAAAAAATCAATATTTAGTTCCACATGAATTGATTCAGAATCTATATCAAAAGAAATTCTAAATTATCTCCGCATAACATAAACATAAAATTTAATTTCGGATCAAATGATCTACAAGTCTCACCTCGAATAAAATTATGATCATTAATTTAATCGGGAACAACAAGCAAAGTAAAAAAACATATAGATCTAAGGTATACCTATTATGTATTCCAGGAAAAATATTATAAATGGCGATCAGAACATTATCAGAAAATTTTGTTGCCATAAAAAGAAGTTTAATAAAGATTGTATAAGAAGAATAAACACGTTCCAAAGTGTTAATCATATAAAATTAGTTATGTCATTTAGTTATTATGTTTGTTCTCAACTTTTGTTTATTAATGATAAAATATTTCCTGCGATATCGTTGAAAAGAGGTTGCAATATTTAGAAGAATTATACCGAAAGCAATTAAGTCTTTCATGTACGCAATTGCCAATTGCCATTTCAACATACAAACTAGTTTTTTTTCCCCTCTCAATAATTGATTCTTGTTGGCAATATAAGAACCCTCAACAGCTAGTTCCTTGGAATTTTAAGTCTGATAAAAGTGATCAACTTTTTATTTTTTGATAAGCGATAAATTAAAGTGATCAACTTGATTTTTGGAGGGACGTTGATGGATTAGGGTGGATCAAGTTTAGATAAAGGGAATTTCATTTTCTATTTATTTATTTTTTCATTTATCACTTACGGATGAGAAAAATATCAATATATTCTTTATTTTTTATTCTTTGACTCGTATTTGAGTAAAAAAATTTGCATGTTTTTTTACTTCTGCCATACTCTACAGTAAAAATATTTGCAAATTTTACTTTTGGGGTATCGGAAGAGGTTTTGTTACGGTTCCCATGCAGCTTCTTCTTGTTCTTAATAATAATAATAATAATAATAATAATAATAATAAATAAAAAGAAATAATAGAACAATGAATATGGATGGATTTGGTGAAATAGATTGTAAGAGAAGATGGGTTGCGTGGCATGGATACATGTTGCCACAAAAATTAAAAAGACACACGTCGAGCATTGTAGAGGAAAAAGGTAAAAGGGAGATGAATATAAGGAAGAGAGGGGTGGGAAGATGGAAGTGGGAAGAGGGAAATGGTGAATTGAGAATGGAGAAAAAGGGTGAAAAGCAAAAGCTATGGGAAGGACCTCAAATATCAGGAATGGATGTTAGTGGGGGAGGAGAAAGAATAAAGAAAGTAAGTGGGAAGAGGGAGAATAAGTTATAAGAAGAGAGAGTATTTAAAGTTTGTGTTAGAAGAGATAAAATTGGTATTTGAAAAAAATAATTAAAAGTAATAGCTTTTAAATAAAATTTTGATAGGTGTGAAATGAAAATCCCAAAACAAATTCAATACTGAGCTCAATCGTAATTCATTGGGTTGGGTTGAATTGAGTTTTCATTTTTTTTCATTAAACTCAACCCAACTTGCCATTAAATGAGTTGAGTTGATTGGATCACTATTTTAAAAAGTATTTTTTTAAAAAAAAATAGAATGTTTAAAACCTTTTTTAATATATTTTTAGGATATTTTTCTAAAAGAATAGAATATGTTATTGTTGTAACATAAAAATAAACAATAAATTATTGCCTTAGATAGTATCAAGAATCAATTCCTAAAAGAGTTTAAATTATTGGCTGAGAGCTCATTATTTGTTTTCTATCCACAACATTAACTAGTTGGAGTGAGGGTGTGCCCTTGTAATGCAGAGTGTTTCTATCCACAACATTAAAATAATAAATAATAACAATAATAATATAATATTATTATCAGGTCTGGTTGGGTTTCAGGTTCAACTCACTGAACCCGTCATCTAACCCGTAATTGGTTTCACCCAGTGTAAAAAAACATAATCTAATCATTTTCAGTTGCATTAGGTCGGATTAAGTCATCCAATCACCCAATTCAATTACCACCCTTACATTTTTCTTCCTTCTAAACCAATTACCACCCTTACGTCTTTGTTTCTTCTAAACCAAAAGTAGCTAGATTTGCTAGAGTAGAAGTGTTAATTAGTGGTGTAATTGGTTATTTTAATTTGCAAGTGTATTTATGTAATATTTTTGCTTGCAGCTCTAACTATTTGGAATAAAACTTCGCAATGTTAGGTGGAAATAAAAGTTAGAGTGAACACAACAACAGATACAAGAACCAAATTTGAGGTGAATTTGTTGAAGCAAAGGAGTTATCATATTTTTGTTCTTCAAAGCATTTTGATATCACTTCTCTAATTGAATTTAAACTCTGTGTTAATTTTATTTAGAGGATCAGATTTGTTATTCGTTTGAGAAGCCAAAATTTATTCTTGACTTATATTTGTGACAAGTAAAAACTAGAATAAACTACTGGTCCAAACAAGCAGTAATTAAAATACATGCAAATCAAAGAATTCGTTATCCTTCAACCTCCAACTTAATTATTTATCGTAGTCTCTATTATATATCTCTTCAAATATGTTTTGGATCAGTTTGTACATTAATTCGACCAAAAATATGTCATAAAAAATGTCACTTTAATGACAAACCTCACTTTTTTTCTCCAATAAATTAATGAGTTTAATGTGTATATATAGTAAAATATGTTTCACTAACATTCCATTATGACTTTTTATTTATGTGATTTTTAAAGTAGTAATAAGAAAGTCAACAAATTTACGATGAATGAAAGATTACGATTGAATGTCAGTGTAAAAATCTTTACACTGACAGTGTATATCCATTAAACCCTAAATTAATTTCCTTTTCATCCCTTTATATCTGTTGGTTTGAATTTTATACATGTTTAACCTATTAATTATATCTCTTGACACTTAAATTTATAGTGGGTTTTGTTATCTACCTCGTCCTTTTGATCATTTCGAAGCAACTACTTGTGGGGAAAAAAAATATATGTAAAAACAAACTTAGTAAAGACAATGTAGGAATTTTGAACACTATGATAGGTGTATGAGTAAAAATATGGGTGCAGGGAGCAACTTCGTAGAGATTTCGATGCATTAATCGGGCCCAAGTGAACGAGTGTAGGCTTAGTCAGATTCAGGGTAATTTTGATACATTTCTAATTTTTTTCATTGCCTTTTATTATTTAAGTTTTAAAGCTTTCATTTATTTTTTTGTGAAATTTACTTCATTTCACATTTCAGATTTTAACCCGATTTCATTATTTCACATTGAGATTAAATTCCATATTCCATTGGTGATTTATATTAATTCTCATCAAATGCTTTGTTTACAAGTTCTTATATTTATTTAAACAGTCAAACTTGAGATCATTATTCAATAATTCAATGTTTGCAAATCAAGTCGAGAATCTTTACATACTAACTCAAATCATGATCATATATACTAATTGGGATATTAGTTTAACCCATACCATCCATTAAAACTATAAAACTTCTAGTTTAAATAAATAAATAAACAACTCATATTAATATATAATTGATTCTAAGTAGTCTCGCATATTGTAGCCATTATACAAAGTTATCTTCTTACTTAAAAAAAAAAATAATCCTCGGAATAGTTTATAAAACAAAAAAGCTTGAAAAAACAATTATTATCTGGTGTTAGATTATCAAATCATTTATGATTTCAATAAATAATAATTAGAAATGACAACGGATCGGGACGAGTACGGGTAGTGATTATCCGCTGCCCGACCTGCTACAAAAACTTGCCACCCATTACTCGTTAAAAATCCATCGGGTACCAGCAATAAAAATATCGCAGGTTTTTTAATATCCGCGAGTATCCACAAGTACCCATGAATATTTTTAAAAAGATAATTTTTTAAAATTAAATATTTTTTATAAGAAATTTTATCAAATAAATAATTTATTTTTAGAAAATTTAGAAATAAAATTATACTAGTTTTTATAAGATTAATTAGATCTAAAAGTAGATTAATATAATATATTATAAGAAAATATTTAATACAAATAAATCTTTATTTTATATTATCAACATTTTTATAATAACTAATTTTATTAACTATTAAGTTTTCCTAAAAAAATAATATTGATATTAATGACTTTTGATAATTAATATTTTAAATTGATTTATGTTTCAAAAATATTATCTTTTTTAACTTTTACATATATATATATATATATATATATATATATATATATATATATATATATTATTTTAGTTTAGCGGGCAGCGGCTACCCGCGGGTACAGGTACTATAATACTCGTACTCGCGCCTGTTAAAGAGTGGATAAAAAAAAAATCTGTACCCGCGGGTAACGGATACCCATTTATACTATCCGTACAGATATTTTTGCAAATTTTATCTACAGGTATCCGTAGGTGTGGATTTTTTTGTCATTCCTAATAATAATGCGACACATAAATTAATTAATTTAATTAAATTTAAAAAAAAATCAATTTACCTTACAAATGTGTTTATAAATAACATAATTATTAATCATCAAATGATGATGTGCCTACCGGTGAAACACACACCACACAGCACCTATTAACGTCTCTTACATAAAAAATCACCTCCCAAACTAGACAACCGTGATAAAAAGCATAATACACCCCAATGTTTCCTTGCATTATTACTTTAGCTTTAACATATATGATTTTATCCGTCTGAAAATGTTGCATCAAATCATAAACAATTCAAATTATACATATTAAGAGTTAGTTGGTTTGTGATAAAAAAAGTATTTTTTTAAATTGTTTAAAAAAATTAATTTTATTTTAAAGATTGTTAAGTAAATTTTTATTTGGTTACTATCATAAAAAAATACATTTATTAAAAAAAGTAAAAAGCTCCATGTTTTTAAAAGATTTTTTCTCTCTTCTGTTACAACCTCTCTTTTTTAGAAGTAACTCTGAATTGTTTCTTAAAAAAATAGAAAACCAATTATTTTCTAATAATTTGCATAAGTTTTTTGTCTTTGAAATTTTTTAGTCCCTGATTTTTTTTTTGTATTAACATTATCTGTTTATAAATTTTGGTGTATTTGGCTGTGTCGGATCTGAAATTGAAGATTGAGAGAGTTAGGGTTTAAAAGGAGTGCAATTCACGAGTACAAAAACGTGTTTCCAAAATTTTTTTAATGGCATTAGTTGGAGAAGAAAAACATAAAGTGAATGAGGGATAAAAAAATACTTTTGAATTTTAAAAACTAAAAATGTATTTTGATGAAACTTTAGGGGAAAAAACTTATTTAAGTTTTTTCTAATTGATTTTTTTTTTGAAAAAAATTTAAACAAACATCTTAATTTTTTTTTTAAAAAAATTTTGCTTTTAGAAAATAATCTCAAACAAACGGAGTCTACTCAAATAATAAATAATGAATTATTATTAATTAAAATAATGAATTAGGCATTGTTCTAGTACATATAATAATTTCTTCCAACATATTTCTCTTTTACATTAATACAAATAAGATAATCTGAAGAGCAATATATATTCTAAAGTTAGAACTCTACCACTCCCACTAACAAACCTAAGAGTAATATAAATTCTTTGGTAGAAATTGTTTAACCTTAAAGATATTATTTTGAGGCAGGTATTATAATATTGGGATACTTAAAATTAAAGAAAATTACTGATTTTAAGTACCACAATATTATAAAACAGATGTTAAAATAATGTTTTAATATTAAGCAACATCTCTAAGAATCTTTTATTTAATGATACTTTAACCATTTGAAGTCTAAGAAACTGTAAAACACATAAAAGTAAACAATACTAGAAACCAACGTACTTCATGCTAATTATTTTTTTCATTTGTGATAATTAAACACAAACACAAGCACTCGAAAGATAGGTACTGTACTCAACTAACAGAGTTATATTCCTTTGATATATGATAGCTTTGAATAGATATGTGAATTCCAATTAATGATCCATGCCTAGCCTCTTCTTGTAGGCTTCATCAACTTGCTGCACATGCACCATTTTCATGTTAATTTCCAGATATTATGAAAAACATAGTAATTTGACACTTTTAGGGGTGTTTATTGGTTGGATGATCTAAATACTCAATCTGACTCAATCCAACTCAAATAGATTGAGTTGAATTTTTCTTATGATTGAGTGAAATCATATTCAATCCAATCCACTACCTGTTGGGTGACGGGTTCTGTAAGTTGAACCTAAAACTCAATTTAACCATCATATTAAATTATTATATATTATTATTATTTGAAATTATATGTTTTTTTATTATGTGTTTGTTTTGATATTATGTTTTTGTTAGTTTAAACAAATTATGTAATTTGTATGTATGACTTAGTTTACTTTTATTTTGGACAAATGTTTTTTTAATTATTATTGCTTGAAAATTTAGTTGTACGTTAATTTTAATTTGCTTTAGTTTTGATATATAATTTGTAAATATTTATTTTTATGTTGTAACAATCATATAGTCTTTTTTTAAAAAGAACATTCTAAAAAAGCTAATAAAACAATATTTTAAATTTTTTTTTAAAAAAATATTTTTTAAAACTGTGATTCAATTAACCTAGTCCAATCCAACTCAACCCATTCAAGGACGGTTTAGATTAAGGTCATGTTGGATTTAATAAAAGAAAATGAAAACTCAACTAAATCCAATTCACGGCTAAACAGGAGAAAGAAAAGAGGGAAATCTTACCCGCTCTATGCATTTATAGGATTTGGTACGCCAGGTGGTATCTGTCTAAGGCTAACAGCTACCAGAGGCTACTAAGTTGATTTTTTGTCTTCTGTGTGCAAAAATGATTGGGAGGAGTGTGACATTTTTGAAACTAAGGGTGAAGAAGGGTGAGTCCTAGCTTGAGACAAAATGACCCCATTTGAAAGGATCAATGCGATGGCAAAGATAAGTGCAACCATTGAACTAGATAGGCAATTCATGGTTGTTGTTAACTTGGAGAAGGATATGTCTTTCACTTCCCCTATATGCTTCTTGCAATGATGAGTTCTGGATGTGCATAGCACATATATATACCATAGCTTTCTTTCTTTTGACTTTTGAGTATGTGTTTGCAATGCTCTAGTTGGATATATATAATTATCTTGTTCATTATGTTATAATTTGTTATCTAGCAATTAAGTTGGTTGCAATAATGCAGCAAGGGCTGAGAATGTCATGTGACAAATTATTGACTAATATATTCAGCTTATATATGTTATTGTATGCAGCCAGCAAGGTTAAGATTTATCAATTCAATTTAATTACTTGCAATGTCCTTGTTTTATATTATGAGTGATAAATTTTTTTTATTGACAAAGATAATTATATTTATATATAAATATAAAAACAAAACATGAGTAATAAAGTAGAAGATATACAACATCTTTAATAAAAAATTTATCGTTGAACATCATTTATTCATATGTAAGCATAAATGATGTATAATGTACCAAGGAACATCAACCAGAAAAAAAAAGTGTACCAAAACAAAGAAGTGTCACTTATATGATCCTAGAAGAAACTCTGGGCACTGTTGGGTTTACAGGAAATACAACATCCATTATGATTTCTTAGTGTGTCGATCACAGGTTGTGGGTTTGACCACAGACTTGTGACTCGCATCCTGCTTTGTTATTTCTTCATATCCTATCAGCGGGTTGATCACAACGATTGCAGATTTCACAAAAAACAAAATTATAACCTGTGTCTTGCACTAATGTTTATTAAAAGGTGAGTATATGGATTTCGGCCTGCGAATTTCCCATATGAGTTTTGGATTTTTTTTTTAAAAAGAATCAAAATTATAGGAAGATTTTAATATTAATCCATGAAACCCGTGGACTTTGTGGGCTAAGTTCGCAGACTTACGAGGTTGACCCGCAGCCTTTTAAAGGACAAATTTGTCATTTTTACTATTAGTTTATATTAATCTTGTGATGCAAATTCTTTTGCACTCCCAATAATCATCTTCATGGAGGTTTCCAACTTCAAGCAATAGAAGATGGAAGGCAAGGAGAATGAAGGTGAGACACTACTTCCTATAGGGAGAAAGATAAGTTTTAGACTATGTAGCTTGCTACAAGGAAGAAAACACTTGATAAATGTTTCAAGAAGAAGCTTCTCAAAAGAGAAGATTCTCAAGGCACTCTACTAAGATGAAATGCTCAAAGAAGTCTTTTATTCAATCATTTAAGTGTGTCAATACAAGAGAATGAGGTGGGTATATATAGGAGGAAGGAGAGCCTTGGGCATGAGAATCTAGAGAATATGGGAACTGACTTAATTAGCTCCTAAGGCTAATTAATCAAGGTTTACACTCCCTAAACCACATGTCAATGATAATCAAGGAGGAGGGGTACCAAAACGAAGGTAGGGGGTGTGGAAAGGAGCCCCAACATCCATATGCTCAAACCTACTACTAAATATACACCACAAACTAACTAAAGACACCTCAAAACTCTAAACTAAGAGAAAATGACTGAAATACATGGTCCAAGGAAAGATGCAAATAAAATAATATTTACAAGAAAATAAATCAAGGACTATGACCTATGATCTTCACTTCAAGGAAGAACTGAGGTCTAGCATGCTCCAACCTAGTCATATCCTCCTCTATCTTCTTAGCCATGAACCTAGTGATGTGACCCTTGACAATGAAGATTGCATCATATTGTGACCTTTTTTGTTGTAAATAATGATATTTTTGACTTTTAGTATTAAAAATATTTAGTATTTTAGATTATTATAAATAATAATGATATGATCTATGATAAAACTATCTATAGAACACTTCAAGATGTGGAATTCAACTACATTTTAGGATCATATATAGGTAGGCGCTTCTTTATTTGGGCTGACTTGAATTTTGGTTATACATCATTTATGTTTAAATGTGAATACATGAGGTCTAACATGAATTATTTGTATTGTGTGTTGTATATCTCGAACCTTACCCATGTTTTATTTTTATATTTATATACATACATAATTATCTTTGTTAAAAAAATTTTAAAAATATTTCAAAATTAATTATAATTTTATTTTCAATGCTTTTTATATATAATCAATTAGTCTTCTTAACCTAAAGTCTTGAAAGCAGGGTTCAAATTTCAAAGTAAAACCATTCATATCCAAATTTTAGTTTGGTAAATGTGCCAAATCTGTTGAGATAAAACACACATAATCAACAAATTTTTTTTTGTTTATATTGATAGGAAAAATACAATGTAAAATAAACAACACCTAAGCAAAAAGAAAGATAACAATATTATCTTGTTCATGTGGTTTGCATCTCTATGCCTACATCCACGTTAAGTTTTTGGAACTATTAGAAAACCTGCAAACCCTCCCTTTACATTATTCCTCCTGTTTCACTTAGGGTGGTGATCCCCTTTGAGGATGAGTGATTCTTCTTATTTCAAAGACCCCATTTTATAGACTTAACATCCTAATATTAACCGAGGAAACAAATTTCTACTTTATAAATAATATTTTTAAAATCTAAACAAATTCTAAAGATAAAACAATATCTTTTTCTAAATATATCTAGAGGTTTGAAATTAAAATAATTTGAATTGTTTTAAATTTGAGTTTGGAAAATGGTGCCAATTCATCATGCATTCGAATACTTCTAATTAGGTTTCCAATTAGAAAGTTATTACTTTTTGCTTAGAAACTTAAACTCACATTTATATACAACTTAGATGTCTAAACCGACACCTCAACATAAATGGACACACATTTATATTATTAAAAAAATAATGTTGGACCTATCTTTTAGCCTTATTATCATATAAAATTGGTTTAAATTGGTGAGTATACCACAACTTTATTTAGTTTGTTGTGTTAGTCATATTTTATTTCATCAAAATTTTATTATATATATATAAGTTGTGTTCTATATTTTAGACATTAGCAGTGTGAGTGTCTCCGTATTCGTGTCCTAGCGACTTATAAATAAAGTTCCTGAAAGACTCCTTTCTATTCTTCTTCGAAGGCGGATAAGTTAGTCTTGCACCATTGACTTAAGGTTTTGAGGCAGTTTAATTGTTCAATTTGAGATGTTGTTAGAAATGGCACTGATATATGTTCTTCCTTCGTCAAGATGGGCCAACATTTTTTGTTGGAGTACAAGTGTACGTTGAAGTCTCACATTTTGTAAAAATTAGGAAATTGAGTAGTTTAAATATATAAGTGAGAAAGCCCACAAAGCTAATGTCTTAAGGTTTTTTGATTGAAGGTGGTGTCATGTTTCTTATATATGAGCTTGTGACATATTATTTTACATCTCTCATGTTTATTCCCCTTGATTTTACCCAAAAGTGGATTGTGGACTTCATTTGGATATTTCTTTTGATAAAGATGGGTAACCCAACTGGGTAGAGCTACTAGTAGACAAGGGAGCCATTACTACTCAAAAGTTTTTGAAACTTCTGAGATATATATAAAATAAAATATTAATAAAAATATTATAATTATATTTTTATCACAAGAAGTTTATAATTGTCATATATACTTTGAGTTTTACCAATTTTTCATTCTCATATTTTCATTACTCTTTATTTTTTATATCCAACCGTCAACATTACTCATTGTTATCATGATTTTTCATTTTCTTAAACCAAAGACTATTGAAGTTAAATAATTAATGTTATGTTTTATTTTAATATTATTTTCTTTTATTATAATATACATATTATCTTGGTCTTTTCTATATTTCATTGGAAGCAAGTGAATCCAGTTAGAATATGATAAAAGTTATTATTTGTCTTTAAGAAATATTATTTGCAATATTTGTTGCGTTTTGTGTGAAAAATATTTAGAATCCTTTATCATATGTATGATAATTATGTATTTAAATTTTAGGTTTAAATACAATTTTGGTTTCTAGTTTTACAAATTTCGTAATTTTAGTCTTCTTATTTTAAAACAAAGACATCTAATCTTCTTATTTTTCAAAATGTATAATTTTGGTTCCTCATAAAGAGATTTAGTCCCGTAATTTTATAAAATTTATTATTTTAGTTGTTCTCTAAAATTAGAAGTATTGACCATTTAAAAAAAATAATTTTACATGATTCAAATTTAACAACCACACATGATATTATTTGTTTAATTCACATTATAGTCGATGTTAATTTGGAAACAATCAACAATATTTTTAATAAGAAACAATAAGAAATATTAGTCTGATGAAATAACTAAAATTATAAATTTTACAAAATTAAAAGACTAGATGTCTCTATTTTATAATAAAGAAACTAAAATTGCAAGAACTAAATGCTATTTAAAAATACTATATCAAAATTATAAATTTAAAAAATAATAAAAAGACTCAATACTATATATTTAATTTTTGGTTCTGTTAATTCTTAAATGAAGCTTTGCCACTACATAATACAAAAAGGTGATACTTACCTAGACTCCTAAGTTTAAATCAATAACAATATGCAAGCTATGTACCCCATTAGAGAAATACTTACCATGAGTCCTTATATAGATTTGTTTAAAGGTACCCATTCAACATTATGAGGAGAGAGGGCAGGGAATAAGGCTATATTCAAGAGCACGTAGATTCTCTCTGATTATTGCTTAAATGAGTTGTTTATTGTAAAAAATTATTATTTTAATTGAGTTTTTGGTGCTTAAAGTTGTTTATATAAATAATTCTGATTATTTTTATCTAACTCAACTTGTGAGACTTAAATTAATTAAAATAATAATTTTTAAATTAAGCAATCCATATTAAAAAAATTTCATTAAAAATCTTTAATGATGGATCTGTCTTTGGGGGCGTTTGTAAAAGTGTAGGTTGAGTTCTAATTTCTCTTTATATATAATATTTATTCATATATAATTGGAGATGACAAAGTGGATAATTTATGTTGTTTGTGTTGTTGGAGTGATTATAAATGTTAAATATTATGACCAAATTACATTGTGACTCTCAAATTAGCCTTTATTACATTGTGACCCTCTAATTTTAAGTTATTTCACAATAGCATCCGTTATTTTATATTACAGTGGTATAACAAAATTTGATCAGTTAAATCAGTTGTGTGTTCGACACGTGGGTTTTTAATAAATTTTGGAGGACTAAAATGTTATCATCTTTCCATTTCAACTTGAATAAAGAACTGTGACGACTTCTAATTACAACTTAAAAAGGTTAATTTTTTTTTTAGATTTACCATTTTTTTTTATTTTAGATTATGATATTATATTTTTTTAAATACTAAATTTATATTCAATATTTATTGAATTTGCGTTGACGGTGCCAAACACTTATTAATGTGAGAGTAATTTAATGATATAATAAGTTTGAATTCTCTATTTTAAAGCTGATCAATTAATTATAATTATTTTTTTATTATTCAAATAGTCTTTCAATTACAAAATTAGGTTTGGAACGATATTAAATTATTATTAAATTAATAAAATGTGTCAATCAGTGTTTGACATTTAATAGTTTACATCAATTTTGTATAATTGAACATAAATGAATAAATTCAATCATTTTAAAAAATAAAAACCGTCATAATTTAAAAATAATAAAATTAAAAATTAAAAAAATTAGAAAATCACGTTATTAAACCAATTAAAAACCCAAAATTGTAAGAAGCCGAATGCCCAAAGCCTTAACGAAGCATATGTTGGGAATAATTAAATGGGTTACCCAAAATAATATTATGGAGGAGGTGCTCTAAGTGGCAATCTAGCTGGGCTAGCTTCAACTTATGAAAATTTTTACTCTCAGTTGAACATTTCTAGTCAAGACTAAACATGAGATTGATTGGGCTAACTTTTTTTTTCTGAAAATTTCACTCTCTATTAGCAATAGCAACAAATATCATTATCTTCCTCCCATCTTTTGCCAACCAAATTTTCTTCTTAAGCCTTGAACTACACCAGTGAAAATTCACCATTTTCAAATTTTCTAAAAAGTATAAGTTAACTTTCTTTTTCTATAATTGTAAAATAAACTACAAGCTAATTAAAATAACTTAGAGATTTCTTAAGAAAGCAAAATAAGTGAAGATTGTACTTTAAAATTAACTTGAGCAAAATAGACACTTATTATTAGTATAAATTCTATTTAAAAAATACCATGTATAATTAATAATGGTTTAAAACGTAAAATTATTTAAAGACATTACTCATGTTTCAAGAGATTTTTTTTTCCAACCGTATTGAATGTGATTTATATTGTGAAATGATCAATATAAATACACCCACTTTCATTGAAGAGAAGTCAAATGACTAGATATAAATACACCCACTTTACCAGAAGATAATGTTTGTATAGATTGGTTGGCAAAATATGAAGTCACTCATGATGCAAGGATTTTTCAATGGGAAAGACCTCCTCAACAACTTTGACTTCCTTTATATAACTCTCAGTGATAAAATGAGGATTTCCTACTTAAGGGAATAACTCTTTGTTTGTCTTTTCTTTCTTTAATTTCTTTTCATTTTCTATCTTTTATTTTTTCCTATGTATAAAAAAATGATTAGATATTTCATCAATAGCCTTTACAATAAATTAAGAGTATAAAATGAAATTAGTAATTAACACATTAAAAAATATCATAAGTTCCTTTTATATATATATATATATATATAACATAATGACATATTTAACAAGAAAACCAAATTTATATGAGAGTGAGAGGAGAAAATTTCAGCCATTAAAATATAAATTAATACTCTTTCTTCCAACATTTATTATTTGTCACTTTTTTTTCTCTCTCATCTCTCATTGGCTGAGATTTTTGCAAATATTTTTCTCTCTCACCTCTCAATGGTTAAGATTTCTTCATCTCTCTCGTATATATTTGACTTTCTCACTATATATATATATATATATATATATATATATATATATATATATATATATATATATAGTGCATCATATGATAGAAAATTATCTTATATGAGAGTGAGAGGAGCAGATCACTCATTGAAATAAAAATTAAGAATTGAGATTAAATCGTACATATCTATTCATTCTTTTTCTTCTAGCAATTGTTATTTGTCACTCTTTTTTCTCTCTTCTCTCTTAATTACTAAATTTTTTTTAGATATCATTCTCTCTCCTCTCTCAATGGTTGAGATTTGTTCATCCCGCTCTCATGTAAATCGAGATAGTAAAAAAGTAAAACACACAATGTTAAAAAATACTCCCTATAGTCATATTTCTTTTAAGAATTAATTTATGAGTTTAATTGGTATATAATGTCAGTATAAAAGATTCGTACACTGACATTCAATCATGATTTTTCATTTATGTGACTTTAAAATAGTAACGAGTAAAGTCAACAAATTACCATGAACGAAGGGATGTGATTGAATGTCAGGGTAACTTTACACTAACTGTGGATACCAAATAAACTTTTAATATATTACCTACTCGTCAATAAATAATAAATGTATCCTTAAAAGGAATTAATATTACTTGAACTTTGATAATAAAGGTAAAATAGGAAAAAAAAATTCAAAAATCGGAAGATTAAAAAGTCACAGTTGGAATAATTAGTAAAATAGATAATTAAAGTAATAAAATAAGAAAAAATAATAGTAAAAAATCTAATGAAATCATTGATTTATAAATTAAAAATTACTAAGAGTTTAAAATTAAATTTATATATGCTCAAATATTTTTATATCAATAAAATAAAACTAAAATGTAAATAAAATATTATACAACATGCCTAATCCTGTAATGTAAAATTACTTCTACATTTATGCAAATTAAATTAACACCACTAAGATGACGGATGAAAAACTTACCCATTCCACGAGTCATCTAGTGACAAAATCTGCATAAGAGAAAAATGAGTATAAAAAAGAATATATGTAAATATTTTAATGGATATATTCACACCTAGCATTATGTTAAATGGGTGCAAAACCATATAAGAAGGTACATGTACAATATCCACTAAGAGTGTGTTTGATTTGTTATTTCAGCTACCTGAAAGTTGAAAAACTAGTTGAAATGATAGTTAAAATGATTTCAGTTCCATTTGGATAGCAAAAATCTAAGAGTTTTTTAGGAGCTGCTAGCTTTTTTAAAAAAAAGTACTCCAGTTAGCTTTTCCAAAAGATCTTCTATTTTCATCTACTAGCTGATTTTATTTTTACATATTTATCCTTCATTAATTTATGCATTGTCCCCAATAATTTTTTCTCATCACATTATACAATTTTTCTCTTTCATTAATGTAATTACAATAATTTATAGTATAAATATATAATCATAAAAAATTATAATTTAAATATAATAACTTAAAATTTATATATTTAATTATAGAAATTATAATTTAAATATTACTTGTAATTTATATATTTAAAATTTATTATTTAAATATATAATTACATAAATATATAATTTAAATATGCAATTATAATTTAAATATGTTATTATAGAAATTTATACTTTAAATATATAATTATAATAATTTGTAATTTAAATATATAATTAATTTATATTATTAAAATATGTTATAATTATTTTAAATACCCCATTGTTGATCTAATTATTAATTATACCCTTATTTTCCATTTTACAACTTTTAGCTAGTTGATTAGCTACTTTTACCAAACACTTACAATTAATTTTTCAGTTTACAGCTAGCTTTTAGCTTTCAACTAGTTTTTAGCTTCCGGCTAACTTTTCAGCTTTCAGCTAACTTTTCCAAACAGCCTAAATATATCACTGATTAAAAAATATAAAAATATTTTTAGAATATATGAACTTTATTTTGATTTATGTAATTGAAATGTGTATACTTGTATGTTTTAAAACCTTTATCTGAATTTATAAAAAATTATTGTCTTTTATCAAAATACGATGTTATTTAATTAAAAAATCTATTTTCTTAAATTCATAGATATCCACATCAGAAATACCTATCAATATTAAAATACTAATATTTATTCATTTCACAAGTATTTATTTGTTCAATAAGTATGCGAGTAACACATGAGAAGCATATACTCATACTCATCTCCATTTGTTGTCACATGTAACTTCGATTCTATGAAATTGGGATTGATAGTGAAAAGCATATAAATAGTTTTGTAATGAATACTCTTGCCATTGTTATAATTAATCTTTAATTAGAAATTAATAATATGTTGATAAATATAAGACAACTTAGAATGGAGTGGGAAAGCTCGGGTAAGGTTTCACAAAAAGCATATGAAGAAGAGGAGGACTTGATTGTTCGGAGTAATCGTAAAGTCAAGCGTAAGGAGGAAGGTCATAGGGATATGCTAAGTAACTCATCTAAGAAGGGGATGAAGGAGTTGTACAAAGCTAAATTGTTGTTGAGTCGGGATGGGCCTATTGCTTTCTCTAAATTTAATGACAGATGTTTTGGGATGTCGTAACTTGAGTTACCACCTCCTATACTAAACAAGGATGATATTGCTAAGTACAAGGAGATTCATGTGTCTAATGAGGAATTCAATTATTGGTGCAAACCATGGAAGGATCATTGATGGTGACTGTCCTAAGATAGTGGAGTTTTGTGTGCTCCAAGCTAAGGTGCAACACAATTGGGAAAAGAAAGGTTCTATAAAGGTTATTGATATGCCCGATAACTATTATCAAATCCTCATTTCTTCTCATGAGGATTACATCTAAGCTATTTTTTATGGACCTTGTATAATGGTAGATCATTACATACTGGTGCAACTTTGGAGACCATTTTTCATGCAAAATGTAGGGCTCCCTAAGAAGTAGGTTGTGTGGGTACATATACCTAACCTCCTGTATTGAGTTATACAATGAAAATTTTCTAGGAAGGGTTAGTTTGGCATTAGGTACTATGCTAAAAGTTGATTGGTTGATGACAATTAAAGCAAGATGTCAGTATGCAAGGATATGTGTTGAAATTAATATTAACAAACCATTGTAGTCCAAGGTGATTGCAAAAGGACATTTGTTGCAACTACAGTATGAACGAATTCATAAAATTTGTTTTCGGTGTGGAAGGTATGGTCACAAAGATGCTCAATGCCCAGAAGGGTCTACGGAGGATAGGCGGAATGATAAAGAGGTTGATGACTTTGGACCACATAATGCCTTCCATGGACGTTCCATTGACAATAATAGGGCAATTATTACTAAAAACAAATTGCATGAAAAGGATAATAAAGAGAGGGTGACAGAGGTTTCAAATCAAATTTATGTCCCATGGTTAATTTCTCAAAATAGTAAATGGGAGGCAAATCACGTGTATTAAGGGATAATCTTGGAAATTTTCCTCCATGTCAACAAGAGGATTTCAAACAAATCCTTTTTACCAAACTTGGTTCACGCTTTAATGTATTGCAAAATGATAATGGAAGTGTTAATGTGGAAATAGAAGGTAAGTAGATTGAGAATGGGTCTCAGCTCAATCAGAAAAGGGGTGTGTGAGCTCAAACCACCCTTGATGGTCTCGAACCCTAAGCAAATGTTGGAACTCGTGAGAGGAGAAGGCACACATTGCAATCTGATGGAACACAAGGCATCAATAGCATGAGAAAGGTCATTCGAAGAAGACAATGCGAACCAACAAGATAGTCATGAGTGGGGCATCTAAAGCAAGTGCATGCACTATGATGGAGCAAGAATTGAGTTCTATAATCCCTCTCATATTTGGTTTAAGCCTGCACAGTGAGAGAGAGAAGGATTGCACCATGACTGTGGTAGGCTCCATTCGTGATCTGAGCACTATCTGACAAGAGTTGGAGATGATTCGCCAACTTTAAAGGCATGGTGAAGAGCTGATCTTTGGAGACCTAAGGAATGTTTGCGATGGCATGAATCTGTAGTGCATGAATCCTTTATTAGAGTTGTCATTGATTCACCTAAATAGAGGTTCTACACTGGTCTAATAGCAAGGAATTGTCTGCAAGCAGGGCCAGCCAATAGCTATGATGGACTCTGAGACTTCTAAGGAAATATTGACCTCACTTTGTTGTGCAACTATGGAACATGACATCTTTTTCAGCAGAGAATTGCCTTGCTAAGCCACATGAACATGCATTAAGGTCGTTGGAGGCTCCATCTTCATAAAGTGTCCATGAATTTCATGTCATGGAACTGTTGGGGTGTCAAAGCAGTGGGGTTTACTAGCCTTATAAAGGAGATTAGCAAAGAGTACAATGTTAATTTAGTTTTTTTACTTGAAACACAGATAAATACCGTGAGGGAAATAGGTGATTAGGGTTTGTTAAGTTGTATGTTGGGGAAACAATTTAAATGGCTAGTGGAATTTGTGTGTTTAGTGGTCACAGTGTTGGAATGTTGAGATCCTAGATGCAAATAACCAATTTATTCATTTGTGAATCCGATGGAAAATGCATTCTTACAGTTGTTTATGGCAGCCCTTATCTACAAATTAAATAGAAGAGCATTGTGAGAAAAAATATTGAAGTTAGTTGATTCAATCCAAGAATCATAGGCATTGGTGGGTGACTTCAATGTTGTTTACATGACCATGAAAGAGAGGGTGTCTCAAGTTCTTCTTCTAGGTGTAGGATGAATGATTTCATGGAATTTGTTCAGAATACTCACGTATTGGATACGAGGTTCTAGGGCGCTATTTTTACATGCAGGTGGGGAAATTTGATAGAGAGACTAGATGTGAGATCCTAGTTTTTAAATAATGGTAAAAGGGGTGTGAGGTGAATAAAAAGAGAAATTAAATATAATTTCAGTGGTGATTATTAAACTAATCAGTAATTAAATTGTATTGGAATAATTAAGAGGAATTAGCTCAATGTGAGAAAAAAAATATATATATATATATATATATTATATAAAATTTTCTATTAGAATTTACTTTGGAATTAAAGTTATAAGGAAATTTCAGATAGAAAATCATAATAGATATATATAGCTTTGGTCTCCTTTTCTTTCTCATTTTTCCTTCTACTCTCTCTGTCACACGTCTCTCCATTCTCTCTCAAACTTTTCTCATTTGCATGTGGCACCTAGAGGTTTTGGATTTCGACACAACCTTTTTCATTGTTCTTGATTTTGAGAGGTGATCCTCATAGGTAAGTTTGATCCTAATTTCTCAGATCTTTTACCGTTTGTTTTTAGCTCGATCGTTCCTATTAAGGGGAGATTTCCTTGAAATTCTATTTCTTCTAAATTCTTTCTTGGAATTGGGGTTTTGTCAGGTTTTGAGTGATTTTTGCAAGTGGATTCTCTTCTATCCTCAAAATCAGTCTTTTCAAGGAGAAATAGGTAAGGAAAACTCTTTTGTTGATTTTTTTTAATGGATTAATGGTTTAATAGTTGAGAGGTTTGATCTATTTGAGATAGCGAGTATCTTGAATATGTTTTGAGCTATTTAAGATAGCGTGTATTTTAATTGTGTTTTGAGTTATTTAAGATAGTGTGCCTTTGGTTTTGATTTAAGCTAATTGAGTTAGTGTATTTGTTGATTTTGATGTGAACTAATTGCCTTAGCGTATTTATTGATTGTGATTTGAGTTATTTGAGATAACATATATTTGGATTTCATAGTTGAGTTATTTGAGATAGTGTATGTTAATTATAAATGCGTAGTGATGAAGTGTTGCATTGAATGTCTGATGATGTG
Source organism: Psophocarpus tetragonolobus (assembly GCA_037954015.1). NCBI lineage: Eukaryota > Viridiplantae > Streptophyta > Magnoliopsida > Fabales > Fabaceae > Psophocarpus > Psophocarpus tetragonolobus. Next base: position 42,330,277 of record CM075689.1, read on the forward strand.
TTAAGCTAATACTTGTTTTGAGAATTGGCAAGTGATTGTTGATAGATTATGTTGTGGTTCATATTGTGGTGACATATATGAAATGTGATGCTATCTTGATATGACGAGTTGTTGGAACTGTGTTTATGGATGATTAGAGATTGTAATAAATTAATAAGGAGTCTTAATGAATTGTGTTATGGACTATTACAAGGATATAACAGAGCTCTTAAAGTGATGCATTGAATTAAAAAAGGTAGATAGGTTTAAGTGATTCTAGTACTAAGGCCTTGTTTTGGGTAATGATGCAATGTTAAGGCCCTGTGTCAGGCAATGATACATGGTGTTAGGGCCCTGTGTCGAGAGATGATACACCACAGAATATACTCGAATAATAATGTGGTGCAATGTTGGGGCCTTGTTTGGGGTAATGATACATTAGGCATCAGTTGGTTATTTAGTGAGTATACTTAGACTTCAACTGGTTATTGAATGGGTCAGATAGATACCAGATACCAGTGTGGGGGAAGTTAGATGAGCTGTTACCCTCGTATCCAAATTCAATGTAGTGGGTTTTTCCAGAAAACGTCAGCTGAATGTTGTGAATGCTTATGTTCAGGTGGAACATAAGTGTAATTGATTGATTGTTAGTACTTATGCTTAGGCGGAACATAAGTATGATTGATTGATTGGTTGTTAGTGTTTATGTACAGGTGGAGCATAAGTGTGATTGATTGGTTGTGAGAGTTTATGTTCAAGTCTTCATAAGTGTGATTGATTTGTTGTGAGTGCTTATGTTCAAGTGGAACATAAGTGTGATTTATTATTTGTTATACTTTGAGATTGCATAAATATAATTATAATGTGATAATGATATGTCTTTTATCCTATGCTTACCCTTGCATTGTATGTGTATTTTGTATGATTGTAATGATCGAGCTTTGCACAGGAGCAAATATCAGTGAAGATGGTAAAGGTTGAAACTAGCAGGATTGCTGAAAGATCAGAGGCAGTAGTGAAAGTTACTTGTTTTGTATTGGAAATAGTTTAAGTTATGTTCTAAGTATGTCCAGAATTTACTATAAGTGACATATTATGTTTCCATTTTGTATGAGCTAGGTATTAGTTATGCTTTGATGGTGGAAGGACATGTAATGTATTATGTGAATAATGTATTATGATTTTGATAAAGGATAAAAAGTATGTGTGTGTATAATTTGATTGCATGAAAGATATTTGAATGGATTATGTAGTAGAGGTTCTGCTATCTGCAAGGTCTCACTGGGTGAGCTACCCTGGGTCTCGTTGGGCGACAAGGTTCCTTGGGTGAGATGTGGTAGTTTATTGTGTTAGATTAATTGTGTTATGATGAAAATTTTATTCTCCAGTGTTTGAATTGCAAATTACATTAAAAGTGGATTAGATTACTTGATTAGTTGATTTAGAAAATATTGGGAATATGGGATGTTACACTAGATAACGAATCTAAATTTCACTCATATTACTCTTATTCTAGAGGTTGATAATGTTAGTTCTATGAAGCACTTGAGACCTATTAGTTTATACAATGTCTCATATAAATTATTGCTAAGATAATTTCCATGAGGTTAAGGACTGTTATGGAAAATCGGGTAGGCCCATTTAAGACTAGTTTCATTCCTAATTGCAATAGTCATGACAATGTTATCATTGCCCAAAAGGTCATTCATTCAATGAAGCGTAAGAAAGGCAGTAAGGGTGGATGGTTATAAAAGTGGATTTGGAAAAGGTCTATGATAGACTCAATTAGAATTTTATTAATGATACGTTGAATGATATTGGCTTTCCTAATTTTGTTGTCAATTTGGTATTACATTGTATTTCCTCCCCATGCATGCATTTATTGTGGAATGGCAAGGTCCTGGAATCGTTTCATCCCTTAAGAGGAGTCTGCAAGGGTTATTCTATATCTTCCTATCTATTTGTCTTATGCTTTGACCTCCTCCTCTTTATAAAAGCATCCATGGATCAAGTAGAAATGATAAACCAAGTTCTACTAGTGTTTTGCAAAAGTTCAGGTAAAAAAGTTAGTAAGGAAAAATCGAGGATTTATTTTTCTACAAATGTCCATAGGTTACGCCAGGAGCAAATATCCCAAGCTTTGGGTTTCCAACGGACCTATGATCTTGGCAAATATATTGGTATTCCTTTACACACGATCATGTGCCTAAAACATCCTTTCAGTTCCTTATAGATAAAATTGAGCAGATTGAGTAATTGGAAGCGAGACACTTTATCTTTTGCAAGAAGACTTACTCTGGCTAAATTGGTTGTACAAGCGTTACCTACTTAGATGACGCAAACTAATTTTTTGCTTATGTTTGTTTGTAATACTATTGATAAAAAATGTAGGTATTTTGTTTGGGGAGACTCTGATAGTACAAGGAAGATTCACTGGCTGGGTTGGACATCCCTTTGTAAACCTGAAAATGAGGGGGGTCTGCGTGATGTGACCATGCCTAGCCAAGGACCTATCACTAGGGTCATGGCTAGAAGGATTGAAGAAGACCTAGCCTTTTCAGACAAAGGAAAACTTCACCTCCTGTGGAGAGTGAAGATATTACGCTAAAGACTTTAGTTAATAAAATGTAATTTTCCTTTATTTTAATTTTGAGGATCATTAGGAATTTAATTTGGGACATGTATTTAGTCCATTTTTATTTTAGGAGGTGTCTTAGGAATTTAGAGGGTGGATTTAGCTTTTTGGGTCTTTATGAAGGAAATAAGGGGTAGCCTTAATATCTATACCCCTCTTTTCCTTCATAAACCCCTAAGCTAATAAGAAGGAATCTTGACCCTTGGTTTGAGAAACTTAGGCACCAAGTTTGATGATCTAAAGAAGGGATTGTTTCTCAATCCTCTTCCCTTAGATCTCTCCTTTTAATCCTAGCCCTTCTTTTTTAGGTTATCTTGTTCAAGAGATTAGCTACCTCTATAAATAGGAGCTCCTCTCCTCCCTTGTATTTTTTACACTTGAATTTAATCCTAGAGACCATATTGGTTGTGAGGTTCTTACCTTTGAGTGTCCCCCCTTTTCCTTTGTGAGAGCTTCTGTTGTGGTCTCTCCCCTTTGGCTTATCAAACTTAGTATTTGTGGCGCCTCACCCCATTTCTTTCCTCTCCATAAATCCATTTCCCTTTCAAGTGACCTTAGAAAGGATCCTTTGGGCAAGTGATCATCAAATATCGCATCATAGTACCCGTACTCGCGGATGCCCACTATCCGTTAAACTAAAATAATATATAGATATATAAGTTAAAAAAATATTTTTGGAAAATAAATCAAATTAAAATATTAATTATCAAAATTCATTGATATCAATCTTATTTTTTTATGAAAATTTCATAGTTAATAAAATTATTTATTATAAAAATACCGATAATATAAAATAAAGATTTTATTTGTATTAAATATTTTCTTATAATATATTATATTAATCTACTTTTAGATCTAATTAATCTTGTAGAAACTAGTATAATTTTATTTAGATTTTTCAAAAATAAATGATTTATTTGATAAAACTTCTTATAAAAATATTTAATTTTTAAAAAAAATTATTTTTTATAAAATATCCATAGGTACCCGTGGATACCCGCGAGTAATAAAAAAATTGGGGGTATTTCTATCACGGGTACCCGACGGATTTTAGCGAGTAAATGAGTGACAGGTTTTTGTAGCGGGTAACCACTACCTGTACTCACCCCAACCCGTTGCCATTCCTAATTGTGGTCAAACACTTGATGCACTTTTTTTTCCAATGTGTCCCTCTCACTATTGTGGGATGTGCGACATTTCAGTAGGAAAACCTCTTATGCATTTTCTCTTCTTATGCATCTCTCACACCACTGCGGGTTGTTCCACATCATTGTGTTCCATCTTCCAGTGCATCTCTCACACATATGAAGGGTGTGCTACATCATTAGGGGCAAACCTAGATGTGCTACATCATTGGGGGGCAAACCTAAATGTGCTTTCTCCTCATGTGCTTTCTCCTCCAATGCTTTTTGCATTACTGTGGGAAAACCTATGGTGCACTTTTTTTTTAATGCATCTTCACACCTTTATTGGATGTGCCACATTGCTGTGGAAAAATCTCTAATTTACTTTTCTTCCAACGTGTCTCTCACACTTCTATAGAATGTCACATTGTTGTGGGCAAACCCCCTGATGCAATTTCTTTTCCAACATACCTGTCACACATCTATTGACATAGTCACATCTCTATAAAAAAGCCCACAATATACTTTATCTTTTAGCATAGCTTCCACACCTTTATGAACATATCCACATGATTATGGTGTATGTTATACGGATAGTTACAAATTTTAAGTTTATTTTCTTTTAAGCTTACACTAATGAACATTAGAAAAAAATATCAGGTCTTGTATTATTGCACAAAAAATAGTGTCTTTTAATGACTCATCCTAAATAATATATAATATCAAATATAACAAAATACGTAAAAAATTATCTGCCATTAAAGGATAGACTTCTAGTGCTTAAAAAAACAAAAGCTATATCATCTCTCATTAGTATGATTCAAGAACAAGATGATGTTTGGGCTATTGAAATTTGAAACCGATATCCAACCACTAATTTCAGTCAAATTAAGAGACTTATATTTGGAAGGGATATTATAATTTTAACCTTTTGATTACATCTATAATTAATTGTGTCAGCAACTATCCCATACGATGCTCGGTCCTAAAACTAGTGTATATATATATTTCTGTAAAAATCACAAAATATTTTCTTAAATAGATTTGTAAGTTAGACTGATATATTATTAATCAAGATGCCAACTGAGGATTAATCTCAAATATAAAAGAAGTAGATACTTAGAAAAATAAAAAGAACAAAAAACTTTAATTAATACATCTTGGTTAACACATAACAGCTCTGTAAGCTGCAATAGGAAATATATATATATATATATTTACTCATTTCATATAACCCAGACTCTTCACTTACATGAGGAGCTGGTTCCTCAATCTACTAATTCCTAGCTCCTATAGGCCCAAAAATAAACAACAAATTGTTCTTAGTACATGCTAAAAGGAACTTTTTTTTCCCTTTTCTTAAAAAAATAAAAGTTAATTCTAATAACATTTCTATTAGATTTTATAGCTTCTTCGATTCTGGATGCAACATACTTGTTGAAGCATTCCAAAACCTTCAAACTTTTCTTCACCATCAACCGCAAAATTTTTATATTTATTATTCACTTTGCAGTCACTGTGGTTAGTGCACCAATATACCTGTTTACACAATAAAAGGAGCAGTTAAATATTCTGACTACCATGTTCTTCTCTATTTGCATTGAATAAAACATCCATAATAAACAGATGAAATTGGAAGCTAATAGCAATAAATTTTCTCATAGCTTAGTTCCTCAATTTAAAACAATAAAAAAAGAAATTCACTTTCATAAACTTTACTAAATTAAGAACAAATAGTCTATGCATATGGACCGACAGGTTTTACGTTATTATCTTATCACAAATTATCTTCTACAGTTATTTGTTGAGTTTTATAATAACTATTTTATAACTCATGTATAATATAATTTTTTATTGGCTCATGGTATATACAAAATAAACTCTAATTGAATTAAAATAATGTACATTTGTCTTAGTTAGTTTATGAATCATTGTCCAATGCCTTATAGTTGGTAAAAATCACCAATTGAACTCCTAAGCAATTTTACTCTCTAAACTGCAAAATGCACTTTACAATGATCAATCACTTTCTCTTGCTACACCCTGCAACATTGTCAGGATTTGCTTCATTGGTATGAAATGAAATCATAGTAAAATTTGGTTGGTAACTTACGAATTTTCAAGAATAATATGGACTTCTTGTAGATACAAGATCATCAATGTTCTGAAAGTTGTATGTTGAAACTTTCTTCTTCTGTCCCCTGAACATAACCTCAACTTCTACATTAAATGTTGCACAAACAGGTCGATGGTCTGAAAACTTGAATTCTTTACGGACATATGAAAGTTGCTGAATTCCCCTTCCATGCCACAAGATTCTATCACACCTTCAATATGCTTCATTATTCAGATTTGAAAGAAAGGGTGTGATATATAGAATTTTGTTCTCTGAAATATGATACTTATGTTGTTTTGGTCCAAAAGATTCGGTTTGTACAAATTGGTTTCCAAAAAGTGAATTTATTAATAAGTTATAAGAATTTTGGTTGGGTGAAATTGTTGGTAATTGACAATTTCAAAGAACAATTTGGATGATAGATGGAAACTATTAGGACCAAAGTAATACAAGGAACATAGTTGAGGAACTAAATTGAATACTTACTCAAAATATAAGAGTTTGATTGGTTTGACTTTGTTTTTAAGTTTTTTAAAAAGGTTTTCAAAAATAGTCTGTAGGAACTGTTTTCTGAAAGAAGAGAAAAAAAACTTAGTGGGTAAGTATTATTTGAAAATTGTTTTGAAATGTGAAAACAAAAAACTTCATATCTACGGAAATATCATTAATGAAAAATAAAAAACAACATATTCTTATTATATTTTGAATTTTCAAAACAAAAATAGAAAATTAAAAGCAAAATTATTTATATTTGTTTCTCTTTGTTAGTTTTTAAAACTAAAAGCCAAAGCTGTTTTAAATAATTGTTTTAAGAAAATACTATTAAAAAAATTTAATTTTTAAATACTAAAATATCGAAAACAGTTTTATAAAAGATAATATACTCTTCTACCTAGCACATACCAGGCAGGAGTTCTCCTTTTGTTCTTTGAAACTTTTACACCTTCAACATAGTAAGTGTCTGAGTTGAAGGCGTATTTATAAGTTGGTGCAAAGTAGATCTTTCCCTCTTTCCACCCCTTGAATACACGACCTGCTTCTCTTTCCATTTTTAGCTGTGAAAAGAAGAAAATATCCAATGCATCATAATCAGAAATGTAACTAAAATTCACCGCAAAAAATAGATGCATGAAATAGAACTTCACTTAAATTTTCAGAAGATTATGAGGATATCAATCTGAATATATCTTTCATTTCATAGTTGGTAAATTTTTTAACAAATTACATAAAAAGTCCTTGAAATTTTGCATAATTATAGAAACACTCCCTAGGGAAGTAAAAAATTATCGATATATATGTATAATTTGATAAAAAACTCAGGGCTGTTGCAATAATTTGTTCTAAATTTTTTGGTTTAAATGAAAACAATGAAAATTAAACACTTAAATTAGGAAAATATTGTATCTAAACAGCAATGACAGCATGTATGATATTCAAATCAACAAAACATTCTCAGGCAAAGGAAATTACCTGATCCTTGTTAAAAAGAGCAGGCCAGTCCTTCTTTTCCACAAGCCTTTTTGCGTCATCATGGCTCAAAGAAATTCTGTAATTCAAGTCTCCAAACCATATGATTCGGCTGCAGAAACATTTCCAACATAATCAGAAAATTTCGGACCATTGATATGAACATTACTCAATTTTATTAAAACTCTGTAACTAGTTTCAAACAATGCTCACTCGTGATCTAAAATTTTGTCGGGCATTCTACTATGTGGTGTCTTGCAAATCCTTGGAAACTGAGTGTTCTTCAGAATTTCTATGACATCAAGATTCCTGCGAAGCTCATCACCCTCTTTCTCACCAGATGCCAAATGACTACAGATGAAGCAAAAACTTGTCTGATAAAATGACATGCTCACTGATATACACCCCTGCAGCCACATAACAAACATAGTTATGTAAATAGTTACTAAAAGCTTTATCTTAAGAAATTTGTTTCTCATATACTTTGTATGAACTTTCATTAAATATACCAAGATAAATCTTCTTAAGACTACCTTGTTCCCTAGGCATCCCATGATTCCACGGCTAGTGCAGCATATTCTTAAGTGACCTACATACTGAACAAGTTCCGTCTTCATCCACACACTAACAAAAATTCCAACCATTTGTTTACATGCAACAAGACTGTATTTCATCTGGCTAGTAGCCAAGGCAACAGGAATAGGGAAATTCTCATCCTCATCTTCGGTTGAAGAATCATCCGAATTGAAGTTTGATTCTTGACAGCGAAAACAGAAATCCTTGCCAGCCTTCCTTTCCATTTCAAGAACACAGTTACAACTTTTTAGCCTCTTTCCATTTAGTTTTTTGAAAGTTTTCTTAATCTTCTTTAGAGAAGGCTTTTGGAAGAATAATGGACCACCAAAAGATGCAGGTGATTTTAGTCCTTTAGAAGCCAAATCTGAAGGACCATTGAGTGATTGGTTGATTAATGCAAGCCATTTTGCAGCAGGTTCATTATCCTCTATTACCAGCACATTTCCAGCATTTAGAGGGACAATCTCCTGAAATCTGAAAAATTGGAGAAAGATGTATTATATTATGAATTAGAGAGTTTCTTCAAGATTTTTTTCTTAAAACTAACTCACTTTCTTTATGCTAAAAAAATAACTGGTTTTGAAAAATGTCAACATCTTTATAAATGTGGGTGATGAACCTGAACTAAATCCTTCGAAACCAAGATATAAGGTTTGGTTTGCACCTTAATTATGTTCCATATTTTGGTTATCTCGCTAATAGATGTGGAATCTCAAATACAAATATTACCTTACAAATTGATTTTGTAGGATTGAGTTAGAACTTTTAAGTACTCACATTTCTAAGTTTTATTGAAAAAACTCTGCAAGAAAAGATTACTTTTATACAATCTCTTAAAATCACGTTTTTGTTTTTCTCTTTTAGCACAACAAACAGGCCTAAACTAAAGCAGAAGTACCCAGTTGGACTACTTTCCTGCCTAACAAAGCACTGCCAATTATTCAAAGCTTTTTTATTGTTCAAGCAGACAACACCACATGCACCAGACTATATTGGAATAGGGCAAACTGTCCAAACAAATTTATTTTATGAATAGTCAGAAAGGTGAAAAGTTAAAATCTAAAATGATAAAAATCCTTGTCTTTAACAAAGTGAGGAAGGGTAGTTAGTTAATTCCCTTAAAATAAGGGGATTGTTCTTGAATCTTATTCATAAATTAAAATCAGAAGTGTATGAAAGAGAGAGAGAGAGAGAGGAAGAGCATACCCCAAAACATACATATCTGGTTCATTTCGAACCTGAAGAAAATCACTCAGATCAAGGTTTCCCGTGGGGCATTGCCCTCCTACATTCCATGTTGCTGCAAAAACTCTAAAAGCAAATAACAACCATCATTAATCTGCTCAACAATATTGTGATAACAGGAATTGTTATTTTTCAAAAAAAAAAAATCAATTCTTCTGATAAATATACCTGAAATTTTGAATTGCTTCACTAGAAGACATAGAAGGTTCTGAGCCTCGATTGTCAAAGGATGAATCAGAAAATGAATCTACAAGGAAAATAAGAGATTGGTAAAACTGATCATGCCAAGAACAACCATTAGAATGGTGTTGAAGAAACATGTGAAGTGTGGGGTTTTATTGTTCTAACAACCTCTGGTAATGAAGGAATGTGCATACAGTAAAAGATAAGACAAGGCATATTATGGATAATAAACTTTAAAGTTGAATATATTCTCTAAAAATCACAATGTGCTCCACTTTATATTACAGTTTTTCAAGTCACTGAAGCCATTTCAACATGTAATCTTTGCAATTTTTATCAATTCTATAAAATTCTAAAAAAAGGAAAAATTAGAAATATAAATTTTCCTATCCCAACCACTCGTACCGCCTAGGAACATACTACTAAGCAACAAAGGTATATGCCTTTTTTGTTATTTCTTAACATTACAGAAAGAATATATTGATCAACATTGGTGGTGGTGGAAGTGGTAACACTTGTGTTTCTTAACCAAGTGGTTTATGTTTGAGTCCAACTTTCGACCATGACTAATCTGAACCAATATCATGGTCAAATAAAATAAAATAAAATAAAATATTTTGAGCCTAAATGAAGAAATTTTGTGGATAATTAACAGTGAAAAAGTAAATGAACCAGTCAACTTGCTTCATTTATTTAACCACCTGAAACGCGAGCATGAACATATTCTTACAAAATACATTAGACAAACTTAGGATGTTCCACCTTGTCACTCTGAACTTTCAGTTATTAGTTAGGCCAGCTCATCTCCTAGTCTTTACAGTTCAGGTGGAATTCTAAAAACATCGTGCTTATGCAAAATATAGTAGAATGGGAAAAGGTTCAAGTCAAAGAAATAATATATATATTCTCTTCAACAGAAAAGTAGTGATTCCACCTTTTCAGGAAAGAATATTGAAATGCTGAGTGATATAACCAAAATAATAAGCAAAAGAATTAACAATGTCTATGCCAATCAGACACATAATGGAAAAAAAGATTATTATATATTTTGCACATCTTTGGATACATGGCCAGAATATTGTGTAATGCTGCATACGTGGATTTAATTAAAACAGAATGAGTTTCCATAGAACTCACCAAGGGAATCATTAGAACCTCTCTCCATTGTCCTTCCATTTCTCTCTCTCATGGCCAAAACTTTCCATAGAAATGACTGGCATCACATTCAGAAGAAAAATTGCAAAAAAAAAAAAAACAATTAAAAAGTCAACATTTAATCATGTTTGTGAAATGAACATTACAAAACCAATACAAAGAGTCACATGACTTGAGAGATTCCAGAGTGTTGTCTATCAAATATCTTCATGACAGTGAATAAGAGACAGAGAAATACAAAAAATTCTGTAAAACTAAACTGAAGACAAATTAAACGACATATTCAAAAAGAAAACCTGTTTTTTCCTCTGCTGATTGTTTGGTATCATATCTGAAACTGTTTCTTCTTGTCTATCTTCAAATTCGTTATCCATCTAAACTCCCAATAAAAGGGGTAGAGAAAAGACACGTAAATTAATGCTTTAGAGTATTAGATCATAACAAATAATCAACACCATTACATGATTATTTTCCCAGTAACTATTCATTGGAAAATAGGCATCTCAAACCATTCATATCAAAAGAAAACTTGACATATTCATATTACTTGAAACACATGGGATGTGACAAAATTGGAAAAGAATGAATTAGCAAATGCCCAAAAATTTTAACAAGTACCAAACAATGCAAACAGTATAAATTTTCAGCCACGAAGCCATATCCAACAAATTACAACAGTATCAGCACAAAAATGGCATTCATTGAAGAAGCAAATCTGAGTCATTTAGAGAAAATATTACCACCCTTTAAAAGGGGTTTAACTACCAAATGTGATTCTCATAAAAGTCAACTTCTCATGCATTGTCCATGAAGAATCAATTATCAAACAGGGAATTTTCAGAGAAGGAATATAAAGTGAGAAAAGATAAAAAAGGGAACCTGAATAATCCTGTTGCAGAACTGAGAACTCTTACTTACTCCTATGTGCAACAAAAGGGTTCAGAGTTTCTCTTCCAAAGAGCCATAGAACTTAACATATATACCAAACAAGTATTTTGATGATTTCCAAAAGGATAGAAGAGGGGACAGAGAAATAGGAATAGGTGCAAATAGGGAGTAGGGTCCTCCCTACTCAAGAAATTGGAATGAAAAATTCTGAAAAAATAAATAGAAAAGAGATAAAAAGGAAACAGTCAAAAGGGAGAATGGAATAGAATCTCATGTGCCCCTTCATTGAAATTTATTATTATTTTTTGAGGTGTGTGACAAAGGCTATGATTCGTCCTTTTGTTCTTTGTTTTACTCTATTGGAAAACCAAAAAGGGTTGTTTTCAAGAAGCCAATGAAAAAAAGAATTTCTTTGAGCTTCAATGCTAAGAATTGTCTTCGAAGTTTGAACCTCGTCCTTTGTACTAGTTTGAACGTTAAGGGTAGAAAGAAAGAAGTTACTACTCTCTTTCTTAGTCCATGGAGAGAGAAAGTACCAACCCCACGTGTGTGCCTGCAAATAAAATCACAATAGTTGGTTGTGCCATGTTTCCTATGAATGTGACACCAAAAGGTAGCTTCTGCCTTGTGCTAAGGAATGGCTTTTACTCGTTTCAATCCATTCTGTTTGAATATTAAAATACAAAAGGCAAGTTGTTTCAAATTATTTTTTAGCAAAAAATATGATTATTGATGTTATTATTTTTATTATGATAATTAATAATTATTGTAGGAGGTTATTTGTTTGGATATCTAAGTCATTTAATTAGATGTCTTAAACAAGATATAAAGTTATTTTAAGAATAACTATTTAGTAAAATTATTTTATTTGCTAACTTTTTTTTACTTATTAAATTTTATTAATTTTATTGTTGAGTATTTTAATATTAACTCAATGATGATCTAGACAAAAGATTAGACAAAATTATATATTTGTATATATAAGGTTTTGTTTGGTTAAATGAGGGGAAGAAAAAGAATAAAAAGGAGGGAGATGTAAAAATAAGATGGGTTGATATGTATATTAAGATTTCTTAATGCATGTATAACTCTCCTAAAAGTTTATGTCTTATTGGATAAGCTTAATGACACTTTACTCAATTTTTAGTTAATCAAAACACTTCACCCGTTATAATCTTTTGTAGGTATACTTCTTTTACCATACATGATTGTCCCTACAAATTAATATAAGACTTTTTCAACGAGTTTTATTTCCACCCAAATGCTTCCTAAGAAACTTTCTAGAAGATTATTTTTCCCTAATTTGCTCGAAATCAAGCTTAAATGTAAAAATTTTAAGTGATGAAAGTAAAAATATCTTGTTATATAGATAATATTAATAAACTTCAAGTCATTGTGAAATGTATAGTCATGCATCTATACAATCAGTTACATTCCCTTCATTTTAGGGTGAATCAAATCTCCTAGGTTAATGCTCATAATGGTATATATTGGGTTAGAGCCTTATAGATGAAAAAACACGCAATTAAAAAGGGAAAATCCATTATAGATCGTAAGGTTTTCAATAATTATTAGTCATTAGGATAATTGGGAGATACTTTACACCAATATTATAGTGACCAAAAAGGAAAAAAAATCTCAAAAATTATGAAAAATCAAATTTTCTTTGTAAAATAATTGATCAATAATATTCTTGTACTCAACCATAAAAAGAGTCAATGGAGCAATGCAATGTTTATATTTCCAAAATGAAATATAATGGAGTTAGTAATAAATTAATTCAAATATACCGTGAAAAAGATCCAATTAAAACATAAAGAAACAATATCTAGATTATATTTTTATTATATATACTATTTCAGAGTTGAGCTACATCTAACCCTCAATCAAACAAATTGAGAATTAACAGTTACAATCTCAATTTATATACAAAGCTGCCCCTCTTTATAAAATTGAGATATCACACCCAAAAAACTTAATCTCAAAATAAAGGATAACCTAGTCTTTTTTGCTTCAATCCTATCTTAGACTTCCAAAAACCTACGTAACTTCCAACGAAGACACGAACAATTGTACAAGGCTTTAGTCACAATTTTGAAATCAATAAGAGTTATAATGATGTATAAATACAGCAAAGTTTTTCTTTTTGGTTAAATAAAAAGATTATGATGAATAACCATGTTCAATTTTTTTACAAGCGAATAGAATATATTTTAAACTTAATTTATATTTTTATCCTCGATGGATCATTTAAATCCTTATTGCACAATAATAAAAAAATCATGTTGCAAAAGAATATAAATACAAGTTTAAAATATATGAACAACAATAGTAGACACCAAGTAGTAAAGTATAAAGATTCATCTAATGGTAAAAAGAAAATGGATGAAAAATAATTAGGACAATTTTGATTCACTCTCAATCGCCTTCATCTAAATCTAAAAATAAATGGATGGAAAATAATTAGAGATAGACATTGTGATAGAGGTAGAAGACAACTTCAATGGAAATTAATGATACCTTCTTAATTAAGCTTCTAATAAATTGGGTACAACGAAGATAGAATATATGAGAATGAAAGAATAATAAAAAAAAGAAGCAATCATATATATATATACTTAAAATGAAATTAGGACAATTTTGATTCTGGTGCAATATAGCCAAAGGATCCTTTAGGAGGATTCTTGAAGAGGGTTTGTCTTCCTTTGTAAATATCAGGCTTAGGTTTCATTTGTGTTTTTTGTTGACTGTTTTAGTAAATTGCCTCTTATAGTTGACCTTATGTTTAACCTTGCATTTTGGTGAACCTTTCTTTCCTAAAGGGTATTATAGTCATCATGGCTTGTGTAGGGTGAGAAGACTTAACTTTTAAGCATGAGGGTGGTGCTTAGTTCACACCTTTTCTCTACAGAGTGACACCTTTCATCACATACAAAACATGACTACTGTTCCTACCTACTTTTGGTAGTGCATCCCTAGTCATGCTTTCCATGTGCACTATACATCTAACTACTTTGTGGGTAGGTTCTTAGCTTGGTTGGACCAACCATGGTTGAGATAGTCTGAATCAAGTTAGCTTGACCATGGGTTACACCTAACCATGATATGTTAGCCCAACCTAACCTACTCAAGCATGTAATAGGACTCATGATCTTTTGAATAGATATTGAGTTTTTGAGTGAGCTTTCTCTCCTTCCTCAAAAACCCTTTTCTAGCTTTCATCAAGGGTCTCTCTTTTGTGGCAAACACCCTAGCTAGATTATTTCTACCAAGAGTGGTGCATACGCTTTCTAGTCTTCCCACCTTCCATTTCACCTTTATCAACTTCATGGAAGTAGATCAAGCGAAACAAGATGGGATTACATCAAATTTGCTCTCAATCACCTTTATCTAATCTAAAAGAAAATGGCAGTAAAATCATTAGAGATAGGCAATCTAACAAGGGTAGAGGAGTTAAATCATATTCGTTCCTAATCACCTTTATCTATTCTAAAAGCAAATGGCTCAAAAATAATTAGAGATAGGCAATCTAACAAAGGTAGAGGACAACTTTAGTGGAAATTAAGTAAACCTTCTTAGTTAAGGTTCTATTAAGTTGGGAATTGCTGAAACAAAATGTTTGATAATGAAAGAAAGACTGAAAAGAAGTTAATCATAGAGGTATATATTCCTAAAATGAAATTAGGGCAATATATACACAATAGTTATAGACACCACGTAGAAAGTATAGAATTCATATAAATGTAAATCCAAATTAATTGAGAGTAATTAGAGATAGACACAAATGGTGATAAACATAGATAAAACTTTGGCAGTAGAATTAAAGGTACCTTCTTGGTGAAGGTTCTAGTAAATTGGGAACGGCACAGACAGAACAAATGAGAATGAAAGAATGGTAGAAAAAGAGTTAGTCATATATATATACCTAGCTAATTTTGTATTTCAAAATAATAGTAAGGGTGTTTTAGTCAAACTATTTAAAAAATTTTAAATTTACTCTCACTCTTCCTCTTTCTTCCAAATCTTTCCAATGAAAAGGAAGTCAAAATTGAGTAAAAAGGAGATTTTGCTCCTTCTTTATGTTACTTTCATTTCTCTTCAACCAAACAACCAAACATGGTAAAGAATTATAATAGTTATATTATATTATAAATAATTAATTTTTATATCTTTCTGCAAATAATGCTACCTAAAATCCTTTTTATATATAAAATCCATTGGTTTCTTTGTTTTAGTAATTCAACTTATAATATCTCATGCATTAATTTTTTTTAATAAAAATACCCTTAATTCAACTTATAATGTCTCATTTTATCGTTTGGAATCAATACAAAAGCTTTGGGAACATTAAATTAAGATAATGTTGAAAACAAATATAAATTTAAGTTACCTTTATTATTTTCAACTTAAAAAGGATCCATCTTCTTATTGTTAGAGAATTAGTTATTTGAGTCTATAATAAGAGCTTGAGTTAGTATTTTTTATCAAAATAATTCAGAAATTTTGATCTTGTTGTTTGTAAAAATTTGTCATCTATCACTGCTAGTGAGGTTGCTCCTAAGCCTGGTTCTGAAGGGAACTATATACATAACTAAAAAGAATCAAATAAAAGAGTTTAATAACTATAGCTAATTGTTATTAAGTTTTTCCATATTTTTAATTATTGAAAATATTATTTTATTTTTTGTTTTCAGTTTTTTTTAAATATTTTTACATAAAATGTTTTTTAAACCAAATATACTTTTACCACTATCTTTTATTTTCTGTGAAAATGAAAACAAAAACCACTAAAAAACTGCCACTAAAATAAATATAGAAAAAAAAAACTAAATGGAGGACTTATAAAAATTAAATTTATAAAATCATATCATTGAAAAACTATGTATACACATCATCTGTTTTCGTTTTGGGATGGCTTATATTAAATGGTATGTATACAATTTACTTTTCGAGATATAAATTAAATAATATATAGATGAAAGTGTATGAGTAAATTTAATAAAAATAAGATATACCTTTCGAGATTAATTAAAATTATATTATTCGTGGTTTTACGAAAGTACGTGTTTATTTTTTTATCACATATATATATATATATATATATATATATATATATATATATATATATATATAACATAAATATCCTTTAGATAGGATGTTGTCGAAATTGCGCACTCAAACAAGTACAATAAATATAAACCAAAGAAAGAAAAACATTGTAAACTACGAGACCATAAGTAAAGACGCATAAACTAAAATTGAAGGATGAAAGTGTAGAAATAGTTCACCGCATTAAAAGTATGAGTATGTACATATATTATGCATGGTAATCTTATCCTTATTTGTCATCATCTTTAAGACATTTTGAATATTCTATATGATATGGTAATCAATGAATATTAACAAAGACAATAAGTTATTTATACACATACCCATTTCGATTGATGAAACTCATTAAATAGCTAACGATAATATATAACTTTTTTTTATATTTTTTAAGTCTTCGATATTCGTACATATGATATCTTTCCTCTTGCATCTACTTAAATACAACATCTACTTAAATATTATATTTGTTTAACAACATCTCCAATAACTCATTTTAAAGTTTTATCTCGAATTCCAAAATCTTATCTTAGCAAGACTAGTTACTAGAATTGAAGGTTTGATCTTTATAGTAGAGATATGATATTGTATAAGATTACTAAAGATCAACACGTATTTCAAGAAAATAAATATTTTTTATTCTTTTTCCCTCAAATATAGGGCCTACAAAGATTTTAAGATCACAAGTTTATTTTCTATTGAAACAAAAAATGAAATAAATATTGAAAGTGATGTTAGTTGTGAGGTGCATAAAAAAAGTAAGTTAAGATAACAAAATTTGATATTTTATTAAAAATGTTTTAATAATGAATTGTTATTGTAATACGTGTGTTTCATCAATGCATCTACGTTGATAGTCTGTCTGATTAACAATATATCTATCTTGGAAATGTGTTTACTTCAACAATATGTTTGTCTTATCCTTGAGCTATTATTCCGTCTCGAGATGAATACAACATATTTCATTCTTCTTATAAATATTTGACTAGACAAAAAATCTTATTTCAAATATTTTATTTTCTCAACCTAAACACCACCATACATTATTTTTTCTACCAAACAAAAATTTCTTCAACATTGGATCATTTTTACATTATCCATAATAAAAGAAGTGCATTAAAATATAAAATATAGGCATTTCAAACGTTACTTTTGAAAAAAACAATTATTTTAAGCAATAAAATATTATTCTAATGATGATTTGAAATATTTTGGTCTTGCTAAAATTCATTTAACTTTCTTTTGTTTAATTCGGTAAAATATGTAAAAGTTATAATTTATAAATTGGTATAACTTTGATTTCACTTTTCTTTTGTTTAATTTGAACTTCCTAGCTGATGTTGAACTATATTGTTGTAAAAAGGAGAAAAGATAAAGTAATTAAGTTTACTTAGTAGTTAGAATTTTCCTAAAGCGCCCTATGAAGCATTTTTAATTCTCAATTAACAATCATGAGAGTAGAAAATGTATTAGTCTTTAAGGAAGAGAAATGGTAATTTTTCGAAACTTCCATAACAACCTTAGTGGAGGCAATCATGGTTTCTAAGAAAATAATCAAGCAGTATCATCATGCATGGATTGAGAGATACCCATTGGAATATTTATGAAAAATGTTACTATTTTGGATTATGTTTGGGATATATATGGTACATTATTATTATTAGATTTGGTTTATCATTAATAATCATATATATAATTAACGCTACAAGTCTACAACTTGATAACATTTTTACATAATACTTAAGTTAAAAGTCTTTGGTAACGTTGAAAAAAAAATATAAATAGATGTTACTAATATATTTTTGTAATAATTTATGAATTTTGTGTATAATATGTATTTTAAAAGTTTTAGCAACATAAATTATATCAATATTTAATAAAATTGTAAAAATGTGTAAGTAATGATTATTCTTAATTTACGATATTTTTTTCGAATGTTTTTTCTGAGACTTTTAACAGCATTTTTACAAGTGTTACGTACAAAAATGTTAAAAAAATTACAGTATAATTTTACCACTGGTCCACATCATTATCTTGCAAATGGTCCCTTAATCGGAAATAACGTAGATAGGAATATAGTGGAAAAGTGGTCCTCTATCTAATATAATTCCATGAATGAAGATGGCCCTTTAACAAAATGTTAAAAAAGCTCAAAACCATATGCACCCAAAGAGGCTCTTCCAAGATGAATTCAAACATTCAAAGTCAAATTGGTCATCAAATGGGGCCAGTTTCAAAGTAGCTGAATGAATGTTGCCGCTTATCAACCATGATAGAATCTAAAGAAGGAAAAGAAAGGCTAAAAATGTACTCTTTAATTTTAACATACTTTTCATATTATAATTAATAAAAACTATAAATATGGAGAGTCACTAAATAAATAAGAAGTTGGGTATGGAAAAAAATTGTGACTTTCAATAAGTTGAAATGAATTCTCTTAAACAAGTCTTCATTCCAGCATTCTGGGTGAAAGAAAAGAAGTTGGAAGAGGAGAATTATTAAAGGTGGTAGTAATGAGTCAAATATTTTAAAGAAATTTAATCATCAACAAAATCGATGAATACATTGTATTAATAACAGGATAAAAAAAAAGTACATTAAAGTTTATTACAATGAAGTATAAAATTTACTTAGTAGTTGAAAGGAAAAAAGAGAGGAAGAATATTGCAAATTTGAATATAAGATTTACCATAAAAAAGTACTAGCATCACATTTTTTATCATATTCTTTATTATTGATTAAAATTTGTTAAAAAATACAAAATTTTATTCATCCCACATTTTATTTATTATTTATATCTAGATGATGTAGTTTTTAATAAATTATAACTAATAACAAAATGTGTTAAAAGAATAAGCTTAATTAATATTCACTGATAATATAAAAAAGTTTTATATTGATATTTAATTATATATTTTTATCTGTATGATTTTTAAAATATTAATTAATAAAGTTAAAAAAATGTGATTAAATTTTAGTCTACAATACTTTTTCTAAAAAAGAATATATTAAAAAAATCATTCTTATGGCTACTCAAACTACATACCTTGGATTGCTATCATTTATAGAGAAAAGAAAGGAAAAAATAAAAGTGAAAATTGAAGCTAGTTATAAAGGTGGAGTTGGGGTATAGTATGGTCCCCAAGGATGATTTTGGTGACATATAAACTATTGATTCATGCATGCTCCTTTATCAAATGTCTCTAACTTTTGTGGTACTACGCCACCTTGCAAAGAGACGAAGCCAGCCTAGAAAAACACCAAAATGGCGGCAGTTTCTTCATTAAAAAAGCACATCATTCTCCCCAAAATAGAGGATGATCATTTGCTTTTAGAATGGCATAGTGGGCCCCACTTCACCACCACTTCACAGACACACTCCTTGGTATTCCTACTTTCATGCTTGACCCAAAGCCAATCTATCTAGCTATACACATATCTAACACCATTTGATGTTATCATCACCTAGTTTCAAGTGCTATGATCTAGCTTCTTCTAAGGAATAATGAGGACAATAGATTAATGTTCTTTGATCTTTTGCTACAATCTTACATTACTAACTAATGTCTTGAAAGTATCATTCTTTTTTATATATATATATATATATATATAATTAAAATATTAATTGTTAATATACTAGTTTTTGTTAGTGAAAGAATTTAAATTTATAATTTTTTTTCTTTATCTCTATTTTATCGTCAGACCAACTTTATAATTCTTGAGTATTATTCCTTTTGATTTTGTTAATGAATAGAATAATTTGTTTTTATTTATTTGTGTATTTATTTTTCAACTATGATATTATTATGACAAGTTATCACCAATATAAATGACTTAACACCATCACAAATTCTTAAGTGAACATAAGTTGGACTCTCAATAATGTTTGTTTTGTTCCATATACCTAAAATAATGTAATAAGTATTCAGCTTATAAAAAAAAACCGTAATAAGTATTCAAACTCTGAATTACTTAATTAAGAATTACAAATGACTGCTTGTGCCAAATAATATTTGTATTTATTTGAGTTGTTAAGATCATGTGAATTATGAACTTGTCAACTATACTCACTAGTAAATTACTACTCTACTATTCAACAAAAAATTAATAAAGCAAAAGAAAATAAGAGGTAAAATATAAAAGGTCAATCACACTGAAATTGTATTTGGATTCTTTTTATGTAAAAAAAAATAAATTATGTTAGTCCATAAAATGAAATTCTATTTGTAAATTTTTACAAAACATGTGATATCGAATACTTATGTATAACCTAACTAACCATCGTTAGATCAGCTCATTTTGAGATAAAGTGATACATACAGTTGATACTTTATGCTAAAGTTAGAGACCAAACCTCGTATCTTAAGGGATTCAAGTATCGAATAACTTGTCTTAACAATTTTTTATTGTATTTGGATCTTTGTAAGATATTAGATTCAAAATTTATGAATAAAAAATGCCATTACAAGATGAAATCCATTAAAGATAATAAAGTTTATGTATGAAAATTAATTAGAGTAAATTATAAAAACATTCTCTCAATTTTTATGAAATTACTATTCAAATAAAACTTTATCAAATAATAGGGTAATATGCAACTCTATTTTTTTAATTTTTTCTACATTAATGTCCCTAAGTTTAAAATCATTACCCTGATGCTCCCTGCATGTATGAAAACATTTAAATATTATCCTAAGGCAGCTTGAAAGAGTAACAGTAAAAAAAAGTACAAAGTCTTTAAAAAAAAAGTGCACATACAATTACACTAAATTTTAAAAGTGATATTGTAATTTATATTCAATTAATTATTGATATAATTAATAAATATTTTGCACTTATAATATTAAAAAAGTAAGTAATTAAAAATTATGTTTAACTAAATTCATTATTAGTGCTCTTGTTCTTACTTTCAAAAAAATAAAATATTGTCAATGTTGACAAAAAAAATTATTAAATATAAAAAATTTTAAGATCGATAATTATTATTAAAATCAATACATACTATTTCAAGATGGGATATTAATATAAAAAAATTTATACTGTTAATTTTTTTATAAATTTTTTATAATATTTTTTTTATAAATTAAATGTTAGTTGTTAATTTACACGATTAATTAATATAAGAAATATTTACTCTTACTAAATAATCATTTATCTCACTATTTAGTTATGTTTAAACTTTTTTATCCTCTTTTAAGAGTATATTTTACCGGATAAAAGAAGAGTTTAATATATAAATATTGATACTTATGTCTAATCATAATTCTTTATTTATCTTACTTTTAAAATATTAATTGATCAAATGAATCAATTTACCATAATACTAATATAAAACTTTGTGTCTAACTCATAAAAAAATCATCATTTTTAACTAACTCAGCAAATATTATCAACTAAATGTAACATTCCTTTAAAATTGGTTAAAAATACTTCTTTCTTAACAGATGGCGTGGATAATGACACAACTTTAGACAAACCATGTCTGTTTTCCCTTTCCTTCCGGATCATGCCACAAACCATAGTTAAAACCTTGAAACAAATGAACAGTAACAGTGGCATATGTTTCAGCATGTTATACCAATTATCATATTATAATGCCTATATTCTCATACCAAGTGTGTGGTTGGTGCGTGGCACTATCTTAACTCATTACAATTTTTAAGATCTTCAATTACTGTTTTGACCCATCACCATGCCATCATACATGTAAGAAAATAAAATAAAAAAGGTGTGTGATTGCAGATGCTTGCGACATCAGCATCTGATTATTGTTCTAACACGGTTTGTAAATGGAATGTAAAGTTGTCATTTGTCAAAATATGATTTTTTTTAATGGCTTTTTGTCAAAATATGATGTAGCCTACAAGTTTGAGCAATATTTATACAGTGTTTTTCACTTTTTTGATACATGGGTGATATTTATACAGGAAAGTTATTATACTATACAGTTGCATATGTTTTTGGACTTAAATATTCTTTTCTCTTTAAAAAATAATGTGTTTTTTTGTTTTGATGATCATTTAAAAAATATTTGTTGAATTTGACCTTTTAAAGAATTTTATTTTATTTTAATTTATTATTTCAAAAAAGCAGTATTAACGGAGATGACTTATTATGTCATCAAGGAGTGTAATATGATATTAATCCCATATAATTTTGTGGATAATTATTATAAACTTGTGTCTATTGTCATAAATTGTTTTTAACATATAAAATATTAAAAATATAATTTATCCTAAAAATTATACAAAATTATTTCTATTAAGACTTTTTTATGATATGATAATTCAGTCGAGTGTAAAAGTTAATTAACACTCTTGAATATAAACACTATAACAAAATTATTGTTAACAATAAGAACTAATTAAAATTAAATAAAAAAATATTATAAAGGCTAACATAATAAAATCTTTAAAAGACCAAAGTAGAAAATATATTATTTTTGAAGTACCAAAATATCATTTAAGACATATTTTTAGGTTTTAATAATTTTTTGCTCCTAACTATTAGTACCCTTTTGTTTTTGTCCTTTAATTTATTTTATTTTTTTTTTTTTTGGTTTTAGTCATGTTAAACAAGTAAAATTTTATTTTACTCTATAGTACTTTCAAGTAATATTGTTAATTAAGAGAATTTGGTAATTCAATAACTTAATACATCATCAAAGAGTATTAAGAGAGTAATCTTGTATATATATTTATGAAATATTGTATTTTTAATACTTTATATGTTCAAAAAAGTTTATAATATTAAACTGAGTGTTTAAGATTGTAATTTACTTCTATATAAAATTTATCTTAGACATAGTTCACTTTATACTATTGTATCTCACATTAGACTTTGTAAATCACTTAATATTATTTCTAGAAAGTAGAAACTAAAATTATAAAAAAAAACCTTAAATGACCAAAATCAAATAATTTTTAAAAGGATCAAATCTAAAAAGTCACTAATTTTCATGAATCAAAATGTTATTTAACCATATTTTTTTTAAAAGTAATAATTACTGGTTGGAAAATATTCAATTCCAATTATTTTTCTCCCTAAGCCTATTAGTCATTAGCCTAACTTTTTAGCCACAAAATAACAAGGCCTCAATTATGCATATGATGATAGTTCATATGCTCCCATCACTCCCATGTGTATGAAATGGACATTCTTGAATGGAGACCACACGTGAACAGCATATATATTGTCAATAAATCAAAGAGCAAACACAGAACTGACTGAGAGTAATGGGACATTTTAGGAGGGGCATAAAAAATATGCAGGTACAATTTGAAAGTACTAGATTGTTCAACCCTTTGTATAAAATTATATATTTTTTATAAAAATATGCTCATCGAGTAATAAAATCTTTGACTTGCTAATCAATGGACAAAACTGTGCCACAAATATACTGTACTAGTTTAAGAATATGAAAGCATCTATCTATATAATTGATTGCTAGATCAGAAGCTCTTAAAAGCTCAATTAAAGTATATGCATGCAAGGCTAAATTAATCAAAAGAACTTTGTTCAATTAGTTGAGTAATGGGTATGAATAATAGAATATTTGTTTTATACTAAAGTTGTTTTTTTTTAAAGATAAAAAAAATATGTAAAATTATGTAGAAATTGCATAAAACCATTAGGATTGAACTAATGCACACGACTTTAGTAATTTACGTGAAATATGCTTGATGTATATAAAAGATAAAAAAAGTGGTCGTTCCATTTCTTTATCTCCTTTTACATTTGCACATTTGTCGACTAAACTCATGTTAAAATTTCATTTTTTTAAGAGAAAATAATTAACTTGTTAATTTAGAGTTAAATGATTTGTTTTAATTTATAAATCAACACATTTTGTGTAAATAAATTTTGTTGTTATTATTTATACTCAACTTATATATAAATGATTAGTTAATTTTTTAGTTACACTATTTTAAAGATATCAAATTTGTGGGAAATCTCACAGTGTTGTGGGGAGTGTCTTGATATTCCCTAGGTTATCTACTCTAGCAACAACAATGCTAGACCTGTAGAAAAATTTACAAAGTTGAGAGATGCTGTAAATATCACAATAATGTGGGAAATTTGATAGAGGTATGGGGAACTTCCTAGTATCTCTTTAGGCAGAGTAATCTAACTGCAAAGATCACAAACCTATGGAAAATCTCACAAGGGCAAGAGTGTCTTAATGGCTTTTTGGGTGAAATAGGTACATGGTTTTTCTTAGTAGGCCTTGAAAGGTACTTAAAGTATTGTTGCTATGTAATTAATATTCAACTTTTCTTTTTCTACTTACCAAAGTTTTTCTCTCTCCTACCAAATTTTCAAAATCTCAAATATGTTTCCAAATCAAGTGATCTAAAATTCATTACTTATATGTTCTGAATCAGTTAATTAAAATATAAAATAATATTTTATTTCTGATCAACTTATTCAAAACATATAACTAATAGATTTTAAATTAAATAATTCAAAATTAATTACTTATACGTTCTAAATCAATTCATCTGAAATACAAAAAATGATTTGACTTTTGAAGGGATAAGCTGCAATGGGGTGGGGTGGCTGCGAAGGGGAGGAGCTGTGAAGGGTGGAGGGCTGCTGATGGCGTGGCGGTGGACCAAAGAAAAGGAGGAAGATGAGAGTAATTTAAATATTTTATAAAAATGGTTAGTGCAAATAGAAAATTGGTAAGTGTTAAAAGAAAATCCTTTTAACATTTTGTTTGGTAAGCCTATATTAGTAACTTATGACTTTATTCTTGGACGTGGTACTTCTTATACCGCATTCAATTTTTTCTATCAATGTTTATCTATTTTCTTTTGCTGATAACAAAAAGAGGAAATATGCATGAAATGAGGGAAAAAAAATCATGGAGGTAGGGTTTTTATTGATTTCTATTGAATAAAAGAAGCGAAATAAAAGTAAAGGTAATTACGAAATTGAACACAGATATGTTTGCGTACCGATTTGCCAACAAATAACGGTACCATTTAGCATTTGTCTTAATTTTACTAAGAAACTTCACCTTATAGCCATTATATGTTTTCTTATAATTTCTCTTAATTATATGGTGAAATTGTTCATTCAAATTATTAAACTAAACTGGAATTAATTAATTCCTACCAAACTAATCAAAGGACATTGCGTTTGGGGATTCGTCAAATAAGAATTTAATCCCCCATGAAATCACAATTTCTTTAACACCCACTTATTTTTTATTCACACTGTCTCAATATTTAAAATTTTATGTAAAATTTCAAAATACCCTCATTCTCTTTTAGTCTAAGTTTTTTTAACAGAGCATCATTCATCTTTATCGTTGCATGTTCATCTCTACTTACTTCTTTAAAAGATTACATTAACTTCTCTATTTTGGACTCTCACCATCTTCAAACATACATATTTTTTCACCTCTATTCTTAGGAATTTTTTCTGTTATGTATGTTTAAAGAAGGTGATGATGCTCTTTCAAAGAAATGGGTAGAGGTGCATGAACAACCAGCAATCTAAGTGATGGTTTGTCAAGAAACTTAGAATAAAAGAGAAGGAGAGTGTTTTAGAATTTTGCAAAAAATTATAAACATTGATGAAATGCAAATAACAAATGAGAGAATAATAAAAGAAATTGCCCACAAAATAATGAATTTGATTAAAATCCTTCATAAGAAAGATAAGTGTTTTAAATTTAATTTAGTATGTATTTTGAACATGTTTCCTATAAAAAACAATATTAGTGAAAAACAAAAACATAAAACCCCATCAAAATAGTACATTATTATACTATCCTGTTCAGTTTTTTTTCGAACAGCTAAATTTGTTTCCAAACTCCACTTCCAAATAAGTCGTATATTTAATTATTTATTATCATTTGTTCCAAAATAAAATTTGTTAATGATCCAGTTTGTTTTACTTTTTACTATAATGGATCAGTTTGTTTAAATTAAAAAAAAAAAATAGGTAGTAGATAAAATTTGTTTATATAAAAAAAATAAAAAGCAGAAAACTACTTTTGAAAGTAAGCAATTTAAACAAATACATAAAACATAAAAAATAAAAAGCAACATAGAACATCAAGTGAATGAAAGATAACTTGATAAATTAAAAATTTTATTCAAAATATGTATTTTAAAATATAAAATAGTTGAAAATTATTTTTCTGCCTTATGTGCATCGCTTGCACCTCAACTAAAGCATAAAAAATGTTAAAATGAAACTTATATCAAATATCTTTAGAGTGTGTTTGAAAAAAATAGCTGAAAGATGAAAAATTAATTATAAGGGTGTGTTTGGCAAAACTAGCTGAAAAGTTAGCTGAAAGCTAAAAAACTAACTAAAAGCTAAAATCTAACTGAAAGTTGAAAAGTTAGCTTAAAGCTAAAAAACTAGTTGTAAGTATTTGGTAAAACTAGCTGATCAACTAACTGAAAAGTTGTAAAATGACAAATAAATGTATCATTAATTATTAAATCAATAATGAAGTATTTATAATAATGATAACATATTTTAATCATATAAATTAATTATATATTTAAATTATAATTACATATTTAAATTATAAATTTATGTAATTACATATTTAAATAATAAATTACTATAATTGATATTTAAATTATAATTTCTATAATTAAATATATAAATTTCAAAATTGGGTATTTAAATTATAATTTTCTATAATTACACATTTATATTATAAATTATTATAATTATATTAATGAAGGAGAGAGAAATGAAAGAGAGATGATGTATGATGTGATGAGAGAGAATTAGTAGGAGACAATGCATTAATCATTAAAGGGTAAACATGTAAAAGTGAAACCAACTAGTAGTTGAAAATAGGAGATTTTTTCGAAAAACTACTTGGAGTAGTTTCTTTTAAAAAGTTAGTAACTCCTAAAAAAACTCTTAGATTTTTGCTACCAAATGGAGCTGAAAGTATTTCAACTATCATTTCAGCTAGTTTTTCAGCTTTTAACTAGCTGAATTGACAAGCCAAACACACTTTAAGTGTTTAAAACTAGCTGATCAATTAGATGAAAATTATAAAATGACAAATAAAAGCAATGAGATATTTAAAATAATTATAACATATTTTAATAATATAAATTAATTTTATATTTAAATTATAAATTATTATAATTATATATTTAAATTATAAATTTCTATAATAACATTTAAATTATAATTATATATTTAAAATATAAATTTATGTACTTATATATTTAAATAATAAATTACTAAAATTAATATTTAAATTATTATTTCTATAATCAAATATATAAATTTTAAATTACATATTTAAATTATAATTTTTTATAATTATATATTTATATTATAAATTACGTTAATAAAGAGAAATCAAGGTGAGAAGTTGTATGATGTGATGAGAGAGAATCAATAGGAGACAATGCATTAATTAACTAAGGGTAACCATGTAAAAATAAAACTAGCGAGTAGCTAAAAATAGGATATCTTTCTAAAAAGTTACTTGAAGTAAATTTTTTTAAAAAATTAGTAGTTTCTAAATTTTTGCTATCCAAACAAAATTGAAATCATTTCAGCTAGTTTTTTAGCATTCAACTAGCTGAAATTGCACACCAAACACATACTTAATGGCAAAATTTATAGTTTCAAAAAGTAGAAATCAAAGTAACGTTTTCTTAACAATGAAAAACATTTTCTCATTTTTAGCAAACAATAATTTGTGAGTTATCTGTAAATGCAAACAAATTTACAAATAATTTGGTTTAATTAATATAAGGTTTTGCCAAATCAAATTAATTTTTATGCACACAAAAAAAATTATTTATATTCGTTGTAAAAATAATTTGTGCACAGTGTAACTAGATTTAGAATACAATTTTAAATTTTCTACATAGTAACAATTTCAAATGTTTTAAAAGCGAAATAATTTTATTTAATAAAAACAAGGCTTCACTTTTCTATTGATATCCATTTCTTCTCTCATACAAAATTATATAGAGCATATAAAGCTAACAACTTAATAAACTTATTCTAAAATATAGTTGAGCCACTATGCCAGTCCATATTAAAATGGTTTGAGCCTCCATGATCCTATCATTACCAACCTCATCAAAACCAACCTTGTCCTCAAGGTTGTTGAATTTTGTATACCAAGTGGGTAACATTGTACAAATTGATGAATTGCCTGGCACATTAGCACTCAACCACCCTTTCTTTCAATTGCTACTATTAACACGTGCATATTTTATGGCTTGACGTTGTGAGTCGCTAAAGTAAGTAGGGACAATAACATTCTTCACTCTGGATCTCATATATGCTTCTGCAATCTCTTTCATCTTCATACGAACCATGGAAGATATCTCTTCTGCGAAAAATTGTTTCTGCTCACCCTTGTAATTTCACTACTATCATGGGCTTGTCACTGGGACCAGGAATCACCTTGAATGACCTCAATTTCATATCACTTTGTACCGAAGCATTGATAATACACTTCCAAATCAAATGCTTAGCTTAAAAAACAGTGTTGGTTGGGTTCATAGCAACCTGATTCTCAATCAATTTATCTATTTGACGTATACCAGCATGAGCAGATGGACTCCCATCTACACATGACAAACTTCTGTATCGCGAGATTAAGAATCAGTAAAAACTTACTTCTCTCGTTCCATTATTTGCAACAATTTTGTGGACCTTGCCCTCAACTTGGTACATAAACTTCACCGTCTCAAAAATGAACCCTTTTTTATGCATGCCTCCCTTGATCTTTTTCTAGAGGTTTTCTTCTTTGGTGAAATGGTTTGTGGAGAGGTAAGAAGTGAGGTGGTTTTAGGCGCCACTTAAGGTAAGATAAGCCTAAGAGGGAAAGTTTGCCACAAGGGATGGAACCCTTGATAAAAACCTAAGGAATTCTCAAAGAGAGAAGGGTGGACACTAAGAGAATTTTGGCCAACTCAAGGTTTTTCCATTCAATCAAGTGTCAAAAATACAAGAGTGTGAAGGAGCACCTTTTTATAGAGGGAGCTAACCTCTTGGACAAGTCATGAAGGAAATGAAGGGCTAGGATTAAAAGGAGTCATCCAAGAGAGGAGGATTGAAGCCCAAAGTCCAATCAATACCCTCCTTTAGATGAGAATTGGTGCCCAAGCTACCTCATCCAAGGGCCAAGATTACTCCTTTATTAGTTTTGGGTTTTATTTAGCAAAAGAGGGTGTATTTATCAAACTACCCCCTTATTTCCTAAATAAAGGCCCAAAAGCTAATCTTACCCCTTCTTATTACTAAGACACCTCCTAGAAAATTAAATGGACTAATACATGTCCAAAATAAAATCCTAGGTTCCTAAAATAAAAATTACAAGTAAATAAGTCATGGCTTGCATAACTTGATGGTCATATGGAGGTGAGATCTTCCTCCATCTACTCTAGTCATGTCTTCTTCTATTCTCCTAGCCATGGCCCTAGTGATAGGGCCCTTGCTTGGGGAGAATGCATCACTTTTGGAAGCACCTTTTTTTCTTAATCCTCTTATGTCAAAACCCATTATGGTCTCCTTTGCACCATGGGTTTTACATTGGACATTGTGAAGTTTATGGGAGTTACATGTGTTGGATAAGTTTGACGACGACACCACGAACATTGTTGGGCAAGATGATTACGACCAAAACAGTTTCTTGGACATGTGCGATAAGGACAGTGATTTATGCTAGGCTGAACGCGAGCATAAGCATTACAATGATGGAGAACCGGACCGTTGTGAAGACATGGAGCTTTGCAAAATCGATGTCGATGCCTTTGTCGACATGTTTGTGGAGCAAGATGGCAACACAAACGAGAGTGTAGACAATGATGAGAACGAGGTTGCGATAGACAACAACATCAAAGTGGAAGTGTTTGCAAAGGAGTGATGACTACGGTGGTGCCAAAAACTCCTTAGACAAGATCTCATGCTCTACGGGTGATTGTTGCTTCCCCAAAGTATGCATGATAACTAACATCTCTTCCACAAGAGTTGTTGCTGCTTGGGTAATGGAAGCAAACAAGTTAGGGGGTAGTGTATTTGGAGGGTTCTTGAGCATTCTTTGGCATCGGTGGTGTAATGGTTGATGTTTGGGTAATGAAAGCAAACAAGTTAGGGGGTAATGTATTTCTTAAATACTAGAGAAAGGTGGAGAGACATTTGACATGAATGGAAAACTACTGTGAGCAAAGGGTAAGGATGTAGTTGTACCTTTGCTGCAATAGTTTGGGTGAAGTATTGACTGTGTAATTGTCGATTGAAGTTTTGGTAAGGTCCAGGTACAAATGGTTTCAAGTTTTTAGTAGAGTATCGGGTGTCTAGAAATTGAAATGGGGAAGGTGAAGAGGGTATGGTGATGGTTGGTTGTTGGGTTTTGGTTTGCAAGGGGAAATGAATGTGGGTTGTAAGGTGAGTTTGAGGAAATAAGGTTGGAGTATGGTGTGAATGGAAAAGAAAATAGGTTGGGATGGCAAGGGGTAATAGTTCAACGGAGAATGTTGTTGTAGGTTTGAAACCCATCATTGAGAATCCCATGGCGAGGCTTGTGGTATGCACCAATAATCGTAATAGTTGGTGTCCATGACCGAGAGGCTAAGATCTCACTATGAAAGCACCATTTGTTAGGAAGAAAAAAGGTTTATTCTACAAGACTGCTATTAAATAGCTATAGAAAAGATAAAAATGTAAACTTAGATATTTTTCATTGATATTCATTTCTTCTCTTATACAAGATTATATAAGAACATATAGAGCTGACAACCTAACTTATTCTAAAATATAGATGAACCACCACACTAGTTTATATTAAAATGGTTTGGACTTCCATGATCCTATCAAACATTCCCTTTATAGGAAAAGTTAAACCAATCAGAATTTCATGATATCCTTTAATAAAGCTAAGAGAGTTAACATCATTCTTTCTAATTCATATTTTCTAACATTTTTATTATTACTTAAAACTTACTAAATTAAAGAAAAAATGAAGTGACAGAAACTGAGATACGTTTATTTTGAACGTTTTCTATCAAAAATATTTTTAAAAAATAACTGAAAAAAAATTATTTTTAGTGTTTTTAAAAGTTAACATTATGTGAAACCTTAATAACAATATTGTAATTATATAAAATACAATATACAAATATATTTTAAACTATATATAAATAATTTATAATATTTTTGCTAAAATTAATTAAATTTAAGAATATTATATTTTAAAAATAAGAAATATCAAGTGAAAACAAACGTATTTTCTAAATGTTAAAAACTTGAAAATAAAAACAGTTTTCAAAAAATAAAAATAGAAAACATTTTTCAAATCAGAGAAATATGGGTAACAACAAAGAACAATAATAAGAACTCACCTAACTCTTCTAAACCAAAGGAAACCAATATAATTTGAGTTTAACACTTATACACTATGTGGTGATTAATCATAATCCTTTATTTACATGATTTTAAAACTATTAATTAATAAAACTAATAAACTTATCATACATAAAGGTTGTGATTAACTGCAAGCGTAAAACTTTTTACACAGTCAATGTATAAGCGTTTTTCTCATATATTTTCCTAATATCATTCAATCAAAATGAAAGACAAGCTTATAAAAAAAATCAAAATGAAAGACAAAAAAAAATTGCTTTCATATAGCCAAGATCTACCAACTGCCTAACTCAGAACCATACACTAGATACAAAGTCCATTTGAAGCAGCAACAAGAAGTTAAATGACTGCATCTAGCAATTAAGGAGTTCATGAGATCCTATCCTACATCTAAACAAAATACACTGGACAATTACACATAAATTTGAAAAATTCAAAGCAAACAAGACATGGACACTATGACTCCAGTGCCAGCATAGAAACCGAGTCAGGCTCGTGACCATGAACTCGAAAGCGATATATACATGTGTGTGAAGGGCTTCCATGGTTGGATGTAAAATCGAGCCTTACTGTGTTGATGACACCAGAAGCTGCTGAATTCAACACGTTGAATGTTTGAGCATTGCTCTTGTCAAGGTCATATGTAAATTCTGTTAGAAGATACATCTTTTCAGTCTCAATTGCAGAATCAGCATTATTCCCCTGCAGCCAACCCGACACCCTGCAGTCTTTAGGGGCACTTGATCTATCATATGCAACACTCTGTTGAACAGAAAAATTATCAGTACTATAATCTAACAATACAAAATTATGGGGTGAGAATGAGTAAAAGGAAATGTGGCAAAACACTTGTACCAGAGAATGCAAGATAAAAATCTGGAGACATGAATGTCCATCATAAACAAATACAAATGAAATTCAACAAATTTAAGTGACTGACACTGGAAAAGTTTCTAGAAGACAATGTTATTCTATTCATTGTCCACCTCAAAAGCAGCCAAGTTTCTTAAGTTACCAGTGCTATTGTATACACTTTTAGTCCAGTCAGTAGTACACTTGCGTAAGAAATGACATGGTACGCCACAATAGCATCTATTAATCAATCTTAAAGCACTATGTGCCAAATAGTAAAAAAATAAAAATTAAAAATTAAGGATCATACTGACAAAATATGTGTTTTCATAACCTATAGAGAGAGAGAAAATACGGAGAAACTATTAATGAAGCAAGGAGCTTCTAAATCAATAAGCAAAAGTGAGGACAAATTTAACTTACGCATAAACCAGACCCAGTTAGAAGAAAAACCGGAAACGATCATTAGTAACATGGAAATAACTGGAAAAACAGTTCACTCTGAAATATAACCATTAACAGTTCACTCTGAATTCTGAAATATAACCAATGCTCTAAGCTTCCAAAAACAGAAAGAAAATCAACCTACCAATAAAACAATAAATACCAGCAGAATAGAACCAATATTTTAGGGCTACAAAAAAAAGTTCATAAATGAAATTTATATGTCGAGTATATATAGGTGTTGGTTTGACATCTTATCATAGGAAAGGTGTCAACTTTAGAAGTTTCTTAGATATAACAAGAAAAGGTGCATTAACTACATGCAACATATATCCATACGTGTAAAGAAGACAACATACATTATCATGTCTAAAGCCACAACATACTCATCATTACAACTATTTACATCTCCAACAATACTTATTCCCACATCTCACCCTCTGCATTAGTTTTCTTGATTATTACAGAAACATGTGCCTAAAGCAGAAATTTGTCATCTTACTCTATTTGATAAAAAGAAATTAACTCTCTAAGCATAGATATTATAGTTTATTCTTCAAATTATTTTATTTTCTAGACTCAATGTGAATAGATGGAATGGACTTCAATCTCTGCTGCCTGTAATCCATATCACGAATGATAAGAAGAGATGCCTCATTCTCATTTGATAGATGAAATCAAAGAAACATGCAAGATAACATATGATTTTATTATGCTTGAAGCACTATTATAGAGAAATGACATCGAGATAGAAACATTTCAGAAAAAAAATATACAAGACTGAAGCATTAAGAAAGGCCTCAGAAACTTATACTGTCATACAACATAAAGCGGCTCAAAATCAATCGCATAATAATCTGTGTCAAGATACCAACCAACAATTACATTACTCTTTCAAAGGAAAACTGTACAAGCAAAAACACATGACAATCTCGCCCATGAGATGCAAAATAAGCTTCATATTCTCATGAATCAAATTCAAAATGACCCGTTAACTGTTTCTCTTAACATTAGCTAGATAGCAAACAAACTCCTAACTGCTAATAATTACACAAAATTGAATCATAAATCATAATATTTTGCATTACTAGAATAAGTACAAGGAGGGGGGAAAATGTATCTTCTACAAACTATAGTAGTGACAAGCCACTTAAAGACAAACCTTGTCAATAGGCTAGTTACATCTTTATGATATATTGGGGTATTAATATAAACTTAATTCATGGCGTATCAGGCAAATTCATAAACTGAGTTGGACACAATCAGAAACATGGCCAAGTATATAACCATGAGAATTGTATCGTATGTATGCATACTCAAATTTCTATATCAAACATCTCATCATCTACTCCAAAATTTTCAGAAATTTAAGGAACACAACAAAACCACATTAAGGAGTATAACCATATATACCATTCAAACTTCCTGGCATCATGAACACAACAATGTTTATAGATTTAGAATGAAAATTATACCTTTGCTACATGTTCCAAGGTCACAGCCTCAGGAATGATGGCAGTACGCAGCCTAATCTGAACAAACCCTTTACTATCCTTCAAGGGGAAACACTGTCCTGGCTCGCCAAAGCTCGGTTTCAACATCTTCTCTGCGCTGGGATGGACACCATTTTTAGCAGTTAACATGAACCAATTGCCCCTCCCCAAATCAAACACCTCCGAATGCTTCGCCACTGCGGCGCCGCCACTGGCAAGAGCATAATCCACTCTCCCAAGCCCATCAGCAGCATGCTTCTCAATCTCCTTCTCAATCACCTCTCTTGCAAATTCCCTAATCTCATCCAACCCACCACCCTCAAACTCATTCCCCTTCACACTCTTCACTTCCTCAACAAACTTCTCAAACTCTTCCTTGCTCAACCAATCACCCCCTTTTAACTCACTTAAATACTTCTCCAATTCATCACTCCTTGCCTCCAATTTCTTCAACCCACTTTCCAAAATTACACCTTTCTCCTCAATTTTCTCATTTAACTCCTTCCTTAACCCTCTAACCTCATCCTCAATCTTCTTATCCACCACATCAACTTGAACCTGAATCATCTTTGCTGTTTTCTTCAACAAACCCTCAACATCGGAAATTCGGCCCTCGAAGTCCGACAACTCGGCGTAACCACCGGCGTCGCCGGATTTCAACGCCGTCCGGCGGATCAACTGAACCAGCCCCACCAGCACCACCAACAGCACCAGATTCTTCCCGAAAATGCTAACCACCGTGAGCCACCGCGGCTTCTCGGCCTTGGCGGCGGGCTTCCGCGCCCTCCGCGGAGGCACCGCCGCCGTGTTCCCGCCGGCGCCGGCGACCTTCTTCGCCGGCATCAAGTCCCTCGACGTCCGCTCCAGGAGCGCCTCGCCGCGGATAGAGTGGTGGCTGAGGTCGCGCGCGGCGCCGTCGGTGGAGGTGGCGACGGCGGGGGAGACTGCGACGTCGTTGGCGAGGAGTTCGAGGTTGGTGGCGGTTTTCTTCTCGTTGGCGATCACCGGTCTCCGACGCGCCCCCGGGTTCGCCGCCGTGATGGACACCGTGGAAGCCGACATCGGAATCGTCGAAAACCGCTCCTCAATTCAGATACTGAATTCGAAAATTAAAAAATAAAAAGGAAAAAAATTTTAAAAAAAAAGAAGAAGAAAATGATGGAACTGTAGGAAACCCTAATAATGCGTGGTGAACGAAGGAACACGAGAGACAGAAAAAAACAGTATTTTTGTGAGATCTGAAAAGAAGGAGATTTGAATAATTGAATACTTCATTAGTTTTCTATATTTTAGGGCACTTTATTTTGGGGGTAATGTGAAATTTTGATTCGGAAAAGAGGGAGAAACTTGAAGCGGGATAAGAGGCATCATCACTGATAAATTTCTAGTTTGGGCCGGGGCTTGTGCTTGGTCTCTTCATAGGCTTTTGAGAATTTTATTTTTCACATACTAGTTTTTCGTTTTCTAAAAAAAAATCAATATATTTTTTATTTTTTAATCTCTTAGAGAGTAAAATAATTTATAAATAATAATAATAATAATATAATTAATATCATTAAATTGTTAGTTAAAGGTATAATTTTTTTTCAATTTTAATTATGATGATTTATATTTTATAGTGATTGAGGTTTTCTTTATTGATATATGTTTTATTATATATTTAATTTAAAATAAATTTAATTTTTATATAAATGCATTTAAAACTATTAATTACAAATACATAAAGGTCAAGCAAATGCTTGCATAATATACACATAATAAGAATAACAAAATAATAAAATAATAATAATAATAGAAGAACAAAAAAAGAAGAAGAAAGAGAGAGGTTGAGATTAATACACTATTAGGAATGACAACGGATCGGAACGGGTACAAGTAGTGGTTACCCGTCACCTAACTCGCTACAAAAATTCGCCATTTGTTACTTGCTAAAAAACTGTTGGGTACCCGCTATAGAAATACCCGCGGGTTTTTTTATTATCCACGGGTACCCATAGATATTTTAAAAAAATTTTAAAATTAAATATTTTTTATAAGAACTTTTATCAAATAAATCATTTATTTTTTTGAAAATTTATAAATAAAATTACACTAGTTTCTATAAGATTAATTATATCTAAAAGTAGATTAATATAATATATTATAAGAAAATATTTAATACAAATAAAATCTTTATTTTATGTTATCAACATTTTTATAATAAATAATTTTATTAACTATGAAGTTTTCATAAAAAAATAAGATTGATATCAATAATTTTGATAATTACTATTTTAATTTGATTTATTTTCTAAAAATATTATCTCTTTTAAATTATATATATATATATATATATATATTATTTTAGTTTAGTGGGTAGCAGCTATGAGTACTATCATACTCATACCTGCACCTGTTAAGAAGCAGGTAGAAATTCGTACTCGCGGGTGGCGGGTACCTATTTATACTATCTGTGCAGATATTTTTTGTGGGTTTTATCCACGGATATCCGCAGACGCGGATTTTTTTGTCATCCGTATAGACTATATGAAGAGAGAGTACTTAAAGTTAGATTGTAATTAGTATACATTGTCAGTGTAAAATATTAATTAGTAAAGTCAATAAAGTTACTATGAATGAAGGATTGTGATTGAATGTTAGTGTAAAAATCTTTACACGCACAGTGTATATCAATTAAAATCTTAAAGTTATGATTAGAAGGCGTAAAGTTGGTGTTTGAAAAAAAATTCAAAAACCCACTTTTTTTACCATATTTATATTTTGCAATGTATTTTATTACCTATTAGTGAAGATAATCAAGATACAGACACTGTTGCACATGTATATTTATATTTATATACTATTCAATTTTGTTATGCATATTTTTAATTATATTAAACGCTTGTAAAGTATGAAATCAATAAAAAAATATAAAAATTGTTTAAAAAAATAATGTTTTTATAAGACAAAAAAATTTATTTATCAGAAAACATTAATAGACATCAATTTTAAAATTGAGCTAAATTGCATATTATAATTATATTAATATTATTTTATAATAGATATTTTGTTGTGGTAATTAATAATAAATATTAAATAATTTATGATATTTTTATTATATACTAAATTTCATTTATTATTGTTAAGTGTTTAAAAAGATGTACTAATGTAGATAAAAATAACATTTAATATTAATATTACTAAATTTCATACATTAATATTGAAGTTTTTTTATTAATTTTAATGCAATAATAATGTGAGATTGTAATTTGCGATAGATATGTAAACACATTATCACATAACAGATCTTACTTTTGATTTAATCATAAAAAGTAAAATTAATGAAATGTAGCATGTTCTATTTGAATTATAGAAAAATATAAAAATAAATATTTTGAAATATATTATATATTATATATGTAGAAAGAAAAATATGTTAAGTGCATTTGTATTACATCTACTAAAGATGGGAAAATTTAAATTTATTTAAAATATATTAAAGAATACTTAATTTTTTTGGGTGTTAAGAAAAATGATGTTATACTTTGGAGAAGATATAAAAAATTTTTATGTGGCCAGTAAAGTCAATTTGAAATTAAAAAAATTCAAACAAAATCTTTAAAATCTATATCAGTTTAATTTGTCAATAAAAAAATTTCCTTTTTTTTAACTTTAGAAATCTACTAAATTATTTATTGAAATTTTGCTCACTATATAAAATTTTAAAACCTAACAATTTATAAAAAAATTAAAATGGATCATTTTTAAATTTTAAAAATTGATCTATTTATTAAGGGATTTTGAATTTTCACCTACTTTTTTAAAATCATTTTTATTATTCTCAATATACGCTTAACCCTAATTTCTCTTAACATTGTAAACCTTCGGTCGTCAGTTCCCTTTTCTCCTTCTCTCTTGTTAACTTTAGCCTTGAACATTATCTTACCCATTTAGTGATATTTTGTTAAAAGATGTTTTTTCGGAGACGCTTTTTTGAAGAATTAATTTTTCTTGTTTCTTCGTAGACTCCTCTCGGTAGAGAAGGAGACTCTTCTTTGAAGAGGGTCTTTGGAGAGCAAAAAAAATTGATTTTTTTTTTTGCTTATCCAGAGAAGCAAAAAAAAAATTGTATATGCAATTTTGGTAAAGGCATCCATCATTTTATTGCAAGTAGGTGTCATTTTAAATTTAAGTAATGGGAAATTATTCCCATTTGTTAAATAAAAATTGTCCATTTAAAAAAAAATGTTATAGAACTGTCAAAAGTGACAGAGAAACTTAAAAATTAGCTTAGTTTTAGAGAGCGTGCACTTGGTTCTTTTAAGGATGGACACAAGTTGGATTAGTTGGGTTTAGACAAACCCAAGACCCAACTCAATCATTACACATCAGGTTGAGTTGGGTTAATTTTTCACTTTTCTTTTTATTAAACTCAATCCAACCTAATATGCCTTTGAATGAGTTGTGTTAGTTGGGTTAATTTGGCCACAGTTTTAAAAAACATTTTTTTTAAAAGATAGATTATATCATTGTTATAA
This sequence comes from Psophocarpus tetragonolobus, assembly GCA_037954015.1. NCBI lineage: Eukaryota > Viridiplantae > Streptophyta > Magnoliopsida > Fabales > Fabaceae > Psophocarpus > Psophocarpus tetragonolobus. The sequence continues at coordinate 42,369,435 of CM075689.1, forward strand.
CATAAATATAAATAATAATTATAGTTACAAATTACATATCAAAACTAAAACAAATTAAAAATAACATATAACTAAATTTTAAGCAATAATGACTAAAGAAACATTTGTCCAAAATAAAAGTAAACACAATTTTTTCAAGTTAATCAAGCCATAAAAGAAAAACACAAACTACACAATTTGTTCAAATTAATAAAATACATAACATCAAAGAAACACATAAGGAAAAAACATACAATTTCAAATAATAATACTAAATAGTAATTTAATATTTTGATTAGGTTGGATTAGGTATAAGGTTCAACTTAATCAATTTGTAACCCAAACCTGTAGTGGATTGAGTTTGATGACTGGGTCAGATTTCTTCACTCAATCTATTTGAATTGCATTGGGTTAGATTGGGTCTTCCGACCCAATGAACACTCTTAGGTATAATTTTGTGTTTATATTTTTGTTTTTTCCAATCGTATTCTCAATTTGATACACAAATATTACAGTTTCATTTGAAAAAAAATGAAAAATTATTGAGGGTTTAAAATGTCTAAGTAAATGTGAACACAAAAAAAATATATTTTCTTTATATATTGCTATTTAATCATAAAATGCATATAAGACTAACGAGGCATAAAATGTTTGTCTGCATATTTTTATTTAAACTATATAAAAATAGCAACAGAATATTTTTAAATATATTATGTATTATGTGATATAAAAAGAAAAATATGTTAGATGCATTTGTATTAGATCTGCTAAAGAAATGGGAAAATTTTAATTTATTTAAAAATATTTAAAATATATTAAAAGATACTTAATTTGTTTTGAGTGTTAAGAAATAAATATGAATTGGTATTAATATTTGGGAGAAGATTAATAATTTTTTATGTGCCTAGTAAAATTAATTTGAAATTCAAAAAATTCAAACAAAAATTTCCTACTTTTTTAGCTTTAGAAATCTAGTAAGTTATTAATTGAAATTACCCTCACTACCTGAACATTTAGAAACCTAACAATTTAAAAAAAAATTAAAACAGCTCATTTTTAAATTTTTAAAGAAAGATCAATTTTCTAAATAAAAACTATCTAATTTTTAAATTTTAAATTTCTTAATTTGGTATTTAAACAAAGAGAAAATGACTTATGTACAGAGTAAACATTCAATCAAAACTCTTCATCTTTGGTAAAATTTTTTATTTTACCAATTAATAATTTAAAATTCATATAAATACAACATAAGTATTATCAAAATCAACTCATAAGTCTTTCTCAATCAGAATTTATTTCTTTTAATTTTTTTTACGAAGACTGTTTATCTTCCTATACAAACATGTCTCTTTGTAAGAGTGAATCGTTTAATTTTAATCAATCAATTTAACATTCTAGTTATACATTTTGAAAGCACCTAATTTAAAGAAGATGATCACTACTGATTCAACAAATAAATCTTCTAGAGTTAATAACTTGAATGAGATGACATTTTCATTCCACTACAAAAGAATTATGAAAGTCACACTTAAAAATCTGTCAAACAAATATTTAAAAATAAGAATAAGAATTTCATCTGAACAATAGAAATTAAAGATGAAATATATTTTCTTAAGAGTTTAATTAGTATCCACTAATAATATAAAAGAGTTTCACAGTAACATTTAATAAAAATATTTCATTTATATGACTTTTTTAAAGTATTAATTGCTAAAATTGTAAGGACCGGTTTAATTAATAGATTATTAGTGAAAACGAAATAAATGTACAGAGAATTAAATGTTTAATTATCTTATATTAGTATAGCAGTGAGAGAATAATTAAGTTTATTTATAATATCATTATTAGTTTGTTTTTTTAAAATAGTGGGAGACGGAAAGTGAAATATAATAGTTATTTCTTGATTTCAGAGAGTTTTTATTGAGTTTCGAGGAGTTTTCAGAAATCTGTTTAGGAGGATGCAAATACAAAGTCAAAACTCACTAAACTCACCCCATTGCCTTTTTCCTTTTTTTTTTGTTTTTTCTTTCTACCTTTTCTTTTCCTATTTTTTCTCTTTTCTTTCCTTCTTCTTCAATTTTTTTCTTCTTCTCTACCGCTTCTAATATCTGTATCATTGTTTTCTTACGTCCTTTGCATGTGAAGCTTTTGGTTGACGGATTTCGATGTGGTCTCTTCCATAATTCCTGTTGCTGAGTGATTGATGTTATAGGTAAGTCTAATCTTGAATCAACGAAAATTTTTTCGATTGTTTTCGATCCCGTTGTTCCCGTTAAAAAGAGAATTTCTTTGAAAATCTTGATTTCTAAGATTCCTGTTTAAATTGGGATTTTTGTCAGGTTCATGTGAATTTCTTCAGGTGGATTTCCTCATTTTCTTTTGAGTTAGCTTTAGAAAGGAGAAATAGGTAAGGGAAGATTTTTTCTTGGTTTTAAATTTGAAAAATTATGATTTTAAGAGTATTAAGGTTGTTAGTTGTGATTGATTTAACTTTTGAACTGATTTTGGATGTTATGTGAAATTTGTTATTGTGGTAATTTATGAGTGATATTGGTTGAATTGATTTTCTGTAACGGGAATTAAATTTGTTGGAATGACAATGTATTTATTTGGAATTGTGGTATAATGGATATGATGGGAATGCATAATGAGAATATATTTATTTATGTTGTTGGTTGCAGGCGGTTACAGTTGGGTAACTCAACCTTGGATGATATGTTTGGTTGGGTACATTGATGTTAGGGACACAGCTGAGGTCAATGTAATCCAGAGTATCAGATATGCAAGGGGATATTTCTGTGATTTACATTGTGGTCTTGGTACCAGATGTGCAAGGGGTGCCTACAGGACATACTCAGACAATGACTATGTGTCACAGGGTGTCAAGTAGGCACTAGGCATCAGTTTATGGTTGTTAGATGAGTATTGCTTAGACTTAAATTGGTGGTAACACAGGTAGCTTGGAGGTTTGTCGCCAATTAGAAAGGGTCTTAAACCGCTTCAGTATCCGAACTCAATGTAGCTATTCTAGAATGTGTCGAGTCTGAACATGTTGTGTGAAATGCTTATATTCAGGGGAATATAAGTATGATTGATTTGATTGATGGTATTGTGATTTTTAAGTTTTCTATATTATGAATTTTACGTATTATTATGCTTGTCATTGCAATGTCTGTGTATTTTGTATGATTGTGATGACCATCCTTTCCACTGGAACAGATACTAGTGATGACAGTGAAGATCAGAATTAGCAGGATTGACAACAGATTAGTGGCAGTAGCGGAATTACTCGTTTTGTGTTTGAAATAATTTATGTATTAGAATATGTCTATGTATATAAGTTAGAGCTTTCAGATTGCTAAATGTACAGATTGCTAAATGTATGGATTGATTGAAGTTATGTTATATATTTGAGTTGTGTAATAATTAAGTTTTAATGGAGAATTGACAGGTTATATATCTTGTTTAAATGAGTTATGTTTTAACATATTGTGGTAGGAAAAGGACATGAAATGTTTTATGCAAATAGTATGTTATGATTTTGGTAAATAATTTGGAGTATGTGTATAATTTGATTGTATGAAACATGTTTAAGTAGAGAAAATAAATGGTTGAATATTAATAGTATGTTTTGTATTATTATTTGGGATGTTATAAAAATCAACAAATTTACCATAAATGAAAAATTGTGATTGAATGTATAAAAAGTTTTACACAACAATGCACAATCTTTTTTCTCTTTTCTTAACATAAAAATAATAAGAAGAGAAAAACAAATAATTTGAGAAAATTGTTAATAGAAAAATATGTTACAAATAAGTAGGAAGAAAGAAAGGAAAACAGAGAAAATAAAAGAAAAATGCACCTACATCTATAAAGCATCTTCATATGCACAAATCTAAATAGAACATCATAGAAAATTATAAGATGTTATTATGTGGACACTATTTAAGGTAAAAACTATTTTATAAAACAAAAAATTGTTACTTTCAAATTAATATCAATGATTATATTTTGGGAGACACAAATTGAAATGAGAGCACGTACAGGATTAACAAATTAGATTCTTATTTTGCAATGCAATATTTCAAGAAAAAAAATCAAGTTTATAGAAAATATCATGCAAAAGAAAGTTGAAGTTATGAAATTCTCTTCACATAAGTGACAGAGAAATGTGAAAATTAGTTTAGTTTTAGAAAGCGTGCAATTACCTCTTTTATTGATTTAATAATTTTATGTTTATATTTATATTTTCTCCAACTTTATTTCTAATTTGATACATAAATATTACAGTTTTGATTTAAAAAAAGTGAAGAATTATTGAAGGTTAAAAATATTTAAGTAAATGAGAATATCAAAAGAAAATATTCCATTATTATAGATTAACTATATCATGGGTATATATTTTTTTTACCTATATTACAAATTTCTTAATTTATAATGTACTTTTTTTATCTACAGTGTGAATTACAAAATCTAATATAAAGTTAAAAAATATATACGAATTATGAAATCTACAATACACTTAAAAAAATCTACAAAATGTACAATATAAACTATAAAACCCACAGTACAGTTAAAACATTTAATTAGTCCTTTACATAGCAGATTGCAAAATAAGCAATATAAGATATTTTGAGAATTTTAAAAATTTTGGGCTGAAAAAAGAAAAATCCTTGAGTAAATTCTCTTCTCACTTTCACATTCTTCTCTTTCCACTCCCTCTGTTCATAAAAAATCTATAAAAGAAACAAAGATGGAAGATTTCTGCAATCTTACCTAAGCTTTCCACAAATCTTGCAAATCGCATAAATATATAGGTTAGAAAGAAAATATGAATACTCACGAATATACACTTGACAATTATATTAATTAGTTTATTATTCATTTATGAAGGTTATGTTTAGTAAATTTAGTTATTTGTGTTTGATTCTTATTGGTAAATAAATAGTGTGATTCGTCTCATATACTTTGATGCAAAATACTGTAACATTTTCCTCGAATGCATTGCTTCCAACTTGTTTCAAAGTGTCACGATTTAACCCAAATTGCTTGAATTAGGACTCAGGAGTCAAATTTTTGCTGGAGGATAAAAATATCAATGATTTTTGTTTCTGATTAAAGCATAAAATGAGAATAACTGAATTGGGCTTCTAAGCCCAATTGCTGAGATAGGCATATGACACGTGGGTTTTAGGTTCTGCACCCGATATTTTGGTTATTCCATCTTTAAAAGACATTGTGGATTGACATTTTGAAATGGGAAAGGCGAGCTACCAAACTAAAATGTTGGACATGGTAATGATGGTAAAAAGTTTACATCCATACATGTTTAATTAATAAAATCTATAATATTTAGAATATGGAGCTTTAAACAGGTATTTACATGTAATGGGTACAAATATTTTCATACCATATTGGTAACGAGGAGGGTATAGGTTTCATGGTCTTATACACCATGAATATCTACATAGTTATTAAACTCTCGAGTTAACTCTTAAACTATTAGTAGTTACAAGTGCACTTACCTTTTACATGTTAATTTGTGTGCAAATTTTTTTTCAGTAAATTGTCAGTAGACTTTATGCAAATTCAGTAGACTCTATGCAAACTTAATAAACTTTCAAACTTACTATTGAGTCAACAAATCAATTTGTTTTGTATACGCTTAGATTTTAATAACTTTTATCTAGAACAAACGTGAATGTGTATTATTCTTAAATCAAGAACAAACGTTTCTAAGGATATAAAACCTTTATTTTTTAACAATATCAAACATAAATGTGAATGCTCTACCATTATTATCTATCACCTTTGAAATTTATTATTTGATAATGATGTATTATTACACTTAATTATTTAAGTATTATGAAATATATAATTTATTATTTTGACTTAGTTATGTTTTTGAAATGTTTAATTATATCTTATTTATAGATTTTTTATTATTTTATATAAAGTAAACTCTTACGAGTCGAGTTCATGAGTCGAGTTTATCGAATTCCCACGAGTCTACATAGCTTCTCAAATTGGATAACCTTGGATACCCATTACTTGTTAAAATTAAAAGTATTATTTTATTTATGCTTACATTTATATTTCCAGGGTGTAATTTTATTTAGATTTATATCCTTAATGTAATTTAATTGAGTTTATGTTTTAGAGAGTAAATTTTAGGTAATTTTGTTTGTAACTCATAAAATAATTTTTTTATTCATTCATTTTTTATTTTTAAGTATCTACGGATATTTTTAATTGTCTATAATATTTGAATAATTATAGTAAAATTAATTTTAAAACATTTTTATTTTTAAGCTAAATTATACTTTATGTCCCTATTTTGTAACTTGTACACATTTTGCCCCACCCTTTTTTTTTCTGTGCACATTTTTGTCCATCCATTTTAAACATTTGGTAAAGTTGCTCATCTGTTAAAATGACACCGTTGACTGTTAAAATTTGGACAATGAATGCATATGTGACACAATTAAAAATAGGATTAAATATATGGAAAAACAATAGTATATAATGAGGTGCAAACCTCACCTTACAAGCCAATTTTGTGAGGTTAAGTTACACTCAATTTCACCACTTTTAATACTAACCACAATCCCCTTCTCGGCTCCTCCTCCATGTACCACATTGACTATGTCGTTTTCAACAACTTCTTTCCCTAACCCTTGTTCTATTAAATAAATTTCACCTAAAATTCCTTATTAACTAAACATACAAGTCTGAGAAGAGAGCATAATTGGAGAACGAAGGCTACAAGATCCATGGGAACTTTAGGGATCAGTGTAGTGATTTGTGGGGTTATGTCGTGGCGACTCCATCCTTTAAACTCCCAAACCCAATTTATTATGATTTTTCATGTAAAAACCGTATTTTGATTGAGCATCAACTATATCAACTGTACTTAAACTGTTAGATAATTCTAGTCGGTAATAACATTACTGTTAGCATCTCTATTACAGAACCGTACGTGAGATTTTCATCTCATACGGCTCCTTTAAAGTCTTCAAAAAATCTAAAAACGGGACCGATTATTTATCCCTTTATATATTCCTAAGATAGATAAGATTCTATTTTATCGGACGGTTCTGAATTGGACCAATTGAATTCTGTCTTATTCAAGGAATAATTCTAAACCTTTTTTAATTGAACATTTTATCTTAATCATTTTTCCAAACTGAATAAGTATTAAACAACATTTTTTTATATGTTTAAGATATTAAATATATCTACATTTTTATTTGAATCTTTTCATTAAAAAAGAATTAATAAAAATATTATAAAAGGATATTTATATCTTGTTTAGAATTTAGATTGTTTAGAATTTAGATTTAGAAGTAATTATTTGTTACTTCTAACAAAACCAAACTTTGGAACGTTGTGATGATTATCCCCACTTAAGTTGTATGATTAAATATTGAATTGGGACAAGTGAACCTTGTGATGTAACCTAGTGCATCATAGAGGTGTCAAATTTAACTATTTAGAAGCTATTAAGGAGGACCTTATCGTTAAGCATGACAATGGGGTGGGGACGAATATGACATTCCCATTCCCTTCCCTACTTATGAAACTCATCCTCATCTCCGTCCTTATAACCAATGAGTATTAGATTTATGTCTCCATTACCATCTCGGTCGGGTATCAGGTAACCCATACCCGTCCCATACCTGCAAAAAAAATTTATAATAATATTTTAGGAAAAAATAATTTCTTTGAATATAATTATATTAATTCAAAGTTATCTAATAAACATAAAGTTTGTAATTTTTTAATTAAATGTCAAAATTTTCTTTTTTTTAAAGATAAATGAATATTTTAGTAATTAAAATAAAAGCGAGATGAGGTGAGTACGATGATAGGTATGGGTATGTGGTGTGCATGTATATCTCATCCCTATCCTTGACTTAACAAATCGAGTATTTCTCATACCTGTATTCATGCCCGGTCAAATTGAAGATTTCTCATCAATTTCAGAAGGGTTCAAGGATTACCTATGAGTACAAGTTTATTTATCATCCCTACTTATCATTATCGAAGTTGTTAAAAGAATAATTGTGGAACCTGAGATAAAGCAGTAGAAATTAAAATAACTAAAATCAAACAAACATGTCACTGGAAACATAATATCTTTGATGATGCGGGTCAAGGTAGACAGATACTAGAAGCATCGCAAGTCGAAAGTAGTTTTTCCTTTAAAATATAGGCATATATTACCCATTACGAAGTCGAATATGCACATGGAATCTTTGAAGAATTAAATTTGCAGAATGTGAATTAAGGTGGGTAGTAGTAATTAATGGAACAGCTATGACCAACCTATAATGTAACTAATAATAATGCAATTACCATCAAGGAAAGGGTAAAGTGGGATCAATGTGCTTAAACTTACTTACAGCCATTGAACCACAAACAAGGGGCGTTGGTGTGGGAATTCTGATACAACAAAGGCTACCACTTGGGATACTAGAGCACTCAGGTTCAGGTCTCCCTCCCAGGAATGCAGCTTAGTGAGAAATCAAAACCCACATTCCTAAAGAAAAGCTTTGAACAATGCTGGCTGAACCAAGAAAAGAAATTGCAAGCAACAATTAGATTTGCAAGGATTCTCAAATAGCAGACTACATCTAATAACTCTCCAAAGAGCTTGTTATGATCCAAATTAAGAATTTCTATGTCTTGTAGGCATGATATTGTGTTCAGAAAATGGCCCATTAGTGAGTTGAAGCTCACATATTTGTGAATAATCCACTCCCTCCGGAATGCAACTAGTTAACTGGTTATTGAGGAACAAAATCTTCTTTATTTTAGAACTCACGAAGCCCAAACTTGTTGCGATGTTCCCACTCAACTTGTTGTTGGCTAAGTTTATCATTGAGGCCAATCTCAAATTGATTGTTATTGAGAATATTGCATCAAGATTAGCTGAAAAGTTCCTGGAGGGCCCTAGAGAAGTAGGTGAAAAGTTCTTGCAGAATTTTTGTTGTTAAAACTAAATAAAAAACAGCAAATGTAGATGGAGCTACCTAAAGTTGTGATTTTCATTTTCAACTGTTAACCTTGTTGCTGAGTTGTGTTCTGTTTTTTTCCTTCCCAAACCTACCATTGTCCCAACCCTTGTTGACCCCAAAAGTAGAACTCTTCTGGGACACTCACGATGACATTTTCGAAGAACTTGACCTCTTAAGAGTACAATAACATCTCAATCGTGCCATTGGCAGAGAAGGAAGGGATGATGGCAGTAGAAGTGTCGTGGCAAAGGTAGAGCCAGTAGAAGAAACTCGTGAAGTAGCATATCTGTCTCCAACATCCTGACTCTGGTGACTGGTAAAGAGGCATACAACTTTACCTAATAATGGTTAAACTAGGATTATGCTTTAATTCCATTTTTAATTGTGCCATGTACGCAGTTAACCCCCCAATTTTAATGGTCAACAGTGTCATTTATGTAACATCCTCAAATATTAAAATACAAATATTCGAATAATCATTCAGCTAAGAGAATATTAGATTGTTAAAAAAAATATTAAAAGATAAAACTACCAACATTTTTTAATAATAAGAATAAGATAATGTTTCCTTTAAAATAGAAATAAGATAAAATAAATAAAATATTTGATATCACTTTGAATAACAAGATTTAGATAATATTTTCTTTAAAATAGAAATAAGATAAAATAATTAAAGATTTAATACTATTTTGAATTTAATCTGTAAAAACTAATCTTTTATAAAAGATAAAAAAATATAGAGTGGAAATCAACCCTAAGCTATTATATATAGGATTAATAAGTTCCCTCTGAATATCATAGATTAGTTGATTATTCTAGGGTTGAGAAAGAGGGACATAGAAGCAGAAGAAAACAAATTAAAGTGGGGGGATCTCGCTTCAAGAGGTGAGTAAAATAACTTTTAAAACCCTCCATGGTATGACTTTTAAAAAGTGTGTCTATATATATATATATTTTATTTTTTTTAAATCATGAAATAGTATTAGAGTACCACTTTAATTGTATAAATTTATATTGCTTATGTTGTGCTAATTGAGTGAGATATCTTCATTTGAAATGAGGATAAAATTTGATATACATCCATTTAGAATAGTTGTATAAGATACCTCCATTTAATACGGGAAAGAGGTTTTGATACCTCTATCCGGGATAGAAAAGAGATTTTGAATACCTCCACAATAATATGAGCTCATATACCTTTTTGAAGAATCTACTGAAAACCTTAGTTCTAGGAACCGTAGAGTGAGAGTGAGGTGATTATGAGTATCACTGTTTTTTTTTTTGTGAATTGTGAGCATTGAGGGTGTGAATTGTGAGCATATTGTGTTTATTAATTATTCATATTAGGAATTATTTGAAATAAATTATATTTTGTCTTTAAAAATATATTTTATCTCGGGTACATGGTTGTTTTTCCAGATTCCGCACCGGCTAGGAACAACATTATTTGTGAACTATTTTAAAACCCGTTTTATTCATTGAGATTTCAATCTCATAAAAGTGTTTACAAGTAAAATAACTTATGCCTATGGGCAATTACTGTCACTAAAGGGGTGTACAATGACGGTTAACTTGTGTCACTATAAGATTTACCTACAATTAAAATACCTATAGGCACAAGTCACAAAATTATACCTACATCCTCCAACTATAGGTAAAGGTCACTAGCCTATAGCTACAGTTGCAAATTGTAGGTAAAAGTTATAAACTTATACTTACTACCTTAAACCATAGGTAAAATCCTATCTATAAAATTATTCGGTAAACATCCTTTCATAATTGCATCTTAACTAGTCACTACTATACTACTAACTAGTCACTACTATACTACAATAAGTACATGCTTGAAAGTGAAATTGTATTCCTTAATTGTCAAGATAGTATATTTAGATTCAAGTAGTAAGACTTTGAGAAGAGTCCTTAAGTAATAGTATACAACAGAAAAAAAAGTAATAATGTTCCTCAAGTCCAAGTTATGTTCTTACTTGTAATACAAAAACCTTTACAATTTCAATGGAAACATATACAGAAATTGGAATCAAGTAACTATACAACATAACTGCTATCAAGAAATGCAAAATTTCAATGGAAACAAATATGATAGACCCAGAAAGAAAAAAACAAATACAAAGGTTCCCTTGTAGAGTTGAAAAGTATAACTTTGGAATGAAAGTGCGGAGAAATAAGGAAACCTATTATGTGTTTGATTGGGAACCAATGAACGCTTTTATAATACATAGTGACATCAATATTTACAATGTCTCTATCCTTAAGCTTCCTGCACAATGAATATAATATTAAGAGAAGATATCAAATTACTACAATCTTATCATGCCTCAGTGAGTTAATGGCACTTACACTAACAAGTGTTAAATACTAAAGAAGCATTAGTTGAGAAAGTTAGTTTACAATAATTACAGTGACAATTAAAACTGAGTATTAGTAACAAAGAAAAACCATATACACGATAAAATTAGAAAAGACAGAGAATAGTCCACCTTGCATCAAGAATTCCATGGCAGATTAGTTCATTAACTGACCTTATAGATACAGTAAATTTCATTCTTAACAACAAGACAATGTGAGCAAAAAGACATTATAGAAGAAAAGTACCTACGTGCAGTAGATTTAGGGAAGAAATGGTAATTGAGAGGTGATAGATATCCTCTTGAAATGGTAACAAATCAAGAAAAAAAATCATCACAGATGACTATGTAGTTGCTAAATCACAATGACATCAAGAAACTCAAGGAACCATTTGGAAACAGAATTATAACAAGGTTTAAAGAGCCCAAACTTGAATTTACTTTAGGAATTATGATGTTCCTATTTGCATAAAAGTTTAAAAAGCTAAAGGAAATAGAAATTGTACAATAGCTAGAAGGAGTATTTGATTTACTTGTGAAGTGTTTGACATGGAAATATGTCAAAAAACTTGATACAGCACAGATATGACTATTAATTTGAAGTATATGAGTTTCATTGATTGATTAACTTACTGAAAATCAATAAATAAAAAGCTAGTAAGACTTGAAGTGTTTTGAAAAAGAAACTCATTAAAATTAGCACCTGCAACAATAGCCTCGTGAGTCATAAATAACTCTGTCAATCTCTTCAGTTGTCACACCAGGCTGAATAATATGAGGAGCTACATCCAATACCTCCCTTACAATCTATGAAGTATAAATAAATTCACAATAATGAGGCTAAAGCATACATCAACACAATAAAATAAAATAAACAACTATTTAAAAAACCTCTTATTTAAAACTACTGAATAAAACAAAATAATCAACAAAGTAAAATTAATTCATACATCACCAAGCCATCCTCTTACAAATTAAGTATCAAATTTAATTTTCTTTTTTCCTTTACTATCCAACCATATGTTTTTCTCAAGTAATATACCTTTTATTTTTATTATGAATTATTAATAGTTCTTGACTTTTGAACAATTTTTTTTATTTTTGACCATTTATGTATACATAGTGCTAATTACTTAATGTATATAATAAATATAAATATTAGATAGTGGCCATCCTACTAAAGTGTTATCCACTATTTTGATGTCCCATTTCTGGGGTCAACTGCTCTACACTCCATTTTGGATTGAAAACTATTAAGATAGTAGAGGGGTAATAATATCTTCCTCTAAGAGAATTGAGAGGCAAGATGTGTTAAGGAACTTACCTGAAAAATTTCCCTCATTCTCTCAATTAGTTTGGACCTACAAATTAATATAAGTTAGCAAGTAGCATAAAAAGAATATAGACAATGTCCAATTCAACATTACATATATGTTACCTACCTCAATAGTGTGTTGCAGATTACTATTAGGCTCAATTTTGGGAATTCCCTAAAAGTTAAACACTAGAAAATATAAATATAATTTAGAAACCAACAAACCTTCCCTAAGGTATCAAAAGATAACTCCAATTGTGTTTAAGCAAAGGGAGTTAAATTAGATAAAATACAAGCATTTAAATAGGAAGAACTCATATAACTTACATCATTAACCCAATCAGGTTTATCAATTTGATCTGGGACAGTCCATTTAATAGAAATGGGATATGACTGCAGTGGTCTTACAAGAGTTTTAGTAAATAAGCTACAAAGAGAAGAATTAATGTATATAAATATTTGAACAAACACAAAAGGCCTCTGAAATGGAAAAAAAAAATGAAAATATCATTACTAATAATGAACATAATATTTTATTATTTTATTATCAGAATTCATATCCCTTGAAATTTAGAATATGAATAGATTTGTAGCTCTACCCAGTCCAATCAAAGTGAGGAATCTTTGGTGTTCGATCCTATTTTCTCTTCAAACAATATAACTAGCTTTCACCAAGTGAGTCTGAATTGTGTGCCAGGTGAGGGTAGTTTTACCATTAAATGCGCAGATTTGTGAGAGCTCCATAAAGACTTGAAACATTCCTGAGAGCTATCAAAACATATGTATGATTATGAGTTAGGTTGGAATGCTAAAAACACATGGTTGTTAGTTTGGTCATGAAGATAATAATACCATGTATGTACCTGACTGTTTTAAGGGTTATACTTCAGATACATGTTTTTCTGTTTTTAATTTGGATCAACCATATTGATTTCATCATCTCTCAATCCAAAAATTGCTATAAGTATGGACTATACAGATTCTATGTTGTTGCTTCTTACTTTATTCCTTAATGATTTTCTCATCTGGAATTTCGTTAACTAGCTAAATTATTTTATCTTTATGCATATAATGTTCAGACATTCTCATGTTAGTCTTCTTACTCCAAATCAACAGAATGAGAAAAGCTACTTGTTTAAGAAGGGCACAAAACCTAATAACTTTATGTAACTATGAGTGTCAAAAATGAAATTACAATTCAAGATTTGAACAACAACTTGACAAAGGATGAAAGTCTGCTAGTTGCAACCTAGTGTTAAAGATGACAATTCAACCAGATATCATGGTTCCATTCTTAAGAATTATATTTTCGTTATTCATGATTAAGGTTAGGAACTCACTCATTCTAAGTTGGAACTAACCACATAAGCCAGGGGAATCATGACATATAATAATTCATGTATTTCATACCTCATTTACGGCCAAAGAAAACTAACATGTCTTAAAGAAAAAATGTAATATAAATAACTAGAGTACTCAAATTAAGTTAGACAAAAAATATAATTGTTAACTTTGAACCAAAAATATAAGTTTAAGACAATCAAATAGTACAAGAAATTGGAACTATATACATACCTAATTGTATTAGAAATGAAAATATTAAACCGAGTAAAATAAAATGCAGGATAATCTTTCTATTTATCATACAATTTTTTTCTAGTCAACTAAAAAAAGAAAGAAATATAACCGTGTAAGAGGTGAAAACACTAATGAACTTGAATGGGAGAATGATTAGTTAAAAAAGGAAAATAAAATAAGTTGCACAACTGTAAAAGTTTTTATCTAGATAAATTAATTTTTCTTTTTTAAATGAACCAATTCCAATTGAGCTTTTTAGCATTCATAATTAATTAGAGGCTAAGATATGGAGTTGGTATTACATGGTGTGGTAGGAAAATGGTGCTCTTGCTAGTGTCACAGAATAGAAGGTGACAAATGACGAAACGTCACACTAGTATAGAGGATTTTTATGCAAACAACCTAATGCATAGTATGTCAGATAGGGTTTAGTCACTTGCATTGCAGTTGGTGGACTATCAAAATCAAACTATCAAATTCCTAGCACCATTTACGTTGGATTTTTTGTGGCACATTATTGTGCTAATCTTATAGTAGTAAAAAACTAGATTAACTTTTGGTGAGTTTAATACTATCTAATCTCAATTTCTAAGTTAATTAAACTCCAAAATGAGATATAAATCAAACAGTGTAATTAGTATAGAGGGATTCCAATACCACAATGCACTCCAACAATTCCACTCACTTCATCTTCCACCCAAACACTTGATTTGTCTAGCTTCTCTTTTCTAACTAGTGCCACACTTCAAGAGCTAGAGTTAGTAACCTCAATAGATGAAGAGCTACTTCAAGGTGATCGGGATGAGCTACATAGATTTGGAAAAGTACAAGGGGTGTTTGTTGCTAGCTAAAGAATAGAAGTAGTCATATGTTGGCTATGACAACAAGCATTTTGAAAGGTGAGTATCAGGATGACTAAGATTTTTTAGGGTGCACAAGAGTGATGTTTATGAGTCACAAGTTGCAGTTACCAGAGGCATTGGAAAGTACGATGTTGCTAATGGCTATGCTGCAATTAAGGTTACGGACAAAGTATGATTTAGTACAAAAGGAGGAAAAGTGAAAAATTCAAAGTTCCTATTGTTTCATATATATCTTAGTTAATTAGAAGGATCTAAGAAGTGCTAAAAAAATGCAACAATGTGTTTTATCTTCAATATTCACCAATTAGTCTTAAATCTTAATAATCTTTCTATATAAAATATATAAAGTAATATTCTCAGAAAGTCATTCTTAATTAACACTATTAAACTCCATCTTCTGCATAATATATATACTTATAAATTTCAACACTTATACTCTATTTATACACTTCAAAAGAAATGCCTAACTTTAACTAGGCATAAAATTTATAAATATTTTATTATGAATAATAAAATTTACTTTGTAATATCAAAATTTTGAAATTTGTTTAGGTAATATTATTATATACTCTAAAAAAAACTATGCCTAACTGTTGAGCAGTAAAATTTGACCAACAAATATATGCAGCAGTGAAGATGTTCCTTAAAATAGATTATAAAAAAACCTTATAATTTTTTAAGTGTAAAATTATTACTTTATAAGAAAATGTATGTCTCATTCACCTTTCTCTCTCACACAAACTTACTAATAAACACAATCATTCTTTTGGTACCACTCTTCATTAAACACCCTCGAGCTTCTCCAACATAGTTAATCCTTTTCTCTTTTATCTTTATTGCTCTGCACCAAAATCTCTCACTGCTCAATTATTATTTATATCTCTCACTTTTATATACATTTTGTCAAACACATGGTGTGTATTACTTTACAGTAAGTATAAAACATGTTATACATAATAGTTCAAGTGGAATGAAATAATAAAAAAAGATTACAAAAAACTCAATGGCACCTAATATGCATTGATCCCTGACAAAATAAGCAGTCAAATTCTCTAGCTGCATGGAAAAAGCATAGTTTCAACATCACAAAAATTTGATAAATTGAACTTAAAAAAGAAGTGGAAATCATTGTTCTCCTTCTCAATTAACAAAACTAAATTCATTCCAAACATATGGAAGCATGTGAATGTGAATACGAATGAAGAAGAAGATTGGGATTGAGAGAAACCAATTCCTTCTATACCTTCTTCCACGTACTCTCTCCTTCATTCAAACTTCAAAACCCCTTTCTCTTCCTCTCTAAATTCTGTTTTCCACTCTTCCCATAACCCACATTAAAGCTCCTAATCAAGCTCCAAGTATGCGTTGTCTCTCTATTTCCACTTTCCATTCTTTGTAAAATTAAAATAGGGACATTATTTAGTGACAATGAGAAATAATAGTCATTTGGACAATTACGGCGGCAAACCCAAGTGTAATTATTTAGTTTTAATTTTTTTAAATATCTTAAACTTTTATTAATTAGTTCTTCATACATACATAATTCTTAAATAATTATATTTTAATTTAATTTATAAAAAATGTTATCAATCGAAGTCTTTCTTAATTTTACCCACATCAATTAAGAGTAGATATAAATTTCATCAAAATTTACCTACAATTTTTTAAATTTACCTATTGTTAAACATATGTAGGTAGAAGTAAATTAAAATTTTGCCTCTAGTTAAAGATATGTAAGTAGAAGTAAATTTTAGCTTTACTTATACCAATTTATGTCTGTAGCTAAAAGTGTCTGTATGATGTTTTTAGAGTTAGAAAAAGAGGGTGTTGTGGAGGCTAATAAAACATAAAGACTTAACTGTAGTTTAAGTTTTTTTTTATGAACATTTTGTTGCTATTATTTATATTCATTTTAGATACATCTACATTTGAGAATTTTATCTTGTAAATTGGATTTTATTTATTTATTTATTATTTTGAAAGTTCTTATTTTTATGAATTATTTAATTGATATACTTTGAATTATCACTGTAATGACGAATGTTACAGACAAAATTTATGCAATTTTTAAAATGAAGGGACAAAATGTGTGTAAAAAAAATGGAGGAACAAAATATACGCAAGTGTCAAAATAAAAGGACACAAAGTATAATTAGCCTATTTTTTAAAAATATTTATAGATATTAGTGTATATTAAAAATTCTACCATTATTTACTAACGAATACTTACACATATTACTAATGAATGAGAAGCTACTATCCACACCTGACCCTCTCAAGATATAGGAACCATACACCTATGCATGTTCTTAAGTTGGTTATTATCATGGTTGTAATATTGGGTGAACATTCTTAGTCATTGAATCGTGTCTGGTTTTCACCCATCAAGAAAGATCATGTTATTTAATAATTTTTTTATTATAAATATTTTTATCTTTAATTAACTTATTAAATGACATGGAATAAGAAATGAGACATGAAAATTTTTATCTAGTAATAGATATTTTAGTTAAAGGCTTGAAGCCTTACTGCTCCCTAAAGCTATTTTAATATAATTATTTATAGATTAATTTTGTGTTATTTTTCACAGTGTGACAATAGATAACCCAAGAATGGAGTTGTTGAGGTAACGGTGGTGAAAGAAAAATTTTATCACACTAGTATGGTAATCATATTTGCTTAATGGACAAAATTAGTACATACACCAAATCTATCCAAAGTTTTCCATCATTATCAGAAATACTTCACCGTAGGAAAAGATTCCATAAGATACCTTGTAAACTAACTTTATATTACTGCTGATTATTGCACTTTACTTTTGCTTTAATGAATATAATACAGGTGGAGTGAATACAAAGGAATTTTCCTCCTTTAAACATGAAAACCTTGTAGTGTACTAAAATATAGCTCCTATCCAAAATAGAAACATGGCCTAAAAAATTGACAGGATAACTATTTGAGTTTGGCCTTGAAATTGATACCATGCTGTCATTTTGCTAACAGTTGCTATTAGTGAGTCAACACTAGTCATTTGTGTTTAATTATTATTTTTAAGTAAATTCACCGTACTTATGAGGTTTACTCATATTATGTACACATAGACTTTTTGAAGTTTATTCTTATTTAGCTACAACCTCGCCATTTTATAATCCTATATACATCTTAATTTTTTTTTCATCCTACAGACTCTCTGAAATTTTAATTTGATTATATTGACTCTCTTTTAGACAAAAAATAACACCACACTAACCTTAGCTAAAAATAATGTAAAAACAAAATATAAGGATAATATTTGTAATAAAGATAAATCCCTTTGTAAAAAAAAAAATGTAAACATAAAGGTCTAATTTACTCTTATTTTTATCCTAAAATAATATTTATGTTAAAAGTACTAGAGTAGAACAAGATAGAACGAAATACAAAAAGAGAACACATGTCTAATTCAGGACCAACCCTAGTATCCAAAAAATAAAATCCTTCCGTTATACTCTCAAAATAAAATATTTAATATTAATATTTTTATTATTTTTTAGATCTCATAATTTTTTTATTATTTTCTCTTACTTAAAACATAATTACTTATTAGTTTTAATTAATAAAAACATCTCTTCATTGAGCATATCAAATGTCTATTTTTTAAAGACGCTAATTCTTATCCAAATTAACGTAATAAAATATTATTATTACCGGACTTTATGTTTTAAAAAAATATTTCACTTTAAATTTTTTTTTAAGTTTAAAAATATATTCAATGTACAATTAAATCTACAATATTTACTACCAAACATAAACAACAACATGTATAAAATCCTAAAAGAAATCAATGTACAGTAGGAATTTCCTATTATACAACCTTAAAGTTTAAAAAATAAAGTTGGAATTAGGCTCGAATTGAATTGGCTAGTGTTTTCCTTTGTTTCAAGCAAACACTTCTTACATAACACTTCAAAGCCAGAAGTGAACTCCAAGACTATCATTACTTGCATTTTTTGCAACCCTAATAAGACACACTAACAGAGACACAACAAGATCAAGAACTCAATAGAGTGTACTTTTTAGCATATATAAATTGAGAAGGATAATTTATTCAGCCAACATATATAGTAAGGTGCAATTAGAAATAGTAACCAATTAGTGGAACTCATCATCATGAAATTGCTGAAATCCTTTGTTAACCTTTTCTTCATTTTGTTGTTTTTTGTGGCCTTTACCAATATTATCCAATTTTCCTTGGGAGACTGTGATAATCTACAAGACACTTGCCCTGCAGTTCCTCCCAACAAGCAAACCATATTCATCAATGGTCTACAATGCAAAAACCCAGTTAATGTCACAGTTCAAGATTTCATAACCACAGAACTAAGCACATCTGGCTCTAGAGACATTTTTGGTGCAGCTATGAAAATTGTGAGTGCTTCTGAGTTTATTGGTCTAAACACTCTTGGCCTCTCCATTGGGAGAATTGACCTTGATGGGAATGGCCTAGTGAACTTCCACTACCATCCTAGGGCTACTGAGATGATCTTTGTCACAAAAGGTGCAGTGCTTGCAGGATTTGTTGATACCAAAAACCAGTATTTTCAGAAATTTCTCAAGGTTGGTGATGTCTTTGTGTTCCCTAAGGCTTTGTTCCACTTCTCTTTAAATACTGGTTTTGAAGAAGCCACTGTGTTCTCAGTGTACAATAGCCAAAACCCTGGCTTTGTATCCCTTAGTCCTACAACTTCTTTTGACACAACATTGGAATCATTGGACAAGATCAAGCGGAGACTCATGTCACTCTCTGCTTCTGAAATTCAAGATGTCACCGGTTTCATTTCTCCAGAATGGGAAACCATTTACTCTTAGTCATTTATTTACTCTTAGGTTCCAAAAGGAGTGGCTTATTTAACAATCAAATTTGTCTCACAATAAGTGTTACATTTGACTTTTCTTTCAATGTAACATTAATTAATTGTTTTTCACTTATACTTTTAATAATGACACTTTAATTTTTAAACTTAATAAGTTAAAGGTTAGCATGGTCACCATAGTAATATTTTCTTTTATATATTTATTAACTTTTCTATATAAGTAGGACACACTTATTTTAGAAGGAAGAATTGTGTATTGACTTCTCATTTTAGTTTAGTTACATGTAATTTATGTATTTAATAAATGAAAATAGATTGTAAAATTTTGGTTGGTTATTGATGGTACTCCAAGTTACATTATATATTACTAATTTTGTATATTACTATTGATGTTTTACAAATTTAAATCTACTTAATTTTATTTTTCACATATACTCCTATATATTTAACAATGGTTCTGAAAATAATCTATAACATGTAATAGGATAATAAATAAAGGCTAATAATTCTTTATAGTAGTGTTGATTAGGTTGGATGTGACTTGATGATTCGATCCGATTCAAACCAATCCAAATAAATTAGGTTAGGTTTTCTTAGTGATAAAGTCAAATTTGATCCAACCCAATCAAATACAATCACTTAGGGTTGAGTAATGAGTTTTGAATGTTTAATCCGATACACAATGCAATGCAACTTGACTGATAATAATAAATGAAAATACAAAAAGACTAAAATATAAATTGGATGAGATCCTATAATATATTGCACTATTATTTTTAATTTTAGTTTGGATTGCCATTGTTTTTTTAGTTGATAGCCATATATTTTGAGCATGGTATGATTTATTGTGTGAATTTTGAAAATATTTTGTCTATTTGTTAATTTTAATTTAGTTTAGTTTAATTTTTAATTATAGGTTATAATTTTATATTTATTTTTACTTTATAGTAATTATATTATCTATTTTTAAAGAAATTCTTTTAAGAAAATCAATTAAAAATACTATTTTAGAATTTAAAATTTATAAAAAAAAAATGTGTTAGACCCAATTGACCCAACTCGACCCAACTCATTCATGAGCAGGTTGGGTTTGATTAATATAGCATAATCTTGTTTATTATTAGGTGTATCAATTTATTATTAGGCAAGAATCTCTCTTATAAGATGTATATAATTGACCACTAGTCACGTTAATAACCAAGGAAATTAATCATCTTCCAATTTTGAAAATTATACAAAATCAATCCAACCCACCTGAACAATTTTAATTTGATTGGGTGATGGGTGTCACCAAATCTGACTCAACCGAACTCGTATGCTCTCCTATTCTGTACTCATTATGTATAGAGAGTTTTGGTTAAGGATGACAATCACAACCGTCCTCGTAGGTACTAACTCATCCCTATTGACTTTGATAGGGAAAATCCTTGTTGACTAGGTCAGGTTTATCTCGCTAAAAAAATCGGGATGGGGGTAGAGGTATCTCACCTCGTCTCACTTCTATGTTAAACAAATTTTCATACATATATTTATAATCTCACATGTTTGTGTACAGATCCATATCTTGTGGATCATTGAAACATGATTGTGCAAGAACTACAATATTGTGACCTAAAACCATAGTGTTGTGAAAGATGCATTATGATTATAATAAATAGTTAATATATAATTTATTTAATAATAAATATATACTAAATTAAATTGTAAAAAATAATATATTTTTTTATAAAATTATAAAGTATGTATAGATAATTTAAAATTAAAATATATTTTATAACATTTTAAAAGTCACATGTATTGTTTTTTTACCAAGCACTTTTAAGAAAATTAATAATAATGACTTTTAAAAGGGATATATGTTAGATTATTTTAAAGTAATGTGGCTCATGTAATTATAGAATATTGATTTTAATGAAAAGATGTCTTGTGTGATAATGATTGTTAGACTAAAAATTGTAGTAATAAAGTTATTGGAGTTTTATGTCTTCGTAGAAATAACATAAAGAGAATCAGAGAAGAGAAAAACAAAGATAAAGTGATTGTTTGACAACAGTTTTATAAAACTGTTTTCAGTATTTAGTATTTAAAAACTAAAAAACCTGTTTGGGTAGTGTTTTCTGAAAACAGGAACATGTAAAAGTAGTTTTACTTCTCAGTTTTCTATTTTTGTTTTTAAAAAGTCAAAATACAATAAGAATATGTTGTCTTATGTTTCTCATTAATGAAATATTAATAAATATGAACAAGTTTTTCTATTTTTATATCTTCAAAACCATTTTCAAATAATACTTGTCAAACAAGTTTTTTTTTTCTTTTCTTTCTGAAAACAGTTTTTGAAAATTATTCTTGTAAACTCTTTTTAAAAACTAAAAAACAAAACCAAACAAGCCCAAAATTTATATATTCCATAATGGATCTTAATACGTTTTTTATTTTCTTATAGAAAATAGAGAGTATAACCGTTGTATGAAAATTGTGTTATCCATATGTGAGTGTACTTTCTCATTATATGTTAAACAGCAGAAATTATTCTAACAATATATATACATTGAGGAGGGATCAACTTACTCTCAATTTTCACTATCTATTTTCTTAAAATCTAATAGTTGTTATAAGTAATTAATCTTAAGTATTAAATTTCATTAAAATAGGTTAAGATTAAGTTTCTTAAATTTACTCTTAGAATAACTTTTATATATATATATATTAACAATTTAGTAAATAGATAAATCTATCTAATGTTAATAACAGTGGATTATTTAAAAACTGTCAATTTATTGTGTTAATTAACTAAAAATGTGGCGTAATTGAGCCTAGCTGAACATTTCAATTATTTACGTAGTAATCAATACAAATTAAGAATGGTTTAATTAGTGCAATTACATTTTTAACTATATTTTGATCGGACAGAAAAAAATTGCTCTGCTCTTTACTCATGTATAATATAATATAATATAATATAATATAATATAATATAATATAATATAATATAATATAATATAATATAATATAATATAATATAATGAGTTAAGTTATTAAAATTTGGTCAAAGGCATATACGTTTTCTAAATGTTTATTTCACTGTTAGTGACAATTAGTGGTTTGGTTGTAGTTAGTTTATTATTATTCTAATAGTTAGTTACAAATTAGTTGACTGAAGTTTGTATTAATTCAATTCACTAGGTAATTATGAAATGATATTCATGTGTCAAGTGTCAACCAGAAGTCCAGAAGTATACTTTTCTTTATTCTCAATACAATAAATATCATTCTTTATGTTCATGCATTTCCTGGAAGCTTCACATTCATCTGTCTGTGTTGGAAGAATCAAGCACTGTTGTTAATATCTCAAGTCTCAACCCTTCCAAACTTGCCTTTGTTGATGCAAACCTCGTTGCTTAATTATGTACCAAAATCATTAAGTCTTCTCTTGATCTTAACAAGTGTTAGCCCACATCTAACAAATAATGAATAAAGTTAGTGTATATAAATAACGGACAAACGTTACTTGTTGCCTTGTGACATGAATTAGTAGGCATTACAAATAAATTTATATTTGTAACTAATCTTTGAACTCTATTCTAATAACTAAAACATTTATCTATCTTAAGAAAAAGAAAAGTTTGACATTTAATTAACAAATTACAAACTTTTTGTTTATTAGATTACTTTTGAATTAATATCATTTTATTCAAAAAAATTATCTTTTACTAAAACGTTATTATAATTTTTTTTACAAGTGTGGAACGGGTATGGATATATTCGATACCCAACGGGATGGGGATGGGAACGTAAATCTCATACCCCTGGGTATAGGGACGGGGATGGAGATGAGAATGTCATACCTATCCCCACCTTGCCCTGTTGCCATGCCTAATCGGAAGCACTATATGTACAAGGTTGTTAGAAGGCCCTAAGGCACGACCCATAAACCCACCTAGATGAGGGACTACTGCTAAATGAAACCCCTACTGTGTTATGCTATTTTCTTTTCTTGCTTTGCTATACTAGGTTCTCCTTAAGCCCATTAGGACTTTGTCTCTTGTTCCTTTTAAATAGTCTCCCTGTTGAGAAGGAGACTCATGAATGAAATTACCCAGTTTTGCATTCTCATATACCCTAATCTTTTAGCTTAGTTTATGTTCTAGTAAAACCCCTTTTTTAGTAGTAATCTAGCATTTGGTGCTTTCATTTCAATCCTCATGCTTCATAGAACTGAAAACAAAGATGTAAGTGAGACCCTTCTTGCTCTCACTGAAAAATTGACAGCCCTGCAAACCCAACTTAATGAACAATAGCAACAACAGGTTGCCATATCCCTCAAATTCCAACAAGCAATTGAATCCAGACAGGATGCATTATAATTGTCCATCTCCTTGCTCTAAGATAAATTAACATCTCCACTGTTTCACGCTTCCATGTTGCCAACCCCTCCTCCCTCCCCAAATTTCATCTCATCCAACATCTTCCCTGCGCATTTCCAATCCCTCTGTACCCCTCTCTCCTTCTACTGTGTATTCCCATTTCCAACCACCTCCAATCTTTACAACCATTCCTACAGTCACAAACGCATTTTACCCACCTCCACCTTACCCTCCCTTCCTCAACCAACCTAACCCCCAACACTCCTAAAATCCCCAACCCTTGACATTGGACCATTTGATAGTTCTGCTCCTAGTGACTGGCTATTCCAGACAGAGTCATTCTTCTCCTACTACATGTCCCGTTCAAGAATCAAATCCACTTAGCGGGGTTCAACATGCGGAGTGAAGCTTTGAGCTGGTATTAATGGATGGCCCATACACATCAATTTGCTAATTGGGGCTATTTCACTAGAGCTTTGGAGATCCGCTTTGGTCCCTTTACTTATATCAACCACGAAGTTGAATTGTTTAAACTCTACCAAATAGGTTCAGTTGTTGATTACCAATCTATGTTTGAAAAATTGTCTATGAGAGTTTTGGGATTAAGTTCAGAGTCTCTTCTGAATTATTTTCTCTCAGGATTAGCACCAGATATTAAGAGAGAGCTTACACTGCTACACCTTTACTCCCTTCCCTAAGCAATAGGAATGGCTAAGCTAGTAGAAGACAAGATTTGTGACTCTAGACCTAAATTTATGCACCCTACCATTTCATCTTTTCATACTGCCACCCGCAGTAACCAAAACACATCTACCCAACCTCCTCACCACCCCAATCCATTACCAATTAAAAAAATCTCATCTGCCTATATGCAAGAACGCATAGCCAGGGACTATGTTACTATTGTGACGAGAAGTTTGTTTTGGGTCACAAATACCTTAACAAATGTTTTCTTCTTCTATTGGATGATGACCCAGAGTCTAGTTTTGAGGATGAAACCATTTCCCCATTATTGGATACTATACATTTCCAACTTTCACCGCAAGCATTATCCTGTCTTCCCTCCCTTAAGTCATTGAAATTTTATGGGACTATCGCAGGATTACATGTTATGGTTTTACTTAATACGACAACTCACACAACATATTGCAACCCAGGCTTGCAAACCATTTGGCGTTTTTAACTGAGCCTACACCCTACTTAAAAGTTATGGTGGCAAATGGAGATCAATTGTCTTGTGATGGATTTTGCTCTTAGGTTCCCCTTTCCATTCAAGGGCACCAGTTTAATGTCTCTTCTTACTTGTTTTCTATTGAGGGAGCTGACATTATTCTTGGGTTAGAATGACTCTCTACTTTGGGCCCAATTTTTGCAGACTTCTCTATCCCCTGTTTTTCATTTACTCACAACAATGAATGGATCACCTTCAAAGGTTCCACTACACTAATGCCCAGACCATCAACATTCCACCATATTTGCCACTCTATACACACTAATTATGTAGCGTTCTTCTACTTGCTAGCCCTCATAAACTCCCCATCAACTAACCCTCCTAGTTTGCTACCAACCAAAACAGAACCTGTTTTCCCAGATTTACCTCTAAACTTATGCAACCTTCTTTCTTCTTACCATATCGTGTTAAAAAAACCTCAAGGCCTACCTCCTTCTAGATTCCATGACCTCTATATCACTCTAATCCTAAACACAACCCAGTAAACATGAACCATATGGATACCCACACTCCCAAAAAGCTGCCATTACCACAATTATTGAAGAAATGTTATTTGAGGGGATTATCACTCCAAGCCATAGCCCATTCTCATCCTTGGTATTGTTAGTTCGAAAAAAAGACTGGACATGGAGATTTTGTGTTGACTATCGAGCTCTAAATGCAATAACAATCATACCAACTATAGGTGAATTACTAGAAGAATTAAGTTTAGCTAGAATTTTTACTAAGCTAGATTTACGATTTAGGTATCAGCAAATTAGACTTCACCCACCCGACACTCACAAAATAGCCTTCAGATTATGTGACAACCACTTTGAGTTTTTGGTCATGCCTCATGGGCTAACTAATGCACCTTCAACATTTCAAGCGACTATGAATGATCAGCCTAGACCTTATTTAAGACGATTTGTCTTAGTTTTCTTTGACGACATCCTAATTTACAGTAATGACCATGATTCTCATTTAGTTTACCTAGGCATTATTTTGGATTTATTGCAATCTAATTCATTTTATGCTAAGTTCACTAAATGTGTATTCACTGTTGAGTCTTTTAAGTATTTAGGGCATGTTATTTTAGATGGTAAGGTATCCCCTGATCATGAAAAATAGTTACTATCCTAAATTGGCTAGAGCCTTGTTCTCTCACGACATTACATGGTTTTTTAGGCCTCACAGGATTTTATCGTCATTTCATTAATCATTACGCCAACTCGCCGCTCCTCTCACCGAATTACTGAAAATAAACTATTTTACATGGTCTACAAGGGTCACAAAGGCATTTACAGAATTGAAACAAAGGGTCACCACAGCTCCAGTCTTGACCTTACCAGAGTTGTCAAAGCCTTTCAGTATTAAGATGGATGCCTCTACTAATGCCATTGGTGCAGTCCTTACTCAATAAGGTTGCCCACTCGCCTTTTTTAGCAAGAAAATGAGCTCTCAAATGCAGTTGGCATCATCCTATGTTCACGAAATGTATACTATGACATAAGCAATTCAGAAGTGGCATCAATACCTTATTGGTAGAAAATTTTAGATTTTTACAGACTAACATAATTTAAGGAACCTAGTTTCTCAAACCATAGAAACCCCGAAACAACATATACGGACATGGAAATTATAGGGATATAACTTTGACATTATATACAAATTTGGCAGACAAAACGTGGTTGTTGATGCCCTATCCCGAGAAGACTAGGTGGAATTTGTTGAGGCGCCTCTCCAAGTCGTGCTATTTTCCTTTAACAACAACAACCACTCCATCCTTCTTGGACACCATCAAACAATATTTTCAGACAAGGGAAGGCCAAACGATTATTCAGAAGTACACAAATGACCCTCTTACATCCTCAGCAGCTTTAATGAAAGATGGTTTATTGATGATCAAACACTGCATTTTTGTCCCAGACATTGTGAAGTTTGAACCAATAGGTTAAGGCGGCACGGTGAATATAAATAACCCAATCAAAGTTCCTTATTTACAGTATAAATAACACTCTTCTACAGACTTCTCTTAATACACTTCTTATAATTAGTTGAAAATCATTAAAAATAAAAAATTATATGAAATTTTCTTATTATTAAATAACTCTTTTAATTTTGTAATTTTCCAAAAATTTTCACTAATTATAGAAAATGTATTAAGAAAAATATATAAAAGAATATGTTACTATTTTTCTTTACTATATATAGCAGCATGCATGGTAAATGAGCAAAGCAACCATTAACATTAGTCCCAATCCTTTGTTCCCATATTACTGATTCATGTTTTTAAGAACTCAATTAATTCATAGGTCATTCGCATATGCGCGTGTGCCTTGGACCAGACCATATATATGGCTCGAAAGGTTTTATGCAAGTCCCCAATAAATGATATTAAATGTATGACTAAGAAATAACAGTAGATGATGACAAAGCCTAGTGTAACCCACCATGTGCACACCGACCACCACCTACGAAGCCGCCATATCCAAACCTCAATTGGGTTAATATATTCCTTTCTTCTTAGTGCTTTTGAATAAAATAAGTACTACTAGAATAATGCTAATTTCCTGCCGTTTTTCTTAGAAAAAATAATCTACGGGTAATTTGTGCAGCTTTTTATATAAAAAATATGTGGTAGAAAAGTTTCCTGTGACTTTTAAAATCCGCAGGAAATTCTTGTGGATTTTTCTGCAGAAAAAATTATCGCAGGTAGGCAAAAGGCACCTGGGGCTACTTTCCGCAGGAATTACCTGCGGTTTTCGAATACGCAAGTAATACCTGCCATTTTTTTGTCTCAGCAATTACCTGCAGCTTTTTATCCGCAGGAAATACCTGCCATGCCTCTACTTGCAAGAATTATCTGCGGTTTTCAAAACCGCAGGAATTACTTGCGACTTTTCCTGCAAAAATTGATTTTTAAAAATTTAATTTAAAACTATTAGTAAATATATAAATTATAATTTATTAGAAACATAAATATGAATAAAAATTATAAATTAAATACATA
Organism: Psophocarpus tetragonolobus; assembly: GCA_037954015.1. Classification (NCBI taxonomy): domain Eukaryota; kingdom Viridiplantae; phylum Streptophyta; class Magnoliopsida; order Fabales; family Fabaceae; genus Psophocarpus; species Psophocarpus tetragonolobus. The sequence goes on from CM075689.1 coordinate 42,397,999, forward strand.
TAAAATTATTAATATATATATAAATTAAAAATTAAAACCAAAACTAAAATAAAAAACACAAAATTAAAAACTAAAAATTAAAACTGAATCTAAAATTTAAAAATAAAAAAATAAATATAAAATATAAGTTGTGAATTTAAATTTTACAATTAAACTGAAATTAAAATTGTAAATTATTAATTATGATTTTAATTTACATATTTATTAATAATTTTAAATTTAATTTTCAATAATTACTAGGAATTATAAATTAAAAATTTAAACTAATTAAAAAATATAAATTAAGAACTAAAAATATAAATTAAAAAATACAACTAAAAACTAAAATTAAAATTAAAAATAAAGATAGATATTTAAATAAAAGGTTGAAAATTATAAATTAAAATAAAAACTAAAACTTAAAATTAAATGTAAAAATAAAACTGAAACCTAAAATTACAATTAAAAAAAGAAGATAGAAATTTAAACTAAAAGTTGAAAATTACAGATAAAATCAAACACTAAAATTAAAATTAAAAAAAAAATTAAAGATAGAAGTTTAAATTAAAGGGTGGAAATTCTAAAAACTAAAACAGAAAATTAAATGAAAAATAAAACTTAAACTAAAATTAAAATTGAAATTAATATAGAAATTTAAATTTGAAAATTATAAATAAAAATAAAAACTAAAATTAAAATTAAAACTAAAATTAAAGATAGAAGTTTAAATTAAGAGGTGAAAATTGTAAATTAAAATAAAAACTAAAACATAAAATTAATGAAAAATAAAACTTGAAACTAAAATTAAAATTGAAAATGATGTAGAAATTTAAATTTAAAAATCGAAAATAAAACTAAAATTAAAATTAAAAAGAAAGATAGAAATTTAAATTAAACATTGAAAATTATAAATTAAAAAAAACTGAAAATAAAAATAAAAAACTAAAAACTAAAATATAAAATTAAAAATTAAATTTTAATAATAAAAAGTAAAAATAATAATTAAAACTGAGAACTAAAAATTAAAAAGTAAAAATTTAAAACTAAAAATGAAAAATTATAAACTTTAAATATAAACTTTAGATTTAAAATTAAAACTAATTAAAAGATAGAAATTAAAAGTAAAATTTAGAAGTAAAAGTTAAAATTATAAATTTTAAATATCAAATTTAAATTAAAAATTTAAAATATAAATTAAAAATTAAAAACTAAAATTAAAATTAAAAACAAAGAATTAAAATTTAAAATTAAAAGTTGAACATTATAAATTAAAATAAAAGCTAAAAATAATTAAATAAAAAATTAAAAACTAAAATATAAATTTAAAATTTAAATTGATGTTGAAAATTATAAATTGAAATAGAAACTAAAATATAAAATTAAAAATTGAAAATTAAAAGCAAAATCTTAAAATTAAAACTGAAATATAAGATTTGAAGTTCAAAATTTAAAATGAAAATAAAATTTAACGAAAGCTGCGTTGAACCCAAGCGAAGGTTCTCGTTTTGAAGTTCTGAAGGTTCGCATTCTAAAGTTCTGAAGGTTCGCATTCTGAAAATAAAAGTTAATGAAATATAAGATTTGAAATTCTATCCTCTCACCATTTCATGCTCACAAACAAGCTCTCAGTCTCAATCTTAGGTATTTTTCTCCTTTTTCTTACTTCTTTTCAATCGACCACCTTAATTCCTTTCATTTCCACTTATCCTTCGCAATTAGCCTCTGCTTTCTTAAAAACCCTTTTTCCTTTGAATGCAAAATCATTTTCACTTTTTTTTTTCTTTCTCACACGGTCAACCAAGTAAACCCTAATTACTGGCTCGCATAAATTATTACTATCGTTCACTCTACTCTAAGTCGCAATTGCTTTCAGATTTCTCAGTAATTTATTTTGCAAGCCCTGCTGTTAGGTTGTGTATGCATTAATATACCTCACGTTTGGCATTGAAATGTGCGTATACAATATTTTCTCACCTGTGATAGTTGTTCAATAAAATTTGTCTTATTTTATGCTGCTCTGAATTTTTATTTTTAGTTTTTGTTTCTTTCAGAAAATGTGTGCTTGTTTCGTTCTTGAGACCTTTGAAGATATAACTATTACATAATGTTATTTAGAACCCATCGTCTTTATAACTATCATTTGATACTGTTGTTTTGTTATCTGTGCTCTGTTTGAGGTAAAACTGAACCGTTTGATTTAGAACTTTGAGTTTTCCCTACTCCAACCTTTGTAGTACAGAACCTACAATAGCCTGTTTTCACTTCCTCTGTCTCAACTTTTGGGTGCATTCTCCAATTGTGTTCTTCCTAGTTAGCTTATGAATTGTCTTCTGGTTATGCCTTTTTAAAAACCCAGGACCTTGTTGAAATCTAGCAGGTAGTGGCTTTGAAATTGTGTGTGACTGCTTTATGCCTTCAACCCAAGATCTGAATAAAGAAAGAGTTCAAGGATTTGGATAAAGAAAGAGAAGTTTCAAACCTTCAACCCATGATTTAGATGATACTGTTTCAGTTGCTAACCTGCTTTAACACCAGTGTTGTTCGTGAGGTGTTAAAGAAAAGTGGGAAGGGAAATAATCACATCAAAGGAAAATAGTGTAATTCATAAAACAGTGGTTAAATAATTGTGATGCAACTTTTATTATTCATAAAAAACAAATCTGTTCACATAATTCACCTTTTTCCTAGCATGACAATAACAATTATGCTTTAGTCACATTTGCAGCTTATTTCAGCCAAGTTTAGTTTTTTAGCCAGAACTGAAACATGCTCACCAATATTATTTAGTTCATTTTTTCCACTAAAGAGTAGTTTATTGTTGATCATTGAGATAGACAATTGCCTGCTCTTCTATGACAAACATTTTGGTATTTGAGTTTATGTATCTATATCTATTCTCTCTCTCTCTCTGTGTAAGATGGGAATCTAAATTGAAAAAGAAATGGAACAAAAGAACGGAAGGGAGAGGGAGACATTATAATTTATTTCAAGCATTACATGCTTTCTCTTTCATCTTTTGAAACAAAATTACAACCACTTATGACTTATAGCGGCACATAAATTAAATGTGAATCACCCCAATACTGCAATAACCTAATATATGTAAAATTCTCCAAATTTTGAACGTCCTGGTGGAACCTGGAATTAAACCATTTTTCTCTTCTTTTTTCACTTTTTGGAAATCATTTTTTTCTCTATTTATCTTTTTTTTTTTAACCAAACAAAAATATATATTCTGTAATCCGTTCCTTACTCTTTTTTATCCTTCTAACCAAACAAAAAATATAGATTTATGTACCAATGCACTATATTCAAACACATTAGTTAAGCTGTGTTCAAGTTAGTCTTCAATTTGATCTTTAATCCCCTTTTCGTCTCATATTCATTTTCTCCCTTCCGAAATGTTGACAGCAGGAAGAGGAAGTGGAAGTGTGGTAACAGAATATTAGAGTCATTAACAGCAGCAATTTTTCTTTGAACTAGTACAACTGACTCACTGGGTACGTTTTCTTCTTTTGTCTCTTGAAGTTTGTTTCTCTGTTTTGTATTTGAGAAAGTTTTTGTCTAGTTAATGGAAACTGGAATTGCTAGGTCGTAGATTTGAGTAATGGTCTTTTGTACTACCATTATGATGTTACATGGGTTTACTTATGCTGTCTTTGGAAAATGTTTCCAATTTGTGTATTTTTTTTTTCACATTGATATGTAGGTCCAAACTTGCATTTATAGTGCTTGTCAGTTTGGTTGCACTTTCTTAAATAAATTCTGGGTACATGTTTATGGACAAGCTTGAATTTCTCTTTTTATATATATGTGAATAATGTAATAATTAAAAAGTAAAACTAAAACTAAAAAATAAATAAAAAATAATGTTATGACAGGTTTTGTCTCTGATTTCAGTCCCAATGAAGTATAGTGATTATGAATAGAGTAGTGAACATTATAATTTAATTTATGTAACCTTTGTTGTGATAAGTTTTGTTTCTTCCTTTCTCTCTCCTTGTTGTGCATTTAGTAAAACTATGAAGGTTGAATAGGTTATGTTATAACTTGGATTAATCACCTGTCATAGCTCTAACATGAAGAACCATAAATATAAACACACAAAAAAATGCACTTATATGGTATTATACATTTTGTTTCTGATCTTTATTGATATCCTTGAAGAGGCTCGTTTTGAAATATTGTTCATTGTCTCTTAAAGATGAATTCTATATGATGCAATCTATACTTATAATGTATTAGATTATATATTAGATTATCCTAAGAAGCAGAAATGGAACGTGATGACAAAATCCTTTCCTAAGAAAATTATGTATTAGATTATCCATGTTTAGTACCTTTCTCTTAATCTAGAGAAAGTAATTATATTTAAAAGCTTTGTGTTATTAATTTTCCATGCATATTAACTTTCTCTTGATTAAGAGAAAGTTTATAGATGTCTTTTGTGATATTAACTTTTCATATGTGTTACCTTTCTCTTGGTATAGAGAATGTAATTACATTTACATTTTTGTTTCTTAGGACTTGTGGAGTTAAACTAAACATGGAAGTATTTTCACCTCGTGCATGGATGTATAATAGGCTTCTTCCTGGCCGAAGCGGATATACAACTGAGTTTTTAAATGGCCTTAGAGATTTTTTGGATTTTGCCCGTCGACAACCAATTTTTTTGACTGAGGGAAAAATAAGGTGTCCGTGCAAGAAATGTAAAAACGAGGCATTTTTAATTCCAGATGAAGTAAATGTTCATATTCTTCGAAAAGGATTTATCCCTGGGTATTGGTATTGGACATCTCATGGAGAAAGAATTCCTCGTACTGTTGATGTTCTTACACACTCAATGCCTTCTAGTAGTCGACAATGGAACTATGAAGATGTCAATAGACATGAACATATGGTGTTTGATGCTGTTGGTCTTAATCATGACCAATATTTTGTACAGAACGAAGAAGAACCTCCAAACACTGAAGCGATAAAATTTTATGAAATGTTGAATTCAGCTCAACAACCATTGTGGCCAGGATGTCAAAATACATCAGAGTTGTCTGCTGCTATTACAATGTTAAGTTTAAAATCTAAACATAACATGTCGCAAGCTTGTTTTGATGATGTAATGAAGTTTATGAAAGAGTCAAATCATCCTCAAAATGTTATTCCTTCTAATTTTAGGGAAACAAAAAATCTAAAGACATTCCATTCAAAAGATTGCATTACCTGCCACTCATCCCTAGGCTACAAAGGTTATATGCTTCTGAGACATCAACAAAGCACATGAGGTAGCATTATGAAAATCGGAGGGAAGAAGGAGTATTGTGTCATCCTTCAGATGGGGAAGCTTGGAAATACTTTGACCAACAATTTCCTGAATTTGCCTCAGAACCTCGAAATGTAAGACTTGGTTTGTGTGCTGATGGATTCTCTGTGTTTAGCCAGTCAGGACAATCATACTCTTGTTGGCCAATAATTGTCACACCATATAACCTGCCTCCAGAGTTATGTATGATGACTCCTTACATGTTCTTAACCATGATTGTTCCAGGTCCACGCAACCCAAAAGATAAAATTGATGTGTATTTGCAGCCATTGATAGATGAATTGCAACAATTGTGGAATGATGGTGTAATAACATATGATGCCTCGAAAAAACAAAATTTTGTATTGAGAGCTGCATTGATGTGGACAATAAATGATTTTCCTGCCTATGGGATGTTGTCTGGATGGAGTACTGCGGGAAAATTTGCATGTCCTGTATGCATGGGAAAATCAAAAGTTTTTAGACTAAAAAAATGGAACAAAATGACTTGGTTTGATTGTCACCGTCAATTTTTACCTCTTAATCACGCTTTCAGGAGAAATAAGGATGCTTTTTACAAAAATAGAATTGTGAAAGATGAGCCCCCTTCTAGATTAAATGGTGAACAAGTGTGGGAAATGATTTCCAATATACCTAAATCAATTGATGTGTGGAAATGCAAAGTTCCAGAGCATGGATGTTTCCATAATTGGTTTAAGAGAAGCATATTTTGGGATTTGCCATATTGGAAACACAATCTATTAAGACACAATTTGGATGTGATGCATATAGAAAAAAATGTCTTTGATAATGTTTTTCATACAGTTATGGACAACAAGGATAAAACTAAAGACGATGAAAATGCTCGATTGGACTTAGCAATACATTGTCGTCGAAAGGAGTTATGGTTGAAAACAAATGCTAATGGAAAATGTGTAATGCCTAAAGCTAAGTTTTGTCTATCAAATGAACAAAAGATTGATGTGTGTGAATGGGTGAAGAGGTTGAAAATGCCATATGGTTATGCATCTAATATTGCCAGATGTGGAGATGATCAATCCAAAAAATTGTCTGGGATGAAAAGTCATGATTGTCATATCTTCATGGAATGTCTACTCCCAATAGCCTTAAGTGCCCTTCCTGAACCAATATGGAAGCCCATAACCGAGCTAAGTCAGTTTTTTAGAGATTTATGTTCAACAATGTTACTAAAAGATCACTTATGGAAAATGGAACAAAATATTCCTATAATTTTGTGTAAGTTGGAGCGTATATTTCCACCGTCAATCTTTGACTGTATGGAGCATCTACCAATTCATTTGCCTTGTGAAGCTAGGTTGGGTGGGCCAGTTCAGTACCGTTGGATGTACCCATTTGAAAGGTATCGATCGATCTATTATATAATTTTATAAAAAAATATAAGTATATAATGTATTACCTAATAATTGTTGTTTTTTTTATTCTTAGGTTTATAAACAAAATAAAAAAAACCGTGAAGAACAAGAAAAATGTGGAAGGGTCAATATGTGAAGCATATTTGCTTCAAGAAACATCATACTTTAGCTCTCATTATTTTGGGCTTCCTACTGGTGCAACCCAGGGGATTCATGAAGATAGCATACAAAGAACTTTGTCCGTCTTTAAACCCTCTGGACAAGCAACTGGTAAATATTGTATGAGGTGGCTTGATGATAAAGAATTGTCTGTTGCCCATTTGCATGTTCTCTTGAACTGTAATGAGGTTAAACCGTTCGTCGAGTAAGTATTAGACATTAAATATGTCAATTTTAATTAATCAAACAATAATTATGTCTAATTGAAATAGATATCCTCTTGTGTAGCATATACGTACAAAACTTGAAAGTTATGTATCAACATCTTGATGATAGCATCATTGATGAACAAATAGAAGCTGATTTTCAACGATGGTTTAAAGAATATGTAAGCATTGATTTAAATCAATAAATTGGATACTACAGTTTCATTATGTTATTCATTTGGAATTTTTGTTATGCATATAGGTAAAACAAAATCCCCTTCTAAGGGTACAAAATCCAGACTTATGTGACTTGGCAAGGAAACCTTCAAGACTAGCAAAGTCTTTCCCCATTTATTTTGTTAATGGATACAAATTTCACACAATATCTTGGGGTGAAGGAAAAACTACATATAATAGTGGGGTATGTGTTGCTGGAGTTGGACATGATGAAGCCTCAAATGACTTTTACGGTGTTCTTACAGAAATTCTAGAATTAGAATGGCCAAGTCAATCGTCAAAAAAGTTAATCTTATTTTATTGTAATTGGTTTGATCCGTCTAGCTCAAACACTCTTTTTAGAGATGAAATTTCTCAAGAATAAGTGTGGAGAGGTATATCATATATATTTTACTATGGCCAATTATTTGCAATTAGAATAAACTTAAAAAGAGTTTATTATGGCCAAACCATATTGTTAAATTAATTTCTGTTGCCATTGATTCGATAGCTTACAATTTTACCAGGGTTGTCCCTCTTTTCTGTGTGTTTATGAAGTGCCATATGAAAAATCCAAAATCAAATGCAGTTTTTTGGTGCAGGTCGTTGGAACTTTGTTCTTATGCAAAGGAATGGTTATGAACTTATGTATTGTTTCAGTGTTGATTTCATGGCAATGGTTATAAATTGTAGACAATTACAGAAAATATAACATTGACTTCAAATTTGGCGTTGCAGTGGAGATTGTAGTGATGGATTGCTTTGTAAAACCTTAGACTTATGCCTTACGCAGTTTAAAAATGAGCTGCATCATATCATAGCCTGATAGGGCCTTGGCATTATTGAAACAGCCATCTCTAGGGAATACAACTGAATTTGCTTTCAATTCCATATCCAAGCATAAGTTTGCATAGATTGGTTCACTGTCTCACTGTGCATTGCATAAGCATGATTTCCAAGGCAAGGTTACTCTCAATATTTAAGACCATAAAGTGCAATTCCAATTAGAGTGACGGAAGATTCAAGAATATGAGATATATTATTTTAATAATTAATTATTTGTATAATAAACTATAATCTGAATTAATTTTTGTTTCAATAATGTTGGAAATGATTTAAAAATAACTTATCTTATCTTAATTAATATTCCCATATATTTTTTTTCTTTCTCATTTATAATTTCATTCTCACTAGGTATTTCCCCTATATATATAAACCATATCTTTTTTAATTATGTATGTCCTTTTTTTCTATTAAATTTTTAGGTGTTACACATGCTTTATATATTATTTTATTTTTACACCAAATTTTAGGTGTTAGTCAGTTATTATATATATATATATTGTAGAAGTACAATTCATATATCATTAATATAATTATGTACAAATGTTGTACATAATTGTAATTTACGTATGATATTACTTACTAATTATAATTAAATTATTTTAGTATATTTTAAAAAGGAAGTTATTAAACAACTATAGTAAAATATACACATTAAATAACTAATTAATGATATTATTAAATAATTAAATTTAAATTTTTAATATAATTATTTCAACAAAAAATTACCAAATTATTATAATAAATTATAAAAATTTATTTTTTTTTAAAAATCAAATATTTTCCATTGAAATAATTGCAGAAAAATCCGCAGGAAATTCCTGCGATTTTTAGAAATCCGCAGGTAATTTCCTGCGGTTTTGAAAAACAGCAGGTAATTACCTGCGATTTTTTAAAAACCGCAGGAATTTCCTGCGAATTTTTCTGCGATAGAAATCCGCAGGTAAATTTCATTTTTTTCTTTTTTTTTTTGCGGTTTTTTAATAAAAAATCGTAGGTAAATTTTATGCGATTATTTTGGTAAAAAATTTCGTAGAAAAATTTGCTGCGGTTATATATTTTCTTAGGAAAAAATTATCCACAAAAGTTTTAGTTGGGGATAATATTTCGCATGTAAATCCCCAGGAAACCTATTTCCTGCGACTTTTTAGAAAAAATCCGCAGAAAAATCCGCAAGTAATAGATGGATTTTTAGTTGTGAAGAGAGTTGAATGAGGAGTGATTAGGGGACGGGAGTGGGAAACTTGAACTGGAAAAGAGTTTTCTTGATGAATTATATTGGGACATAAAAATAAATTACATTTAACTTCTTCAAAAAACTAAAAATTTATAAATCAACTTTAAACTTATGAAAAAATATGTCCAACTTTCTTTTTACTCTTTTCTAAACAAGAGGGGAAAACATAATCTATTTTAGGGAAAAATGTGTTTTTAATTTCTATATTTTTGTCAAACTTTGATTTTACGGTTGTATGAATTTGATTATCAAATTTAAAAAAATCAGGAGAATCTAATTATTTCTTTATATTTTTTAGAGTTGAGGATGAATTTAAGTCCATCTCCTTTTTAAAAGTTTCAACGCTAAATTCATCAAGATAAAAACTTGGATCAAATTTAGCGGAAAATGCATTGACTAGAAACAAAATCTACACTACCAATGCAGCATATTAATAACCTCTAATTTTTATTTTTTTTAAAAAAAACTTGATCTAAAGGTTGTCTACAAATAAAACAAAAGTTATCATCTTCACTTTAGTACAGGTTCATTCCCTCTCCTTTTTCCACTTTTACCAAACACATTAAGGTCTATTAATCTATTTAGACATGAATCATAAACAAAATATTAACTCACTCTTCCGTATTTCAAATTTAACCTTTTAGTAAAAATGCAAAATTGAAACTCCTGAATAGAAGATCTGAGACCCATTATCAGACAACAGTTACAGGCGGATGATTTTATATCTAGAGTTTATATTAAACATTAAATAACATAAATCCTCCATTTACCATAGAAGAGAATGTTGAGCATAAAAGCCGAGCATAATTACTTAACCTTATGCGATACATCTTGGGATCCAGCATCTCAGTATTGACTATAACTCGATGCTCGTGAAAGACTCAAGCATGAATGCTATTTCTATAAAAAAAGATATCTTGAAATTTTATAAATAAGAAAACTCAGAATCAAAATCTTTTTAAAGAAAAGAGTCCTAAGTTTTTTTAGGTATCTAATCTCTCATATTCTAGTTTCTATTATCTCACTTTTTTACTAACTTAGATATCCGAGTCTCTTTTACAAGTATACACATATCTTTTGAAACTCCAAAACTAGAAAGATCGAGAGAATAATCATTCTTCTAAACTCCGATAAAAACACATGACCTAGTGAATCTTCCCTCCACTAGAACTAGAAGACTAGAAGACAAGAAGACAAGAAGAAAGAAACAACACAAGTTGCGTGCTGTCTAATTTAGGTGATTGTCAATGACAATAGCTTATCTAAACACGTCAGAGACAGAAAAATCCGTTCCCATTGTCGAATGACGATTATTGGTTAATAAATACAAAGCCCGAATTCTTACAAAGTAAAAGGGTACATAATTAAGCCAAAAGGAGAAAGTGCACTACAAAAGAAGCCCGTGAATGGTAGTTGAGTTCTGACTGATACTTTGTCGTTGATGGCTAGCACTTTCTTAACTCTTAAGTCACTCCACAGCGTATTCTGTCGGACGTTCTTTCTCCACAAAATCAGTATATTGTGTAAAACAAGGCATAGGTATAAGGTTAATTTTATTTTGCGTTTTTCACTGACACGTGTCACATGTGACACCCTCTTCCTCTGGCCTCAACGTTTACTTGCTAAGAAACACAAGAATTTTCTGCTGGTGTCATCACTAAAAACCCCACACTTCAAACCTTAAACTGACACCACAAAAAATGCTAATATTAAAATAATGTTTTTGACCTGCACACTTACATGATTTCCTAAAAAAAATATCAATTCATTTATAATATTAGCCTTTTGAAAACTCAAACTACATCACTTCAAAAAAATATTGATTTGATTGCACCATTTTTATATGTATTTCTTAAAACTACAATATGAGTCGATCAAACCTAGTAAAGTGTATCGAACCCTAAACTGTTGTTGGTGTCCTCAAGTCTCAACACTATTTCGGTATCAAACTATATCATTCACTTTATGCCTACCTTTCTGCTTATGTGTTTGAAAACCCTTTGTCTAATCTCTTTTAAGATTTTTGTTTTTACTTTGTAGATATTACTGAGTTCCAATAGAGGTTGAATACATGCAAGTTATTTGATAGAAGAATAATAAATTTGAATTTAAATTATTCTTTTGGTAGGCATGGATTAATTCTTTTGGCGTAATGTATGATATTTTTTTAATTTGAGAAGTATTGATATTTTTTTTAACCAATTAAATTGATACTTTTCTTTAAGATTTTTGTTTTTACTTTGTAAATATGGTTATTCAATGGAAGAATAATAAATTTGAATTTAAATTATTCTCTTGCTAGGCATGAACTAATTCTTTTGGCACAATGTCTAGGGTACTTTTTATAATTTGAGGTATTAATATTTTTTTTTCAACTAATTAAATATTTTATCCAAGTTAATTTTTAATAAGTTAAAATATTTTATTTATTTATTTATAAATGAGTAAATATATCTAGAATTTACGATAAAATAATTTTAGAAAATTATTTAAAATAATTTTTATAAATAAATTTTATAAATAAGCCTTTAAAATAAAGTTATTTTACCATAAATTCAAGATATATTTACTTATTTATAAATAAATAAATAAAATTTATTTAATTATTAAAAAATAAGTTAAATAAAATTTATAATTTGATTGATTAAAAAAATATCAATATTTGTTAAATTAAAAAATGTATCATAGACTCTCTTCTTTTGGATTTAAATTCTGTACAATCCTACAGCCTTTATAACAATATTATAACTTTATATAATTAATAATATTATTTTTTAACTATTATTGCTGTAAATAGAGTACAGCAACAACAGAAAATCCATACACAATTCTTTTCCCTCTAGCTGCATGCATGATGCATACAATGATGAAATTAAAATTAGTACAATAATATTTACTGTAATAATCTACGCATAGTGTGATTCCTACTTCGTCCATGTGGACTGTGGAGGGGTAGTGAGTGTAATGTTGAGCACGCGGGAATCAAGCCGCTAATAGTGTTTCTTTACGTGTTCTGTTACAAAATTTTCTGGTATCTTATCTCTTGTCTCTATCAATGTAATTTAATAGAGTTTCATAACGTGTTTTGTTATGTTATTTAATGTTCTGATACTTACTCGTTAAGTTCTTATCCCGTTTCATTCCTAATTTATTGAACTAAAGAGGACAGAAACAGAAAAACATTCTTCAACACTATAAATAGCGGTGAGGGCTTCATCTATTACACCAGAAAATCCACGCTTATCAGTCATCACTCGTCACACTCACTCACTAATCCTTTCATTATACCATTTCCACAGGTACAAAAACCTATTCTATTTCATTCATTCCCTTGCATTTCTGCGACGCCAATTCACACAAATAATCAATTCCTCCTCCACCACCACCAACCAACCTACCTTTGCGCTACTTTATAATCATTTTTTTCTACTGCTCACACTCCATTTATATCACATGTGGGGTACTGTAATTTGTGATTTCTAGTACACCCTTTGTTTATCTCCTGCTTTAACCCCAATGCTGTTTCTTAAGTAAATTAAACCTGTTTCATTCCTTTTAGACTAAGCTCATTTCTGTTTCTCCTCCTTAAGCCGGAAATTAGTAAATTATCCACTAAGAATTTTTACTGGTAGATCGGTTTAATTAGGGCATGAAAACAGTGTCAGTCCTAGCATGTCCAAAATAAGTTGTTTATTTTTCGGCCAAAGGAATAAGGATAGAAGTAAGATTACCTACTGGTATTTTTTGTTCTTCCACTTCCCCTTTATTAGTTAAGGAAAATTATAAAATACAAAACAAAATTTTCCACAATATGAGCCTCAGACTAGCTTGCAAGCAAGAGTTGTCGCTAGTAAACCTGAAAAAGGGGCTAACGATGGAGTCGCTGTTTCAGCATGGGATTAAGGATAAGGTGGTAGTGATAATAGGAGCGACCGTAAAGAAGACAAAGTTGGCCATACACGAAATAGTGAACTCATACAAAATACAAGTGTACCAGGATCTAGACATACCCACGAATAAGGTGAGCCAAGAAGAGAGAGAAGAAGTCCCACATTAACAGCTGGTAATTATTAAGGCTAATATAAATATGAGTGCCAACAACTTCTCGAAACGCACCGTGCACCGCCTTGGCACCACCGAGGTGGGACCCTTCTTTCTCTTATTCGTCCACCATATTCGACGTTATGTTCAGACCTTTATACACTTGCATTTTGTCTGAGTTGACTATCTCCCCGAGCTCTTGCTTGCAGGCTTGAAGCTCATATTGAGGGAAATTTTGTTTTGTATTTTATAATTTCCTTAACTAATAAGGGGAAAAAGGAAAGATAAAAAATATAAAAAAAAGGATCTTAGCCTAAAAGGAATCGAATAAGTTTAATTTACTTAAGAAACAGAGGTTTAAGCAGGGGATCAACAAAGGGGGTACTAGAATGAATAGTATTTGGACTATCACTTTTATCGATCTTCTATCAATGTTATGCTTCCTTTGATATTTCAAGTTGTTGGATGCAATAGTATTATATTAATTCAATCGATATATAAACCTCTTAAGTATATTCGATTAATAACATTATTAATCAAACTATATAATTCGATATATGATGAATCGATATTATACAGGCGCGGTAGTGTATTTTTATTTTAATTTGATATATTTAATTATGTATTTGAAGTTAAATATAATATTTATGTAATTTTATACACTATTTTACAGTGTTATTTTCTTTTTGAAGTACTGATGCTATTTAATCAAATATCTTCTTTTAAACACAATGGGTTAAAAAAGAAATGAACAAGATGCACCTTTTAAAATTAGCAAGCCAAGAACAGTTTTTTTGTCTTCAGTTTTTTCTTGCTCATTACCAGTAATTGAGAACTTTAGTCAATGCTAGTTTGGTAAATTTCTAGCCACAATTTGTGTTCATTCTCCCTGTCTTGATGTGATCACTTGGATTAGAATGAGGTTGGCAGATACACTGCAGTCCTTGCCAACAATTCTTCTATTTCTTTTGCTGGTTTGTTCATTCATCTATGTCTAAAAGTCTACATCTCACTCACCACACCACCATTGAATTGTTTCTGCATTTGATGGCTTGGTTTTCTGCTTAATCGTATGAAATTGGTCTTGTAATTAAATATCTGATGTCTAAAAGTCTACATCTCACTCACCACACCACCATAGTATAATGAGTTGAATATTTAATTCTATAATGAATTGAATATTTTCTTTTAGCAGTGTTATTTTTTTAAGTACTGATGTTATTTAATTAAACATCTTCTGTTGAACACAATTGGTTACACAACTTTTAGAGATTCCTATAATATTTTGGTGAGGTATGTTGAAGTTGTCTTTGCAGGACAATTCTTAAGTGGTGAAGGTAAACAATCTAATTTAAATTTTATGAAGTTGTGTACGAAACAACTTACAACATTTACTTTCGGTATAGATCTTATGGTAGGTTGTGCAGGATATTAAGGAGAACACAATCAATACATAAAAAAATGCGTGAAGGCAACTATGTTTAATTTTGGATCTTGCTAAAGCTTTTGTTCTGGAAACTTGTTTAGTTCTTAGTCAAAGTAACACGAGAGTTGACCATGGTTGTTTGAAGAGAAAAGCTTTCAAGTGTTATAGTTTTTAATTGCTTCTGTAATGGAATGAGATTCACCTCATACTTGTTTGTTGTTGATGCTCCCCAAAATACAAACCTATGTTTTCTAATTTAATTTAGCTAATTTATTATATATATATATATATAAATAAAATATTTGATTTTGTTATAAAATTATGAATTCAATAAATTAATGAATTTGATTAATTTTAAGTATAAAATTATTTTTTTTACAGTTTAATTAAAGAAAATTTATTTATTATTTTTGAATCAGTTTTTCTTGAATTGACCGAATCAACCCGATCATCATCAGTATGATTCAGGTCGGGTATGTGAAAAAATTTTAGAATACTAAACCAACCCAACACAATTAAAGTTAATTGGTTTGTTTTTCATTTTCTTCCAAAGCTACTAAATCAATATTGATTTTATTTTTTTTAGAGAAATTAACTCTTCATTATTTACTCTCTCTTTCAAATAATTTTTAATAATAAAATTATATAAATAATTTTTTAAGTTGAATATTTATTGACCCCCTTGAAAATAACTAGTCATTTTTAAATTTTCTATCCAATTTTAAATTATAAAAGTTGTCCATTTTTAAATTTCTTGTCCATTATGCCTTGGGTTATATTACAAATGGACAAAAAGATAATTTTTTTTTATTAAAATTTGCAGTTTTTATAATTTAAAATCAACAAAATAAGTATTAATAGAAATACATATGAAAAGTACTATTACCTTTGTACAGTTGTAGATATACAATTTATAATAGAATGGCTAATGTAGTATTTTTACTGTTTACGATCAAAATATGGTGAGTGATCCACTAATACTATATATTATTCTTTTTTCATTATTTTTTATACAGAAAAACTATAATAAAAAAACAATCATTTCTAATTTATCATAAAATTTATACAAATTAAAACTTCCAATTATTGATATGTAATAATATTATACATAAAAATTAAAAAATTGAATTAATTATTTTATTTTCTTAATTATTAATTTTTTATATCTTTTTTACATAATATTAGCGAAACATAGGGGTTGCTGCATTTGTATGTGCACATTTTTATGTTATTTTAACATGTAATTTGAGATAAATAACATAAATAAAGTGTATGTATGCAACTATATTATTACACGAAAAAATATAAATTATAGGAAATATTATATCTTACAAATTCGCTAATATTACGCATATAATGTTTCCATAATTTTGCTAATATTATGGATATGATATTTCCATAATTTGTTATATTTCTTTATATTTTATATGTTTTTAATGTAATATAAGTATATAGATAGACTCTTTATTTATGTTATTTATATCAAATTACATAATTAAATGTAAGAGTAAAATAAAAATGCTAACACACAAGCAAGATATAGCATGTATTTTTGCTAGTTTATATAACATAGTTATATATGTAAACACTTTATTTATGTTATTTATATCAAATTATATAATTAAATGTCAAATTGAAATAAAAATGTGAACATACAACTGTGATACCACCAGTGCTTTTGTTAGTAATAATAATAATAATAATAATAATAATAATAATAATAATAATAATAATAATAATAATAATAATAATAATAATAATAATAATAATCTATATTATTAATAAAAAGAATACCCTCTTTTAATGTCTACTTTTCAAAATACATATTTTACTTATACCTATTTTAAAATTAAAAAAAAAACTAATTTGTCATAAGAGGGACTTAAACGCATAACCTTTTTTTTTAACGATATAATTTACCATTGGATCAACCTTATAACATTAAGCAAAAAATTACTTTAAAATATTGATATCCAACATACTTTATCACTAGACCAACTTTATAAACATAGCACATAATAATTTATATTTCAAAATATAAAAATTTACAAAAAATATTAAATTAAAGTCCTACTATTGTTATAACATATTAAAATAGAAATGTAATAATAATAATAATAATAATAATAATAATAATAATATTAGCAATAATAATTCTTAATTTCAACTAAATATAATTTTAATTGTTTGCACATGCTTTATAAAAATTATATAAAATATATTTTAAATAGCTACTAATTAAATGTAAATATCATAATACATTAATTAAATGAACTTGTGCATATAAAAAAATCATTGGTCGGAATGGTACTTAGCTTAGTCCTCTTAAACAAGGTCTTAATTTTAATTCTACGCTTAATTTTTTTTTTTGAAAGGCAAAGGATATTTATTCAATATAAAAACAAAGCGTTTCTAGGATTACAAACACGATTACATACTCCTCCTTAGCGAAGCATATTAAAAGTTATCCACCTATACCAGATTAGCGTACCAATCCGAAAATACACATCCCCTATTGAACCCAATGGAATATGATAGCCATTTCCACGAGATTACCTTTATAGTCATCATTATGTCTACTGAATCCAGCGGTATGTTCTTAAACACAATCTGATTTCTAGTCAACCAGATACCCTAACATTCAGTCAGCCAGAAAACATACCTGAATCTCCTCTTTCTCTTTCCGACGACCCATGCTGACGCTTAATATTTAGTATTAGGTATAATTATTTTCCTTAAAAGTCAATATATTTTAGAGTTAAACTTTGGTACATGAATGTAATGACTTTTAAGCTATTATTAATTAATTAAATTTTTTAAAAATATAATATTCAATATATTTTTTATAATAAATATTTTATTAATATTTAATATGATTTATTATTTAAAAATTTTAATATAATTACAATAAAGACTAACAATTTTCAATTATATATGGTGATTAATAATGCATAATTGTAAAACAAGGAGTTTACAATATTAGTCTATTTTAGTTAAAATCCTAGATTCATAAAATTATTTCATTAATATTTTTATTTTTATAAAAATAAAATATTTTTAATTAGATTATTCATTATATACCTATAAATTAAAGGTATTCAAAACACTTTAGTTAATAAATATACGAAGATAGAATGAATGAGATGGTTTAAAAACGTTACTCCTTTGTTTAATTTAGATACATCAAAATAAATTTTCCATTTAAATAAAGAATGTGTGTACTTTATGAAGGAATTAGCCAAAGAAAAATGGATAAAAATAATAAGAAAAGACAAATTTTATTTCCTTCAATTCACCATTGTTATTTTAAAACTTTAACTTACATGATGAGAACATTCGAGCAGAATTTAGCATGGATAACTGCATACACATTGAAAGGATTTATCGCATATATCATTTCCCTTATAAATTTTCAATGCAACAACAAACACAAAAATATTTAATTGTAAAATAAATCTCCATATAACTGGTTTGAATAAGTGGAAGGAAAAACATACCAATCCCAATGAATAAAACAAGCATAACAATCAAAATGGAAGTGACAGCCTTCATCTTAATTTGATTCTCCAGCAAAATAGTCCTTACTTCAATTCTATCTTATCTAATAGAATGATATGAAGCTACACAAAAGAATCGATATTTATAGTCCAGTCAATGTTTTATTAATTTACTTATTTATTTTGCATTTTGTTAGGTTATTTCACCCAAACAAGAAAATATGTTTTTTGTGATTGCGACACTCTTCTATATCAAACGTTTTATTAATTATTCAATTTACAAAATAAAATAGAATCATTTCAATACTCATAAACTTGGATAAAATGATTTTTATATATATATATATATATATATATTTATATATATATATATTTATATATATATATATATATATATATATATATATATATATATATGATATTTAGTGACATTCAAAAAATGTTACTAAAACATCAAAAATGTTACTAATATAATTTAGTAATATTTTGACAAATGTTGTCTATACTTTATGTTACTAATACTTTTAGTTACTATTGCAAATGTTTTGTAACATTTAACAAATGTTAATAAATTTTTATTTTAAAATAAAATAAAATAAAATAAAATTTTTAATAAATATTAAATAAAATTTTACACTATAACATAAATTAATATAGAAAAAACTAAATTTTGTAATAAAATTCATGGAGAATGAAAAAAAATTCAAAGAAATAAAAACATAAACTTGTAATTGAAATATTATATGACACGTCAAAATTCATTATCTCGTAAATCAATATGTTCAAAATTAAATAATTGTAAAGTTTACATTGTCAGTAACTTATTACATAATTTATAAGAATGTTAATCTTTCATTGCATTCTATTAAAAAATAACACCAACAACACATTAAAAAATGAATAATTCACTAAACGCAATTGTACATGCAAGTTCAGCAACCATTAACAAGGAGAATCTAAGGATGAGTACAAAAGGTAATCACAAGTACAACAATTTTAACTAACTACAATTACAAATATTAACATAACTAGTAAATGACTTAAAAAATCAAAATTTATTAATTTATTGAATTTCTCTTATCTTCCAAAATTCTCTTAATCATCATTTGCTTCTTTATAACTTTTTTTCAAATTTTTAACTATAATAATGATTATTATAGTCAATAAATTAATAAAAAAAAAACACAAACACAATTCTGAGAATAAAGATTTACAAGAATAGTTCGAAGATATTAATTGGATATTTAAATATATTAAATGAGATTTAAAATCTTCTAATTTTCCTGGATAAATTAAAGTAACTTTTTTTTTTACACATCCTATTCTAAAATTAAAGTGACTTAAATTTACGATGTAGTAATTCATTAATAATGTCTACATATGTATTGGAGAAACTTCCGGTGTTCATTTGTGACAAACATATGACTCTACAATATTCCTTGACATTTGTGACAAACTTGTGAGTCTACAATATTCCGTAACATTTTCGACAGGTTCATTTTTTTCTCTACAGATAAGGAAGATAGAGTTAAAAAAGGGTGTCATTGTACTCTCAGCACTGTAACTTAAAAATTATTTTCAAGAATGTTCATGCTAGAAAGCAACATCAGGATGACAAAAATACCCTATAAGTATCCGGTAAAATTTATTTTGATTTTAATGGGTATTATTTGTTTTGACTGGGTATAGATACAAGTATGAGTATATGACTACCAGTCTCGTATTCAAACCTATTTTTATCTCGTTATAATTTTAATAATTATATAATAAGTTTAAATTTATATATTTAATTAAAAAATTTAATTTTTAAACTTTAATTTATAATTTTTTGTTATTAATTATTTTTTATATACTTAGTAAGTTTAAATTGTAAAAAAGTAATATAACGGATATCCGAACCTGAAAATACTCAACGATAACAGAAATAAAGATTAAAATTTCATACCTACTTTTTTATACTTAAAACCCAAATCATCTTTCCATTTTGTAGGAACATAAATGAGGAGGGTAAAACCTGCAGCCGTCCTGTCCCTTACCACAATATCTGCTAAAAGATAAATTGAATTGATAGGCAAATGTTAACCACTTTCTTAACTATGGTATGTGAAAAATGTCTCTGATGCATTCTTGGGCTAACACACTTCTTTTAAGTTATTTTCAATTGCTTAAATTTGAAGCAAAAAAGTTATTTCCTATTGTTAAATATAATAAGTTATACAGCACATATATAAGTTCTCAAATATGGTAAAAATATGACTAACATTACAAATATAGTCATCATTAGTAATCAAAATTAATATTCTATACACCATCATTACTAATCTTGTTAACAAATTATTCACAAAATTCAAGAGCATAAACAAAATGTACAGAGGCAGCAACATAGGAATGAAATGAGAACAAAAGAAAGAAGTTACAGCAAAAAAAAAAAAACAGGGGTGAGGACTGAACACAGACCTGCAGAATGCTCACAGATGAGGGAGAGTGAAACCCAGCTGGGAAGAGTGAACCAGAGTGGTGAGTGAAATGGCTTTTTTGTGAAGCTCAAAACAGGTGGGTTTATTGAGTGAGATGATTTTTAAATCCTAATTAACAAGGCAGTGAATTAACAAGCAAACCCTGATTTCATAACAACAAGGAAGCAACCAATAACAACTTTCCCAAACCCTTATTAACAAGGCAGTGAATTACTATCTCTTTTTAAACGGAATTATCAATAACTAAAAGTAATTTTGTTTCACAATTTTAATTATTCATTATAAATTTATAATATAAAATATAATTTATATAAGATAATTATTTGTTGTACATATATTTAAATTATATAAAATAAACATTGATCGCATGTAAAATTAAAATACTATGTCTGTTTTTAGAGTTTCTAATTCAATTAAAAAGAGAGAAAATGAAGAGTTAAATCCACGATGGTAGTTTTACTATTTTATTGGTGCAGAAAAGAAATTCTTTCTAAAAGTGAGTGGAAGAATAACTAAGAGGCATGGCACAGTGAGGTTAGTAGTATACCACTTCAGGCAAGACCTCTAAAACAAGTGATAATAGAGTCTTACAAACTTCACATTCAAGATGTTTCTCTATTAAATGACACACTCAAACTGTTCTGCTCCAATGTGGACAGCTTAGAGTATAACTCTTTGTCACTTATTCACGATTTGTGCCTTTCAACAACCTGATCAACTCTGCTTACCTATGAAGCACAGACAACACTCTATTGTTTGAAATATCTTCGTGTTAGACACATTTTTGATATCGACACTTTTCGATACTTGTTCAACATATGTCGGATACTTCTAATTAGGTTTCCAATAGAAAAATTATTATTTTTTATTTAAAAACTTAAACTCATATTTATATACAGCTTAAATACTTAAATTGATACCTCAACATAGATGAACACACAATTATATTATTAAAAAATAATGTTGGACCTATATTTTAGTGTTGCTATTATAAAAAAATTGTTTAAATTAGTGAATATATTAGCACTTTAGTTCATTTATTATGATGCTCATATTTTATTTCAATAAAATCTTGTTATATACATATAAATTAGGTCCCTATATCCTACATTTTAAATATTAGTTATGTCAATGTGTCATGTTGTAACTGTGTTATATTACATAGATATTTATTTGATCTATTATACCCACATATACCATGTTGTAACTGTGTTGTGCTACATAGATATTTATTTGATCTATTATATCCACATATACCGTAATGGGGATTTTCCATTTGGTAATACCCAAGGTTTCTGATATTTTCCAAAGCTTGGGTAATTCATGGTTTTGGGTTATTCATCTTAACTGAGATCACCCAGTGTGAATTTCAACCAGCAAAACACTTCTAAATTATGTGCTTGAGTTTGGGTCTAATTTCACAACAGAGGTTAGAAGCAGTGGTAGGAGCTAACATATTTCTATTTTGAGAATATTTTTTAAACTATAAATTTTTTTTAATGCAAACCAACGTAATACACTGGCATTTAACACAAATTAAACTGTGAGAAGTGGAAAGTAGCTACTAGCTAAGTAGCTAGTAATCACTTTTATTTATATAGGTCAGCATAGACATTATAGTCCAAACATGCGTGTAACTAGCAAACTTAGGAAAACTTTCTGCATGCATACAGAGAAGGGCATAGAAAGCACCAATTCCTCTTAGTTGAAATTCCATGCATGGTAATATTTTGGAATGGCTGAAGACTTTTAAAGAAGCTTTAACTAAAACTATGGAATTTGATGCCTACGTAAGTGCTCCAACAATATCCTTTGAGAGAATATTTGTAGAAAATTAAGCATATCCTGATCTCCCCAGGAATATACTTCCAAAACAGAGAATATTGTGGCCACGTTTTTCTTTTTTCAGCAAACTAAAAACTAATCATCTTCTCATTTTTGCAGGTGATTTCCTGCTTCAATCCCAAATTCAGGGGATTTATACTTTAATTTTACAATTCAACTCCATCTATCTATGCCTAGTTCTCATCTTATGAATTGACATGATTAGAATTGTGCTTATAAGAGCAGACAACCTTTATTTTATGAGTTATTTTCTTGTGTAAAGTTATCCTCTCCTCACTCCACATTACCAACTAGACGTCTCACACTCCTTACAACTCCACGTACTCATTTTCAAAACAACACACTAAGTACCTATCTCACCCAATTTTCAATGGTTTTCAACTATCAGATGCCGTCATCGAATTCCAATGAGAGCCACCAAGCAAGCAAGCATCAAAGGTCTGCCGAAGCACCACCGTTGCCATATAATAAAAATGAGCAAAGCAGTTATTCCAATGGTTATTTTTTGAAACACATTTGAATTAAATTTTAGGCAGAGCTATTAAAACGATAAACAAAAGATGAAATAAAGAACAAAATCAACACAACAAAATCAAAATCATTGTTAAAAAATACATTATAGAACCCTAACAACAAAATTCATCTCCATGAAAAAAATTAACACAACTAACAACAACTTATACAGAAGTAAACTTCACAATCAAAATCGTTGTTCCAAAATACTTCATTCAGAAACCACACATTCAAAGTCCTAATAGAGTATGAGAGTTGGAAAAAATTAGGAAAGTGACGAAATGGCAATTAGGGAAGTCACGAAGTATAGTAACAACAATAGCAAAGTGAGATGAGTTTAAGGTTTAATAAATACCAATATAGTAATGGAGTTTACGAGATGACGAAATGCTGTAACAAAGTTGACGTAAAGGAGGAGAAAACATCAGTGAAATGGGAACCAGAGAACAATAGAATGAGGCACGTGAAAGAGAATGAGACAGATGATACTATAAAATGAGTTAGTTTCTTCTATAGTAACATTTAATTTAACAATGTTACAATATTATGTTTGACATTATCTATAGTGATATTTATTATTAAAAATGTTACTATAGTATATAAATTTTATTTATAGTGATATTTTTAATAAATGTAACTAGAAAAATGTCACTAAAAGTCTAAAATGTTGTAGTTTGTGACACCACAAATTTATTAATAAACAAGTCATGAAAGATAAAATAAACTATCTCCACATTTAGTTAAGAATATGATCAAATGGATAAAAAACTACTACTTCACGTAGATCTATTAAACCGAGTTAATTTACAATTAAAGTTGTGAATATTATATAAGTAGAAAATAAATTGCCATAATCATATAATATAACATTATGAACCCTGTGACACTCTTTTATCCTAATAAATAAATATAACATGATTAAGTGACACAGACCAACAAGTGAGACATTTACTCATATTTAAGTAAGAAATATAACCATAATCATAAATACTTAAGTAAGAAATATAACCCAAGCAACACAGACCAACAAGTGAGACATTTACTCATATTTAATTAAGTGGGATAAGTAAGGAATATAACCATTAACAGCATATCACATGCAACCACACCACCACATCAAATTCAAGTTATGCTAACTATGTTCATGCAATGCAATTCATGTATGCTATCTCAGGTACATGCCTGAAGTGGTCATCTTCTATGTAGTAGACATAGGTTCAATTATCTCACCATTGGTCCACTCGAACTCAATTATATTCTACGCCAGTAACATGTAAGTACAACAATGCAAAGTAACACAACCTAAGAAGATCAGCTCTAGAGAACCACAAAATAGACAATCCTTACAAGCTTCTTAGATTGTCATATTCATGCAACATCATAATTCACAATATCAATATATAATTATGCCATCACAATTCACCTCCAACCATAGCTAGGATGACACCTCGTGAGGCACATCTTGATCATCATCATTAATATGTGATACATCCAATTATAATTCACATAACTTTCATATAGTGGGACAAATCCCCAATTGTAATTGGTATACACTGTTAGTGTATTGTAAAGATTTCTACACTGACATGTAATCACAACCCTTTATTCATGGTAAAAATTTGTTGACTTTACTTGTTATTATTTTAGAAGTCACATAAATGAAAAGTCATGATTGAATGTCAATGTAAAAATTTTTTACACAGATAATATATACCAATTAAACTCTCTGTCTATGCACACACGCATATAAATATAAATATATATATATATATATATATATATATATATATGTATGTACTGATATACAATGTTTATAAGTATTTATTGTTTTTAAGATTTATTAATATTTTATAACTCTTTGACCTATGGTTACTTCTTAGTTAATTTACTGTTACCTTATATTCATTAAACAATGGTTTTAATATTAAATTTAGTTTTTTATTATTATTTATTACTAATAAAACCACCATAATATATGAAAATTTATATTGAAAACAAGCTTAAAAATAATATATATATATATATATATATAAAAGGAAAAATCATTGTTATTAAATAAGAACAAAATTTTGATACTTACCGAAAATAGTTGCTAAATCATTATTATAAAATTGAAAGGACTTATGCAACGTAAAATTATCTTTGGTATATATTGTCAATGTAAAGATTTTTACATTGACATTCAATCACAGCTCTTCATTTATGGGTAATAAGTTTATTGACTTTATTAATTAATACTCTAAATATCACATAAATAAAAAGTTATAATTAAACGTCAGTCTAAAAGTCGTTTATACCTATCGTGTATACCAATTAAACTCTTAAATTATATATACAATTATAAATAGTTGATAACATTTTGTTTTGCTCCTTTTCGAAATAACATTTAGTTCTCTTTAAAAATATTTATTAATATTTATAATATATTTAAGTACTTTTGGACTTTCACTTACTTTAGTCTACAATTACCCTATATTCATTAAAGTATTGATTTAATATTTAATATGACTTTTATTACTATCTGTCAGTAATAAAATCATGTATATTATATTGAAGCTTTTTATATTCAATAACAGTTTAAATATAAAACTAAGCATGTATGGGTAAAGAATAATTTTTATTAGAGACTGAAATTTGTTTATTTTTATTAAAATACAATAAAAAAAACTTTTAGAATTTAAAGGTCGTTAGGGATGGATCCAGGAATGTATGAAAAAGTAGTAAAAAGCATTTTGGATAATAATTATTTATGCTCCAATGATTCTCATAGAGCCTTATATGTTTTACGAGACTAACAAAATGCTCCTAATTTTTGTATTTTTCTAACTATAGACAACAACCCTAAGCTCAAAGTGTTATTTGATTCTGAATTGGTTGGAAGTGTTGTTTGCTGAAGCTGATCTGAAGATGAATTAATATCAAGCACTCATGTCTACTATCGAGGAGCGTTTGTTGCTCACACGCTTGTGTGTGGATATATATATATATTGTTGGTATCTCCTTCAAATACCCAAAAATCCTTTACTATGACAATCAATTTGTTATTCATATTACGTCTATTATGTTTTCCAAATGAACAAAAAAGTATATTGAAATCCAATTTAACAATGAATTCATTTGTAGAATGGTCAATAAATTTCTGATTTTGTATTCATGGATGGTAAATACTTTGTTCTTTATACTTTGATTACATTTGGCATCTAGTGTTGTTTTTACTGTAATAGACTGAAAGACATCTTTTGTCTTTTTTGTTTTTTAATATAATTTAGCTTATTAAAAAGATATTGGCTTAGTCAAGTTCATTCTATCTTATTTTCATTACTACTAGCTGGTATTTTTATTAAAGCATTATCATCGCCGACTTTTCAAAGTCTTTGATCCAAGTTAGAAATATCAAAATTTCCTTTCTAGATTGAAAAAGAGCTTAACTACTATTAACTAGCAGATTGTTTAGATAAGTTTAATGTGACTAATTTTAGATATAATTGTTACACTTTCTGTATATAAACCATTATCCTCACTGGTAATAAAGCAACCCATTGCTAATCATTTCTCTATTCTTTTATGCTCCCAAGTAGAACTTGTTTTCTTTCTTTCTCACTCATCATTTGTGTGATATATTTTGTTATTATCATAGATGAATGTTTTTCACATATTTTACTAAGAAAACGACGGATTAAAATTTCTCACAGATTTTGTTGTTGCTTTTTTTTGTCGGATTTTTCTATCGGCATTTTCCATGGATTTTTTCTGTCAGAAATAAACTATTTTTATATTTATATTGCCCATTAGATATGTGTCGATATATATATATATATATATATATATATTTTTGAATTCTTAAAATTTCAAAATAATCAATCATGTTGAATAATAATAAATATGAATAAACTTGGGTCATTTTATTATGTAACTAAATCTTTATTTGTTTTATGAAACATAAATATAACACGTTCAACAAATAATAACCTAATTTTAACAAGTTCAACCACAAATCCAAACTAAACAATAAACCTGTTTTTGGCAAATTCAATTTAAACAAAAAAGTTAAATTAATTACATTCATCACAAACTATCTAATAATGACAATATGAAGTAAAAATACTATTGTCTAGTTAAGTTGGTTAAGTAGGATGTGTGAGTAATTGCATATCTCTTAATACTGTCTTCAATTCCTATAGGATAAAAAAAAAAGTTAAATCACTATATTCACCGGATTTTCTATTTCAAAATGTCTTTCACACTTTTATGGATTGTGCAATACGGTTGTTAATGAATCCTTAGACATATTCTTTTACCATGTGTCTTTCACATAAATTAAATTATTTTAGTTTATCATATGATTTACTAATTATAATTAAATTATTTTTTAAGATAAATATTTCAACAGAAAAATTATAGAAGTAATTGTAGTTATTGATTGCTTATTTGATAAGATAAATATTAAGTAAAAGTATTTAATTTGTAATATAAATATTTGGGCGTCATTGATTGCTTATGTTAATAAGGTATGTTATTCTGAACAATGTTGTTTTGAGTTATTGATTGGGCTAGGGTTTAAAGTCACTATTCTAGTGCATCTAATTCTTTTGTTAATGTCAAATTTAATTTGTAATTGGTTAATTTGAATAAACTCGCTCGGAATTATGAATAAACTTACTCTAATTGTGAATAAGCTCTGAATTGTGAATAAACTTGCTCTGAATAAACTTGCACTGATTGTGAATAAACTTACTCTGAATTTGTTCCTCTGAATAATCTTGCTTTGAATTAGCTGATCTAAATAACCTTATTATGTTAATGAAAATGTTACCTTTCATAAATAAGCTAGTCTGAATATGTAGGTTTTAGTTTTGTATTTTAATAGTTATTGGTGTTTGGCCCTACATAAACATGCCATATTAATTATTCAATTTTACAGACGATCATCACAAACAAACACATTCTGTAAAAAAAAAAAAAAACATAATTCCAATTTGGGCATCTTAAAATCCCCTTTCTTAATTGTTTTCGTGAGTTGATGTGTATATGTAAGCTCTTTCACCACGGAAACAATGTTCCATCTTATCCTTGACAAAAGCAACCCCATTGTTGTAGAGAACCATGATTGATCAGACCTTCCAATATTGTGAGAAGAAGCCATAGTTGAACCTTCGTAGACTTGAGAACCAACAAAGGTTATGCACACACTTGCAATTAAATCAAACAAACCCTTAACCATAATAAAACTCAAGCCTTTTCTCACTTGATCCCAACCCTATTAGTTGCGCTTATCACTCGATATCCATTCTCCAAGGAGTTGTTCATATATTTTTTTAGGATTCTCATGAGAGGAGAAAAACCTTCACTCATCTCCATTATGGAAGGAGTACTCCATTCGTTTCTCTTAGGGTTTTTATGAGAGACCTTCACTTCATCTCCATTCTCATAGGATCCCTATTTGCTTAGGGTTTTCAGCATAAAGGAGAGAGCAAGAACAAGGACTAAAAGTGATTTAGGACTAAAAAAACGTGTTCCATCTTTGGCTTAAACTCGTAGTGCATCATCAACCTCCGTTAGTTATCTTAACAATTTATTAACAATGTTAATTGAAGAAGGAGTAAAAGTGATTCAGGAACTAAAAAAATATTTTTGAATTTCCAGGCTTAAAAGTGATATATTTGATCAAATTTAAGGACAAAAAATTTAATTAAGCCTATTTTTTTCATTTACCAATTTATCGTTTTCCTTTTTTCTTTCATGCATGGTGAAAAATACATGCTCACTCTCTTTTCTTTTTATAATGCACAGGCCCATTTTCTAATTATCACTAAAAACCTTACACTTGCAAAATAACTAAATAAGAAGGAAATGCATAATTATCATCTGTAAAACATACGTTTTATAAAAATAAAATAACTAAGGATCAGGTTCAAATACTATTTGGGCCCATTATTTTTCTTTTCATTTATCAATTTATCTTCTCTTTTTTCTCCCATGCACCGTTAAAAACACAGGCCCACTTTCTGTTTTCTTTTCATAGTACACTGGCCCATTTTCTTGCCATCACTAAAAACTCTAAACTTCGAAAATAACTAAATAAAAAGAAAATGTATAATTATCATCGGTGAGCACATGTTTTATAAAAATAATTGATTTTTTACTCTAAAATAACGCATTTAAAGATAATTCAAAGGTATTTAATTAATTTTTTATGTAGAGAGAATAATATAACTATTTAAGTATTCAATTCTGCACTTAAAGATCTTTTTAATTTTTTTAATAAAAGCATGTTACTTAGATATAAGATAATCGAAAAATGAATAAAAAAAGAGATTATTAAATATATAATAAATTATAAATTTAAATCAATAACATTTTCTGACGATCATTAAGTCCCTAACAACTATATAAGTGTTTCTGTAAGCTTGATATCTATCCATTAGGCAAAGGAGTATATTGCTCTAAAACATTTAGCAAAAAAACGTATATTGCTCTCAAATTAAATTCCGACGAAGGAAATCTTTGCAGTCATGTTCATTCTACTTTTCTTTTCTTTGGAATTGGTATGTTTTTTATTACATCTTTTCAATATAGTCTCTAAATTTTAGTTGAATTATTTAATTTGTATATGTTCTTCTTTCAATTTTGAGTTTGAGATTCATGGTTTAATATTGAACATTGTGTGTATTTGTGTGACATATATATGTAAAGCAATTTAATGTGGTGTAGAATTTAGGGCAATTTAATGTGAAAATAAGATATGTTTCGAATCCTTTACCTTTATGCCAAATTTGATGCATTTGTTTTTTCAGAAAGGTAAAAGAATACATTGAAAATAAAGATAAGACACTAATACCATGTATAAACAGTACAACACAAGTCTGAAAGAAACCTGTTCGTGATGTGTTTTTTTTAAGAAGCAAATTTTATTTAACAATAATAATACACCCACACTATAATGACACGACGATGTTTACACATTATAGTGACATCAAGGTACTAACCTTATAAATACAAGTTCCCCCTACTACGAGGACAAAGTTCAATGCCATAATTAATCAAAAGATTCCACTATTAATCATAGTAAAATAATATGCTGATTGTACAGACCAATCATAGAAGGAAAAAGATAGGTTTTTATAAAGCCAATACACCCACAACTATGATCTTTGTAAAAGAGACTTGCTAGACTTGTTCAACATTGAAAGACATCCTTGAAACACCAAGAAATTTCTTGCCAGCCAAATCTCCCACAAAGTGGCTAACTAAATAATACACAAAATATCCTAGACACTTTTCCCATAGCTTTTATAAGACCCAAATGTTGCCAAAAATGAAATTGGTAATTGAAATCACATGTGAAAAACAAATGTGTCACATATTCCAAATTATTACAACATACGGGACAAGAAGCAACATCAGATAGGATAATATTGCATTTTGCCAATTCAATCTTCGTTGAGACTCTATTATGAGCTACTTTTCAAGAAAATGCCAAGACCTTGGAAGACACCTTCACCTTCCATAGCCTGCTAAAGAATCATGGAACATAACCATAAGACTCTCCATAGACTAAACTATAAACTTCTCTTACGAAGTAAAGAACATTATTGCTTGGACTGTGTGCCCACCTCCAACCATCTTTGACATCACAAGCTTTATGAGCCCTTAATCTAGCCTATAAATAGTGTTTTTCGTGACCCAACTCTCAATGAAAGCTCCAAATGTAAAACTTAAAAACAAGAGGAGAATTGAACCCAAAAGACTAGTCTATTAGGTGGAAGAATCCCAAAGTTTAAGTACCATATCAAGTAGGGTGAGCTACCCAATTTGAGACATCTAACAGCTTGACTCTGTCAACTCTTGATATGTATACCATAATTATTCTTGTAATCTAAAAAGACTTTACCCCTACTCAATAGAATCGTATGAAGCTTGAGTTGTTGCATATCATGATAAAATCACCCCTAAAGAACCCAAAATTTTATGCATTTAGTTTCTAATGTTTTTTTATAGACAAATGTTAGTTGTTAGTATGTTAATTTTGTTATAGTGCAGAAATTCGAATCTACGACCTCTCCCTCCCCATCTCTTCACATATGGACTTTGTCACCATATCAACCTTATAACTCCTATTTAGTTTCTAATGTTTACACAACTAATATTGATAAAAGCAAAAGGCACAAGGGATGCCTTGCAACATTACAATATAAGGTGATAAAAAATGCCATACAAAATAAAAAAGAAAATAAGATTAAAAAATAAAAAGTACTCACATCCCATGTATACAAAACTAAGGATTCATAGTCCATTCTGCAAGAGACCACATTATAAGCTTAGCTATGTGATACCATTCCCATGCAACTAGTTGAGTGACAATTTTTTAAACTGAAATTTTTAGAGTTAAAAATCATTGGATTCTTAGCTTTCAATATCTACCAAAGCCCCTCGAACCACACAAAAATCTAAGCTTTTTTCGATTCTGATTTCTAGATACTAGCCCCAGGAATTGGTAGTACTGAGATTTGATGCACCTGATAACAATGTGGTGAAGCCCTACTAGCAATATAACTGCAACCAAACCTTGTAGGACACCTTACAAGTAAGGAATATATGAGTACCTATCTCCTCAAATAGACCACAAAGCCCACAAACTTGTTTCCTGCTGTTATGATAGTTCATTTCGACAAGTTTTTCCTTGTTGGCAACCTATCTGCTCTAATTTGCTACACCAGCAACTGAACTTCTGGGGGTACACCTTTTTCCCATATCTACTTGTAAAACATATTTATATCTTCTTCCAGATCCAATGAAAGAAACTTGTATGCGGAGGATACAAAGTGCAAACCTAATTTCTCCCGAGACCATAACCACCCATCGATTAAAATCAATTATTGTTTTGAACTCAACAGTTGATAACATTGATTTAATGTGGCAAACGAAATTTATTTTGTGTGTTTTTTAACTTACATAAACACATGTGGAATTAAAATTTAATTTATAGTTAAAACTTTTGTCTCTTAAATTGCATTCCATCTTCCTTTTGAACCATAAATAGTTGCAACTATTTTTTTTTTGTTGACCTACAAATATTGACCTACATTCCAATGTTATTCAAATTGGTTGACTCAATCAAAAGTTTGGGTGAATGGATCAATATTAAATCGATGCATCATTGATTGAATGGTTGACCTGATATATATTAGAAATTATAAAAATATAATATTAAAAAGTGGAGCAATACATGATTCAAATTTTCATCAAATATAATATCATAAAATAATAATTAAACAGATTATTATAAAAATTAATAACTTACAAAACTCAAATAATTAGGCATGAAAATTTAAATAAAATATTATTTGAATATTAGAAATTTATCAAACTAAAGTAGATTTGTTATTTTTTTCTCTTATAA
The DNA here is from genome assembly GCA_037954015.1 of Psophocarpus tetragonolobus. Lineage (NCBI taxonomy): Eukaryota > Viridiplantae > Streptophyta > Magnoliopsida > Fabales > Fabaceae > Psophocarpus > Psophocarpus tetragonolobus. The sequence continues at coordinate 42,430,528 of CM075689.1, forward strand.
GTTACTAATTAATTATTATGATTTATTAATATGTTATTCAACCTAACCAACCAATCAAATTAATCAGGTCAAACAACGTTAATTGTATAACTGATCAAAATGCGACTCGAGCCGGACCAAATTGGTTTATGACTATGCTACATGCAGTTCTAAACTCTCACAAGTCACAACATGCAATTTAAAAATTATTGGTAGTTATTCTCGGTTTTATAATTTCGTTAAAGGAACTTTTGTAAAATAATAAAAGATATATTTTTGAGGTTTTTTTACTTTTTAAAACATATATTGTATACTTTTGTTGTAAATTATTTGACCAATTAAGTGCTAAAAGTTTATTGGTGAAATTGTCCCAAACGATAGATATTACCCAATTTAAATATAATTAGGATTCAAAATTATCACCTATATACAACATAATGGATATGGTAGAATGTGGAAAACCTATTAATTCTTATAGTACGTGATCTTGATGCCTTTAATTAACACGATGCTGTGAAAGTGGATTATTGGTCAATCTTTTCATTTGCATTTGCAGAAATTGTTTACGTAACAAGCACATTTTTCAGTGTTTTTCTTCAATTATTATAATAATAGTATGAAAGTTGAATAATTTGTCAAGTGGTCTAATTAGAATATGGTGCGTAACTGTTATAAATTCTATAACAATTTCCTCTATTTTTATCATAACACTTCCTTCAACTTCTATTAGATGCTTCACTAGATTGTGGATTCACCCACAATCCTCAATATGATGACACACCAAATCATAGTTACTGCGATATTTCTATTGATACCCTATTTACTCTTATACATGCCCTCCGTTAGTTTTTTTTTAATCATTTAGTATAACAACTCCCACACTGGTGTGGATACACGCACACTACTTGAAGCAATTTACTTCGATTTAGATTAATTATAAAATTTGAATTAAATAAAATTAAATCAAACTAATTATTTAAGTATTAGTTTAATTTTACGGTTTAACAATTTTAATATTAAGTATTAAAAATTTCATTTCCAAAATAGTATAAAAATTTACTCACTCACAACAAATTATATAAAAGTAACAAACCATACATTCATTTAAATATTATATATTACCTATCTAATGAAATTAAATTAAATAGCCTTGTTGTAATATTAATTCATCAACTAATACATATTAATTAAAAAACTTAATTAAAGATTACCTCTAAATTATAACAAGTAATCAAAGTATTGGATAGTTGTACATGTCTTTTTCCGAATTTGTTAAAGGACTATTTGAAAATTACAAAAATAAAACAAAACCATTTCATAACTTTTTTTAATTTATATTATAATAAATATAATTGATTCTAAAATGTTGTATTTTTATAACTTTTACTATTATAATAACACCTTACTTTCCATTGAAAAATAATTTTTACTGTTATAATAAATATAATAACTTTTATTATTATATTTTGATAACTTTTAATGTAATAATGTTATATTTTGAATGGAATGTAAATAATGACTCTGAATTATTTGCTAGATAAGCCATTTACGTATTTGACTCTTTGTGTCAGGCAAAACGTAGTTGGTTCTGATTTTTTTAAATACACCATTTTGTTTGATGTATTTAGCCTTTGATAGTTAAACTAAACCATTTCGATCATTTTTCGGTTGACTCCGATTTTCGTATTTTTTCTTAAATTACAGTCTCTTAGTAAAAAAGCCTGTATGATGCATGGCTCATAATATTTACCTTGTACTTCCCTATTGTGATTGCAGCAGCACCCGGTGATTCCTGTACTAACAAAACTGCATCATGTATGCATGATGGAGAGGGAAAAAGAATTAGACCATGCGTACCAAACCAACAATTTAATTTGTTTAACATTATTATCTTCCATTCAGTAACCTACACGGTTTCAATTTCTATATTGGTTCTCACTTCTCAGTCAGTATAATCTGCCAAGTACAAACATAAATCTTAAAGGGCTTTAAAAAGGATTTTCAAAACAAACCGAAAGGGAGATATATAAAGTGAATGATAGTTTGATTTATATGCTAGCTAGGCAGAAGGTGATGATGAGCAGAAACTACATATGATAATCAAATTAAAAAATGTAGATAGAAGTTTAAAAAGGTGATTGTCCAAGCACACCCATGGTAGTTTAAATAATTTATATTTCCTCTTCTTCATTGTATGGTTTTTGTGTGCCATTTTTCAGATATGCACCCGCTGATCTGATAAGGCAGGAGAGCATTGTATGGTTTTTGTGTGCCATTTTTCAGATATGCACCCGCTGATCTGATAAGGCAGGAGAGCAACGATATTATTCTAAAGCTCAGTAGTAAAGACACCACCTTGTATGGTCCAATAATAATGCTTATTTCATCACCCTAATGCCCCTACTCAGGTCACAAGCCAGCGTTACCTAGCTCGGCGAGTGCAGAATGGTTTCGGTTATTTATGTATATTAACTTGTTTCATTATATGTCAGATGTGGGCCACTTCTAAACATCAAATGCAGAATGGTTTCGGTTAAATTTTTATACAAATGTTGCCATCAACAAAGCCAAAATTGTTATTGGCTGCGAGGATCATTTGCATCGGTATTTTCCATGCATATGTCGTAATTCTCATCTACCAAGGGTTGATATATATGCAGAATGAATGCATGGAAAAATGAAAGTAAAATTTGCAAGAAATGCAGAGAGAGAGAGAGAGATTGCAAAGAAAATGAATAAGCAGGAAATCTGGAACAACTTTTCATATGATATTTCAAATTTACAATGGTATTGTATTGAGAAAAAAAAGATACTTCAATTCTCACCGATGAATGAACTTCATCAACTCAAGATTCCACTGTGAATTACTCTATTCAGTTGAAGAAACTATTTACCAATAACTGAACTTAAGTCATATTAGACAGTGTAAAATGACAATAATACTATTGATGAGGAACATGTGGCTTGTAACCAAACAGTCAAGCACTTCGCATGTGTAGTCTTTCAATCAATCGAAATCCAAATGAAAACAAATGCATAAAATATTTAAAAAGGTTCCCAAACAACTAGCTAGGGTCACAAAGCTCATTGTGGGCTTCTTTATTTTTTATTTTTTGGCTAAGTAAAGAAGTGAATAAGCTAGAAGAAAACTTGTTGCGTTTGATTCTTTAATTCATATATTCTCGCATTATGAAAGATTTATTAAAATATTGTTTTTTAAATATATTTTGAAGAATTTTTAAAAAAGTAATTAATTTCTTAAGTGTTTGGCAAGAATTATATTATGCTTATTTTTTAAAAAAATTTAAATTATGCGCATTTTTAAAATTTTGAATAAACTACAAATATATTCTCACTTTCTTTTACAAGGCCTTCATGCAGCGTCATGCATGCAGAAGATTAAACAAGGACAAGTACATGTAAAATATTTAAATTAAAACTTCCACATGCCAACGACGAAAATATAAACATATTATTTCGCGGGACTACAGATTGAAAAATCACAGACTTGATTGGCACATGGGTGCGGGGAACGTTACTTCTACACCAAATCGTCCACAGGCTTGTGGTGAATGACACAGCGCTGTGTAGTATCTGGTACAGTCCAAAAAATCACTTTATACATCTGTAAAAAAAGGTGATGGTCCAAACACTATTGATCATCATCAAAAGACCTTAGTGGTGGCAGTGTTTCCCATCCACTTTAGGGGTAAGTGTGAGTCATTATTAGATATATGCACCACTGCTGCTCTGATACGGCAGCTGAGCAGGGAATTATTCTCTGCTCGGTGAAGATGGGTTTCTAATTTGTGTTTATTAAGCACCTTGTCACACTACTATTTAAAAAAATGACAAAGATTGGATAAAGCTAAGATCACTTTCTCAGGCAATCAACCTTTCATAACTTTTGAGACCAAATGTTGTGTTCCTTCTCTTTCAGACATCTTGAAATATTAGACAAATATTCATCTGTAACTTTTATTTTTTTTAACACTTTCAAAAATGTTTCTTTCTCCTTTGAAGTCATTTGGTCACAAGCTCTTAGAAAATATTGTGTACCTTACATTGGATACATCTTTGAATGTAATTGACTTCTTATGTTCATATCTATAAGGTCATAATGTGCCTTATCATTATCCTTTGACTTTTTTTCCAAATGCAACAATGTTCCAATAATGTTATCAGCAAACATTTTTCTCAATATGCATCACATCTAGATAATGGTGAATAACATTACATGGCCATTAAGCCAATGTGAACAAAATACTTTTATTTTTCCATGTGATTGTTGCCCAATTCCCTGATCTTGCATCTGTCTCAAAACAAAATCTCCAATAGTTAAACGAGGTGGAGCTCTAAACTCTCAGGTTCCATCAAAATCTACTTTATTGTATCTCCATTTATGATCAGGCTCTAACCAACGACGATGACACATATAACAAAACTTTCTACCCTAACGTATGCTCCAGCTAGACAAATTTGTGTATGCAGGGAAATCATTAATAGTCCACATAATTGCAGCATGCATTTGGAATGATTCTTTTTTACACGCATCAAATGTTTTAATGATATACACTCTTAGTATAAAGATTTTTAAATCATAATTAGATATCAGTATAAAAATATAACTTTTTAATAAGATGATCTTTTTTATAGGTATAATATATTCGTTTTAAGGCTCTAAGTATACAAAGTTTTACATAATTCATCGTGTGACATAACCACATTTTTAAAATTAAGAAAAAGAGGTAATAGCGTGCTACCTGGAAATTTGGCACTGACACTCACATGGATATATTTATGCTTTATTCTTTAGTTTTAAGCTTTGGCACTATCTAGTTTGGTTGCTATGTGGTATCCCTTTCATGGATGTGAAGAATTTAATATTTGGAGTGCTAAACCTGTTTTTCCATAATCAAAGAGTTTTTTTTTTTCATCAATTCATATTTGATTTCTTATTTGATATTATTAGACTATTGAAATGAACCTCAACAGAAGGAATAGAGTAAGACCTCTACCTATCCCCTATCTAATAAGGTCCTTTTTTTAGTTTAATAAGAAAAGGTAGACCCCTATTATACCTGAGTTAACCTATGTTTTAGCTTTATGAAATAGGAGACTAGCTACTGTAGCAAGATAGTATGCTAACCTCCCTGGACGAGGGTAAAAAGAAATTTGATCCATCTCTAACTGTACACCCAATGGATTATTTGATCCATATTGATGCAATGAAGTCATATGAAGAAGACTGGCGCCTACTAGAAGAAGAATCAAGCTTGGTGATTCTTGTCCGAAATTGGATTTTTCACGTAAGCATTGGATTAATAATTATACTAATGTCTTAATTAAAAATACACATCCCATGAAAATTAATGGACACGAATTTAAGTGGCTTATGATGAAAAATTGAGTATAGAAATTGTGTGTAGGTGGTTTGAATGAGTAGCATATTTAATTTCTGAATTGATTATCGATTTAGAATCTGGAACTTTGTGACTTGCTAAATACTCCTAAAATGGTGTGTATATATAAATATAAAGTTTAATTGGTATATATTGTAAGTATAATACTGATATCTAATAATGATTTAAAAATCTTTATACTAAGAGTATATATCAATTAAATCTGTTAACACATTTTTATCTTTTCTATTTCTAATGTTTATAAAAACAATATGTGTAGATATAATATTAATAATTCAAATTTTTTTTTTTATCAAATCAGACTATTTATTTTGATTGAGAAATTAAAAAGACAGAAGAATTGGCAATGATTTTTTTTTTCTTAAATAGGAATTTAAATCAAAGGAAAAACTTCTGAATTTCTAAGAGTTGTTGGTGCGAGGCAAATCTGTACGTCATTGTAATCTTTTTTTATCTGACTCTGATAAGATCAATTTGCTGTACTTTGGTTGTTTTCTATATACTTTTCTGTGTCTTTTCTGATTTATCAGGTTAGATAGAACAAAACGTTAATATAAATTGTTTCATAAATTCCAACATTAATAGAAAAGAAAAAAATTTATTGAAGAAAAGAAAGAGAGATAAAATACAAAAAAAAAAAATTAAAATTGTTCAGTTGTATAAAAAATAGTGTAAAAAAGATAGAATATTTTAAATTTAAGTTATTACAATTAAAATTAAGAATAATTTTGAAATGAACATTTTTTACATATTTCTTCTTTTTTATTGTTTTTTTAGGAAAAAGTTAAATATATAAAACTCATGAAATTAATGACACTATTATTTCCTTTAATAACCAACTAAAAAAACTACATCTAAGCTCTCATTTTTTCTGTATATGGAATTTCAAAGGCAACAGGAAGACTAAACTTATATCTGATTTACGTTTGTTTTACAGAATATTAGAAAATTGATCCAATATAGTTTGAGTTACCAGTAAGTATGTTTGCATGGGAACAGTTGCTAGTGACCGACAGAAAAGATTTTGGAGAAAACATCGTATTATCCAAAGACATAAAAAATTGTTGTTAGCAGGTTGAATTTGTCTTTGTCCTAGGGAAGAAATTTTCAAAGAGAAAGCATCCATGTGTTGTACAATTTTGTTTTATTTCTAGATGTTGGATACATTTTTATTATCGATTACTTTATCGCCAAACCAAGAGGTATGGTTTGCCTATCAAAACCTCTGTGCAATGCTTAAAAATTGCAACAATCAATACTAATTTAATGATCACAAAAAAAAATTATTGAGCGTTTTGTTTTAGATTTGTTTTTAAAATTCTTTTTAATTGACATTTTATGTATTTAAAGTTTTCTAAAGCATGATTTTAAAATATTTTAAAGTTAATTTGAATTTCGTTTTGTTTAAAAAAATTAAAACAATAAAAAAGATACACAATGTAAAACTAAAACATATTATAAAATATAAATTAACTAAAAAAAATTAAAAATTTTAATTTTAAAATTCATAATTTAAAAAAATATACATAAATAAAAAATAAATTTAAATAAAATTATCTCTATACAATTTTTTAAAATAAAAAATTATCTCATAAAATAAATGAATATTTAATAATTATCTAGATGTATAATAATCTAGTTAGTTAGTAAATAATAATATTAAGTTCTTATCTTATTTAAATAAAAAAACTATTAAAATAAATATTGATTTGAATTTAAAAGAAAAGAAAGAATTGGTTTGAGTATTAGAGAAATAGTTTAATTAATATGCACTGACAGTGTAAGAGTTTTACATTGACGTTTAATCATAGCTAACTTTACAGTGTAAAAATTTTTACACTAACAGTATATACCAGTTAAACTCTTAGACAAAAACATAATTGAATCTATATTCAAATTAAAAGATTAAGAATTTAGTATTATGAGATGAATATTATAGTTTAAATAAAATATTTGTTATATTTTAATTGGCGATCTATCAATAAATATCATATTTATTTAAATATATCTATAATGTGAAACTTAGATAAGATGCTATATTTTATTTAATATTATATACCATCTTCACAATAAGATGAGAATCAATCAGATAAATTAAAATATTGTTGTTATGAATTTCAAGTAAAACAAATTAATTTAAAATAACATTACTTTTTTAAAGTAAAAATAAGATAAAATAAATTAAAAGATCTCGTATTGAATTTAAAGCCTAAAACTAATCTTTTATACATACAAAAGAAAGGATAAAAGAGGGAAAAATGACTCTTAAACTATTATATAAATTAAGTAGTTTCTTTAGAAAGGACAATCATGCTGGTCGTGGAAAACCAATTATAGGCCTTTGTTTTTCGGTTTTGCTTTTTTAGTCAATTTCTTAACTCTTTTTAAATTTATTTTTTATTAATTATATTATTTTAAATCATAAATTTGAAATTAAATTTTTTATTTAATTTATATTTTATTTTATTTTATTATATGTTTTATTTTTACATTGTGTATCTTTTTCTATTTAGTTTTTTTTAAACACTTTGTAATTTATTTTTCATTTCATATTTTTTTAAGTTAAATTTTTAAGAAATTTTTACCAAAATAATTTGAAATATTAGGTTTGAAAATAAAATAATTTAAAAAATTTAAAGTGAAAAATGAATTACTAAGAATTTTAAAAAAAATTAAAATAACAAAAAAGATACAGTATATAAAAATAAAATACATAAAAAATTAAAAATAAAATACAAATTAACTTAAAATATTTTTTAAATCATACTTTAGAAAAAACATACCTACATAAAAAAACTTATAAAACAAATCTGAAGAAAAAAATGTTCTATAAGAAATTGGTTTTCCATTTTTGGTTTTGTTTTTTTAGTCAATTTTTTAAATTTATTTTTTATTTCTATATATTTTTTTAAATCATGTATTTTCAAATTAAAATTTTAAATTTTTTAATTTATATTTTATTTTATTTTATTATGTGTTTTAGTTTATGTTTTGTATCCTTTTTTGTTGTTTTAGTTTTTTTAAAATGCTTTGTAATTTATTTTTCTGTTTATATTTGTTAAGTTAAATTTTTTAAAGGCTTTTTACCAAAATAATTTAAAAATAATTTTTCAAAAGGGTCTAACTCAGTTAATTGAGTAGGGTGAGTGAGTTATTGTAAATTCTTTGACACTGTCTTCAAATCCTATCAGGATAAAGAAATTAAAATAATTTGAAATATTATGTTTAAAAATCTTAATTTAAAAATTTTAAACTGAAATAAATTACAAAGCATTTAAAAAATTTTAAAATAACGAAAAGATACACAACATGAAATAAAGCACATAAACAAAAGAAAAAGAAATACAAATTAACTAAAAAAATTTTAAATCATAATTTAGGAAAATATATGTACATAAAAAATAAATTAAAAAAATTTAAAAGAAAATTGGAAAAAGAACATAAGAAATTGGTTCTTGGGCAACTAATTTTTTTATAGATTTTTTACAGAAAAAAAATAAAGCACGTTGAGAAATAGGTACTCCTAATCAATTTCTCAATATGAATATGAATAATAAAAAAAGTTTAGTTAGTTAAATAATGTGAGGGGTGATTTATTTTGGTTTTTTTTTTCTTTTGTTTTATATAGAAAAGCCTGAAAAGTATAAGGTATATATATATATATATATATATATATATATATATATATATATATATATATATATATATATATATATATATATATAAAGAGTTTAATTGGTATACACTATTAGTGTAAAAATACATGTTGTGATTTTTACACTGACATTCAATTACAATACAACCCTTCATTTATGGTAAATAAAGATTTTTAGATTGACATTCAATCATAATGTGAATTGTAAAATCCTTAAATTTTTAAAATAAAAATTATTTTATAAAATAAATTAAGAAATAATGATTATCTAGATGTATAATAATTTACCTATTTTAAGTCTTTATGTGAGTTAAATAAAGAAACTATTGAAATAAATATTATTAGTGCAATAGTTCATTTGATAAGTCTATAAAACTATTTATTTCTTTACATTGAACTCTATAATTTTGGGGATGAAATTCTTAAAAGAGAGGAGAAATGTAACAGTCTCAAATTTTTAAATTAAAAAATTATCTCTTAAAATAATAATAAATAATAATTATCTAGATGTATATTTAGCTATTTAGTAAATAATAATATTAAGTTGTTATCAGATATAAGTAAATAAACTATTAAAATAAATATTCAATTAAATTTAAAAGAGAAAATAAGAATTAGTTTGGATATAAAAAAAAACACATAAAAGAATCTATATTCAAATTAAAAGATTAAGACTTTGCTATTATGGGATGATTATGATAATTTAGATAAAATATTTGTTATATTTTAGTTGGTTATCCTTAAGAATGATATAAATATTTATCATATGTATCTAAATGATCTATTATGCGAAATTTAGATAAAATGATGTTATATTGTATTTAGTTTTATATGTCATATTCATGATAACAAAATACAAATAAAGGTAAAATAATATATTAAATTTTCTTAGATAAAATAAAAGAAAAAATAATTAGATGAGAATCAATCAAATAATTAAAAGATTAAATTATTTGGAATTTTAAGTGAAAATTAGTTGATTTAAAATAACATTACTTTTAAAATAGAAATAAGATGAAATGAATAAAGATTTGATCTTATGTTAAATTTAAATCATAAAACTAATGTTTTATAAAAAAGAAAGGATAGAGAAGGGAAAATCAATCTTAAACTATTATATAAGATTAAGCAATTTCCTTTAGGGATAACAATCATGCCTATTGGGTATTGTCCATCCTCGCCCCAATTTTGACAAAAAATATTTGCATTATTAGTCACGTTGTGTCCCTGCCTAAGAAAATCAAGGACAGGGACGAAGGTTGATTTTTTGTGCCTGCCTAGTTTAAGTAGTATGCAATGATATTGTAAAAAGTTTTACACTGAGTTTAATTAATACTTTAAAGTCATATAAATAAAGAGTTGTGACTTAAACATTAGAGTAAAACTCTTGTGTGGTAGATACTTATTAAACTTGTTAAAAAATGTATTAAAATTTAGACGTGTCTCAGTGTGCATAGTAAATAATAGAGGTAATTATGTATGCATCTTCTTATGTTTAATACAATTACATATATATCCCTCATTTTTTAAAACTATACAGAACTCCTTACTATTACGTACTCATTACAACTATACCTTTCCTTCCAAAATGATATAATATCATATATAAATTTATCACACATGTATCCCCTAAGTTTTGTATGATAGTGCACATATACCTTTAAGTTTTGTATGTTGGTACATATGCATCTCGTATATTTGCCAAACTTTAAACTACCTTCATTGTTGCCCTATTATGAAACTTGAAAGTAACAAGGTCTGTGAAGTCTAAAAAAAGAGGGAGTATATATGTAATTACACTAAACCTGAGAGATGCATTCAAAATTACCTCTAAATAATATATTAATCAAGAGATAATTCAATCAATCATATTATACATTATGTCCACACAAACCATTTTAACTTATCACAATTTTTTTATCGGACTTATCAGAATTTAAGTAAGAGTTACACATATGCACTGAGAGTGTACAAAAGTTTTATTCTAGCAGCTAATTATAACCCTTCAATTATATGAATTTTAAAGTATTAATTGGTAAAGTTAACTAACTTACCATATATATAAAAAGCTGTAATTAAATAATAGTGTAAAATATTTTACAATGGCCGTGTATAAGTATTTTTCTCATTAACTAATTTCATTATTACCTTGTTTTATTTTTTTAAAATTTTATTTACCATACTTTAAGCCATACTTTAAAATTCTTTCTTTAAAGAAATTCTAATAAGATAATTGTTACTTGTTGTCTTTATCCATTTCACATTGTGATTTAAAAATAAATTATTTTCATTTTAAAATCTGAAAAACTTTATGATTACCTTATAAATTATTACATTTATATGTTAAATTACATCGTTATTATTGTTTAGGAGCATAAATATTTTTCATAATTTATAACTAATATATATTTAATATGAAATAATTCAAACAATGATTATTTGTAATTTAAAATTTATGAAACCCTTAAAAAAAAACTAATAATAAATAGCGTGTTAGCTATATATGCTATATAAATTATAAATTAAATATATAATATAAACATCATATAAATAACGGTTACAAAATAATGTATCAATTATGATATTTTACTTTCAAGATATTAAAAAATATTTCAATCAAAGTAAATCTTAATTTTACCTTTTATTCTTTATATATAGAAATTAACATTTAATTATTTAAATCAGCGTATAGATTAATAAGAAGAGACCATATAAAAATATTTAGTAGACTCAATTACCAAATTAAATTTAGTTTATAAAAATTATTTTATCCAATTACCTTAATTAAGTTTTGTTTATTAAAAAAATACTTTACTCATATACCTGACTTAATTAAGTTTTTTTTATAAAAAATTACTTTACCCAAATACCTTACTTAATTAGGTTTAGTTTTTATTAATATCAAATCTTGCTTTATTTTCATGGTTGAGAATCTGAATCCTTTTAATTTCTTTTATTCTGACTAATAGGAATGACAAATAAATTTGTGTTTGCTGGTAATCTCCAAACTCACCTAAAGTTGACAATGAATCCCCAATTTGATTGGGCACAATTACACACGAGTGTAAGAAATATCTTATTTGTCAACTCAGGGACGAAGATATACATATCCACCTCATCCTAAACTTTTAGGCTTAATTTAAATCCTAAACTTTTATATTTAATTTATTAGACCTAGTTTTCAAAGCAAATGAACCACTATATTTCTGTTTTCTTCACAAATTACAATTTGGGATGAAAAGAAATGTTTAACATTTCTCTTAAAAAAAGAGAAATGTTTGACATTTAATTCAACAATTATGAATTTTGTGTTTATTAAATAACTCAAAGAATTTATTCTTTATCAATTTTGTTTTGTGGATATGGGATGAGTACAAGTATACTCAATGTTCAAGAGAGATGGAGACAAAAATATAAATCTCATTTTCGTTGAATATGATGAGTTTTGTGAGTAAAAATAGGAATGAAAATATCATATTCATCCCTATCTCACCATGTTATCATTCCTACCCCTATCGATGCTATTTAACCTATTCTTACTAAACAAACTTAAATTTTGCATGAGAAAAATATTTCATAACCAATCATTGTATCTCAGGCGAAGGAAAAATAAATGCTGAAAGCTCACTGACATACCAGTAAAGAGAACAAACATGCATAATAGGAGGGCAATGAAGATGTGTAATAGGAGAACAAACATGGTATAGTGATAATGTCCACGTGACAATGTCCACATGTGGCGAGAAGGTAAAAGAAAGAGATTGCAGGTTTGAAACCCTTCACTAACAAAACTAACATATTAACAACTAACATTTACCTATTAAAAAAAAATGAAGATGAGACAACTTATTGAAATTTCTTTCGGGCTTTAAAATATTCTATACATCATTTTGTGTTTTGTACTTCGTTTGTGTTAAAATAATTTTTTGTATAATTTATGTGTCTTGTACTTGATTTTTTTAATTTGTAAAATTGATGGTAATGTTGACACCGTGGGAAAACAAGAAGTGGATGAAAACAATTCCTACAAGTCTCCAATAGCTGATTCAAGAAAAAATCATGAGCATGTATTAGAATATGTCACAGGGATGTAAGTAGTAAGGACCCCTTTATTCTCCAATGAAAGACGAATGTAAAAGTTGCAAGAAATGCAGATAGATTTTGCATAATGCCAAGAGATAGTGTAGTTGATGAATAATTGCTGCCCGTGTAATTAATGCATATGGGCTCAACCATGCATGCTTCATAATTTTTACCTTGTACTTCCCTATTGTATAGTGGTTGCAGCAGCACCCTGTGATTCCTATACTAAGAAATAAGTATCATGCATGCATGATGGAGAGGGAAAAAAAAAGAAGAACTAGACCATGCGTACCAAAACAACAATTTAATTTGTTTAATATTAATATCTTCCATTCAATAACCTTCTATTGGTTCTCACACTCTCATTCGGTATAATCTGCAAAATACAAACATATATATAAATCTTAAAGCGCTTCGAGAAGGGTTTTCAACACAAACAGAAAGGGAGATATAAAGTGAATGATAGTTTGTATATATACTAGGCAAATGACTCAATGCCGTAAGCAGAAACTATATATGATAATCAAATTAAAAAAATGTAGATAGAAGTTTAAAAAGGTGATGGTCCAAGCACTATTCATTCTTAAAGACCCATTGGTAGTGCAATTAATATATATTTCCTCTTTCATTGTAGGGTTTTGTGTGCTATTTTTCAGATATGCACCCCGCTGCTCTGATAAGGCAGAGCAGAGCACGATATTATTCTAATGCTCAGTAGTGAAGACAGATGGGTTCCCACTCCCATTGACCATTTGGCAGAAACACACCAGCTTCACTTGGAATGCCACTCTGTTTAAGGGCACAGTTTACTACGCTCAACAGAGGAAATCTACTATCAGGTTCCAATTCAATATTGAAATGTGCACCACTCTTGTATATTCCAACAATGCTTGTTCCATCACCCTAATGCCCCCACTCAGGTCACAAGCCAGCGTTACCCAGCTCAGCAACAACTGATGTTTGTGATTTATTCGTATATATTAACTTGTTTCATTATTTTTCAGATGTGAGCCACTTTTAAAGACCAAATGTAGAATGGTTTCCTTTGAATTACACAAATTAATGTTGCCATCAACAAAGCCAAAATTGTTATTGGCTGCGAGGGTCATTTGCATCGGTTTTTTCAATGCATATGTCGTAATTCTCATCTACCAAGGGGTGATATATACGCAGAAAGAATGCATGGAAATATGAATGTAAATTTTGCAAGAAATGCAGAGAGAGATGTTGCAAAGATCGAGAATGGATAAGCAGGAAATGTGGAATAACTTTTCATATGATATTTAAAATTTACAATGGTATTTTATTGAGAGAGAGAAAAGGATACCTCAATTCTCACCGCCTTCATCAGTTCAAGATTACTCTGTGAATTACTACTCTTCAGTTAAAGAAACTATATATTACCCAATAACTAAACTTAAGTCATATATTAGAAAATGTAAAAAGACAAAAATTCTACACCAAAACAGTCAAACACCTAGCATGCTTAGCCTTTCAATAAAATCCAAATGAAAACAAATGAATAAAGTATTTAAAAAGTTATGTCCCAAAGAACTAGTTAGGGTCACAAAGGTCATTGTGGCCTGCTTTACTCGTTCTTTTCGCTGGGCCTTCATGCAGCATCATGCTTGCAGAGGATTAAGCATGGACAAGTACATGTAAAATATTTAAAATAAAGATATTATTTCGCAGGCCACAAACCAGCGTTACCTTGCTCGGCAACAACTCTATTTTGTTGGTTATTTATAGAGATTTTCATTTTCATTTCACAACAACTCTATCCACCTTAAATAATTTTTTGAAAAATTCAAAAATACTCTTTAACCTGATTATCTATCCTAACACCTACTATAATAAATTAATTTTATTTCTCTGAACACTTGCTTTAATAAATTAACTACACTCACTCACATTTCAAAATAAAATAACTTATTCTATGAAATAAGCTTTTTAAATAAAAAAATTAATTAAAAAATTTATTTAACTATTTACATTATTTTTATAAAATTTTATATTTTAATAATATAATTTATTTATAACATAATTTTTTAAAATTTTATATTTTAAAATATAAGATTTATTACAAAGTCTTCTCTTAAATTTTTTGTTTTTTCGACTTTGAATTTAATTACATGACGTTAATTACTGTAATTATTTTTTTTAGTCTAATTACTCTAATTACATTACGTTAATTACTCTAATTATTTTGTATCTAATTACTCTAATTACACTACGTTAATTACTCTAATTATTATTATTATTATTGTTATTATTATACTGATGTTAATTACTCTAATTATGATTATTATTATTATTTCTATTATAATTAAATTGAGACTAACAATATTTATGTGCAATTTAATTTACATGAAAAATATTTATGAGTAATAATTTTTTTTTGTCTTTTTCCTCTCTGGCTGTGCAAAAAAAAAATTGCAAATTTTATAAATATTGTAATATTTTATATGAGTAACATTATTGTTGTTTGAAAATTTTATAAATATTTTAATATATTATTATTTTTGGTTATTTATAATATAATTTTTTAAGAGTTATGAGTAATTTACTTTTTTATTACTATTAAATTGAAATTAATAACATTTATGAGTAATAAATTTTTTTTTTCAGTTTTTTTCTTCTCCGCCGAAGAAGTAATTTTTTTCCTTCTCCAGCAATGTACTAGGAGAAGAAAAAAAAATTGCAAATTTTTTTCTTCTCCGGCAATGCACTGCCAGAGAAGGAACAAGTTTGCAAATTTTTTTACTGTCCGACGTTGCACTGCCGGAAAGTAAAACATAAAGAGTATAATGGTATTTTCTCATCAGTAAGTGAAAAATGAAAAATGAGTAGGTGTTAAATAAAAAAACTCATTTATATACACTAACTGGTTTCATTGTGGGCCACTTGTGAAGAACAAGGGAAGAATTAATTGTTTCAATTAAATTTCAGAAGCTATGACGTTGCCATCAACAAAGCGAAGTTTGCAAGGGCTGAGTTGAGGGCTGTCACAGGAATGTTATTTAGAAGAAGCACTGCTTGAATCCTCCAATTAATGCAGAGAAAGGTGAATGTAAAGGTAGCAAGAAATGCATGAAGATAAAGAATGATATTTATTGTTTTGAGAAGAGAGAAAATTGGATACTTCTCATTGATACGCATGAAAGTCAACTAATTTATAACTAACTTTTCTAGCTGTTAGGATAATAATAATCCAACTATAACCAAACCATGCTAACTGTTTAAATAATTAATAATAATTATTATAACCTTATTTGGTAAAATGAAAAGAAACCTTAACTATTTATATTTACTTTCGGATGTTAATAATAAATTAATAATTATTTCTCACACATTTGATGAAACGGATGATATATTTCTAACCATACTTAAAAGAAATTAATGTTGACTGTAATGAGCACAACATCTTCTAATCTTTAGAGACTATAGCTTTTTGATAAAGGATTGCGATCTAGTTTATTGCTTTACAGAATGTGACAAATTTAGTAAAAACTGCAGTTGAATTTTACGGCCCGGACGATTTATGTATGAAAGTTTAAAATTATACGTACGTACTTTTTGTAAAATGTAAATTAGAATATTTTAATTTGGTCGCCCATCCTCATAAAAATATTAAAATAATAAATAATAATATTCAATAATAAAAAATTATAACAAATAAATTTTAAGTATAAATATACTATGGTTATAAATCCATCCGCAGCATTTCCGGTTTAAAATGTTAGGCTATTTAGATATTTATATATAATAAGTTTATTAATTTTATTTATAAATATTTTAAAAATTATATATGGTAGTTTATAAATGAATAAGAATTTAAATTTTTTTTACAGTGTCAATGTATAATTAAAATCATTCTCTCTCTCGATATAACACTATTTGAAGAGAAAATGCAAGTCAAATATAGATTGTTCTCTTTTCTTGATACATACATAAATATCATCTTCTACAATATAAATAATTTTGTAGAATTTTAAGCAGGAATTACTAGTACTAATGGATACTTATACTTGTTATTAGTCATCATCTTGTTGTTATGGGTAACTTTATAAATAATCGATTTGGTTATCCTTCATTTGCATACTTGTTCATCAATGTTTTATACCGACGATGGTAGGTATGATAATACAACATCAAATATTTGGTGAAAATTCTTTCTTTTTTTAACAAATAGATTGTTGAAATTCTTCCCTTTACAGGAAAATAAGTTACTCACATTGGATAAATATAGCCCCTTAGATACATGTGTATCTGGAAATTACCTACTGAAAAATCCGTAGATAAATGTAGTCTTCCTAATTACAGTTATATTTGTGAATAATTTAGCTACAGATAAATTTATAGATAAGAAAAACTTGGTGCACGGATCCTAATTCATTGAGAGAATTCGAATTTGTTTAGTGAAATTTAACCAGCCCAAGCATATAAATATGGACCCCTGGTGCACATTTAGGAAGTACATTTTCAGTGATAGGTAGGGAGAGAAACAACTGGGGGCAAGAGAAAATCTTAGAGAGATAAAGGGAGGTTCTGAAGGAAGAAAGTTAGGAAGAAAATTTTTCAAGGAAGATTGAAGCTACGGAGGTTCTACACTATGCCTGATCAACCTCTTATCAAGGTAAGGGGGTGACATTTATAAATTGCAAGAGGTGTTAGTTTTAATAAACCATGTGTATTTATTTGCTTTCATTCAGTTATTGATTTCTTGATTGAAGATGTTGATTACTTGATTGTGATTTGTTTTCTTAATATGATTATTCTCTCCAGATAACCTTTTGATCATTTCTATATTACCCTTCGAATAACTTTCTGGTCAATCGTTCTAGATAACTTTCTAGTTATGGTTTCCCTAGATTTCTTATGGTCTTATGATTATTCTTTCCCAAACTTACTCTAGTCCATTGATTACTCTCAGACAACTTTCTAGTCCTTGATCGAGATAACATTCTGGTCCTTGTTTATTTACTTCAAATGATATTCTGGTCCTATATTGTTATTAACCAAAAATTGTTAATGTTCAAACATTGATTTTCATAATAATAATTTATGAATCAAGTTGTGAGAATTTTGAATTGTGAAAATCTTATGATAACCTAATAGAAATGTGTCTTTTGAAAGAATGATTATGAAGAATGAGTAAAAATCATGTTTTTCAATTGAAAGACAAGCTTAGTATGCCCTGTGGTTGCAGTCTAATTCGATCTTCTACATCAGAAAGAGTGTCTTTTAGTAGTAAAAATACTATTCTTTTTATATTAATATGAATTTTTGAAGAAGTAAAATACTTACTATGAACTGCTATTTAATATCAAGCATATAAATATTTTGTGAAT
The DNA here is from genome assembly GCA_037954015.1 of Psophocarpus tetragonolobus. Classification (NCBI taxonomy): domain Eukaryota; kingdom Viridiplantae; phylum Streptophyta; class Magnoliopsida; order Fabales; family Fabaceae; genus Psophocarpus; species Psophocarpus tetragonolobus. The sequence goes on from CM075689.1 coordinate 42,449,019, forward strand.
TATGAATGATATGTTGATGTTATGTTATGTGTGGTCATTAAATTAGTATTCCTTGGGAGTTTGTTGAGAAATTGTGATGAGAACTTAGTAAGTAACCTAGGTTCCCTGGTGGAATTACCATGCAGGTGCATGAGTACGATGTTCAAGAAGTCACAACTTAGTACACTAAGACGTAAAATGCTAGATTAGGTAGATCCTAGGATGTGTTTTAAGTAAATATTAGTGAGATTGTAGTAATTTGGCTAAAAGATTGCTAGTATGATTGTAATAATTTGGCTGAAAAATTATCAATGTGATTGTGATATTTAGGTTGAAAGACTGGCTGTGTAACTGTGTTATTTGGGCTGAAAGAGTGCCAGTGATTGATTGTGTTATTGGGTTGAAAGATTGCAAATGATTAATTGTGTTATTTACCAGTGATTGATTGTGTTATTGGAATGAAAGACTACCAGTGATTAATTGTGTTATTTGGGCTAAAATACTGTCAATGATTGATTGTGTTATTGGGCTGAAAGATTACTAGTGATTAATTGTGTTATTTGAGCTGAAAGACTTCCAGTGATTGATTGTGTTTTTGCTCTGAAAGACTACCAATGATTAATTGTATTATTTGGGTTGAAAGACTGCCAGTGATTGATTCTGTTATTGGAAGAAAAACTGCCAGTGATTAATTGTGTTATTTGGGCTAAAATACTATCAGTGACTGATTGTGTTATTGGGCTGAAAGAAGACCAGTGATTAATTTTGTTATTTGAGCTGAAAGACTGCAATGATTGATTGTGTTATTGGGTTGAAAAACTGCTAGTGATTAATTATGTTATTTGGGCTGAAAGATTGCTTGTGAATGTGATATTTTGGACTGAAAGATTATTCGATGATCTGATGTTTTGAATGGAGAGGTTGTTTGTTTATACTGAGCTGTTAGAATTGGTTATCAACCCATATATAAAGTCAAGTAGATCGAGTTTAGTAAAGAGATGAGTGGGATTGAGTTAAATTGTGAGATTATGTGGAACCGAGTCATAGGTTAAATTTTAGGCTCCGTTTTGATTAGTTTATTAAGTTAACATTTATGGTTTATAATTATCTCACTCCTCTGTGTATTTGTTTTATATGTTTATATGTGTTCAAAACATGAGTAGAAGGAGAGCTAGAGCATACAACAGTGATGGAAAATAATGAAGATTTCCTTTATGTTTGATGTTTATTTATGAAAGATGTTTTGTATTAAAGTCTTATAGTTTACTTTTGTCAAAAGTTCACTACTCTAAGTTAGCATTAACTGAGGTAGTGATAATAGGTAATATATGATGTATTGAGAAACATTTTTGTAAAAAGAAGTTTTTATCATAAATAATACGTTACAATTTCATTCTAAGAAAATTATAGTTCTTTATGTAACTTTGAGTTTTGAAAATTTCTTATAAATATGAAAATACCTCTAATAACTTTTTACAATTTCATAATTGAATTGGATAGATATCTGAGTCGTTACAATTTGCACATGATTTATAAAATATATTTTAAATAACTACTAAATATAAATATAGTAATACATTATTTAAATGAACTTGTGTATAAACAAGTCATTGGTCGGAATGATACTTTGCTTGAGCCTCTTAAGAAAAGTCTTAATTTTAAGCCTAGGCTTACAATTTAGTATTAGTTATAATTATTTTCTTTAAAAGTTAATATATTTTAGAGTTAAACTTTGGTACATGAATGTAATTACTTCTAAGCTATTATTAATTAATTAAAAATGTTTTAAATATAATATTTAATATATTTTTAATAACCAATATTTTATTATATTTAATCTAATTTTATTAATTAATTAAAAACATTTAATATAATTATAATAAAGACTAATAATTTTCAATTATATATGGGAATTAATGATGGATAATTGCAAAACAAGGAGTTTAAAATATTAGTATATTTTAATTAAAATCCCAGTATTCATAAAATTATATCATGAATATTTTTATTTTTATAAAAATAAAATATTTTTAATTAGATGATTCATTATATACCTATAAAAGGTATTCAAAACAGTTTAGTTAATAAATATGAGATGGTTTAAAAACGTTACTCCTTTGTTTAATTTAGAGACATTAAAATAAAATTTTCCATTTGAATAAGTGTGTACTTTACGAAGGAATTAGCCAAAGAAAAATGGATAGAAATACTAAGAAAAGACAAATTTTATTTCCTTCAATTCACCATTGTTATTTCCAAACTTTAATCTACATGATGAGAACATTAGAGAAGAATTTAGCATGGATAACTGCATATACATTGAAAGGATTTATCGCATATACCATTTCCCTTATAAAATAATAGACAAATGAGAACTTTCAATAATAACTCTTCATTTTCTATGTAACAACAAACACAAGTACATTTAATTGTAAAATAAATCTCCTTATAACTGGTTTGAATAAGTGGAAGGAAAAACATACCAATCCCAATAAATAAATCAAGCATAACAATAAAAAAATGGGAGTGAAAGCCTTCATCTTAATTTGATTCTCCAGCAAACTACTCCTTACTTCAATTCTATCTTGTTTAATAGAATGATATGAAGCTAAACAAAACAATCTATATTTGTAGTCCAGTCAATGTTTTATTAATTAATTTATTTATTTTACATTTTGTTAATTATTTAATTTAGAAAATAATATAGAAATTTAATCATTTAAATAATACTATACTTGATACTTAAATAAAATGATTCATATTGTAATACCACGAATTAATTATTAATAAACAAGTCATTTATCGCCACATTTAGTTAAAAAATGCTCAAAAGGGTTAAAAACTACTATTTGACATAGATCATTTAAAATGAGTTAACTTATAAATTATTAGAATCATATAATACAACATTATGAACCTTTCACACTCTTTTATCTCAAATAAATAAATATAACATGATTAAACAAAAATCCTCTAACTGGATAAAAACGTTCATAAAAGTCTTTCCAACAAAATCTTATCATCGATCAAAATTAAAGTTAACCTTTTTAAAATGGAAATAATGATAAATCTTTACAGATGAAAACTTAAAAGAAAGAAAACAACTTGAGATGTAATTGAAATAAATTTCTTAAAGAAGGAAATAAATTGAACATTCTAGTATAATGGCAAAGTTCGACGCCACATCTATCAGAGCATCAAATCCCTCGTCAATCTCAAACATTACTCACCTCTACCTACCTTTTTCATTTTGTGTTGGTCGGCGCTCAACTCCAAGTAACACACACAAATATAGAGTGAGACATTTACTCATACATCATTAAGCAGAATAAGTAAGAAATATAACCACTCATAGTATATCACATGAAACCACACCACCACATTAAATTCAAGTCATGCTAACGATGCTCATGCAATGTGACTCATATATACAATCTAAGGTACATGTTAGAAGTGGTTTTGTTCTACGTCAATACACATAAGTTCAACCATTTGACATGGGTCCACCTGAAGTCAATCCTCTTCTATGACAGTAACACGTAGGTATAACCATATAATGGAACATAACCTAAGAATACCTACTCTAGAGCATCACATAGTGGGCGATCTTTACAATCTTCTTAGACTTTCATATTTGTGGATCTTGTCATGCAACATCATAATTCACAATATCAATATTTAATTATGTTATCAAAATCCACCCCAACTGCAGCTGGGTTGTCTCCTCGTTTGACACACCCTTACAATCATCATCAACATATCATCCGTTCAATTATAATTCACATTACTTTCATAAAGTGAGACAAATCCCCAATCCGTGCACCTTAATAACTTAAACATTTAATCATTCACCACCAATACAATTTATAAGTTACATCACAATATTTCATACCACAAAATTCAAAATCAAAACTATCTATTCTTATCTTACACCTCAATAACTTATAAATACTTATTCATTCACCACAACGCAATTTATAAGATACATCACAATACTTCACATCACAACAATCCAAATCATCACAATTCACAAAGTATCTATTTTATCTTATCATTTTGTTACATTGTCTAGCCTGCATACCATGTTTATAGTTATGCTAATAATATATATATACATACACACGTATGCAACATACATACACAGAAAAATATATATGTACAACTATACAAGATTTATAAATATTTAATGTTCTTTAAGATTTATAAATATTTTATAACTCTTTGACCCATGGTTACTTCTTAGTAAATTTAGTGTTACCTTATATTCATTAAAAAATGAGTGTTATTGTTACCGAAAATATACACACACACATTACTTCTTAGTTAATTTACTTTTACCTTATTGTTACCTTATATTCTTAGTTAATTTACTGGTACCGAAAATATAATAATTGAGTGCTACTAATCACTTCCCAAACGAGATCCTTGATGGTTAAGGTAAATTCATCATGATGGTCATGGATCCATACTTAGAGTCAAGTAAAATTGAGTCTAATGTTGAGATGAGTTAGATTAAATTATATGTTAAAATTATACGGAACTAAGTCCTAATGTGAAGCTAGGTCCTCATTGTCTGTATGTTTTATTAAGATTAACATTTATGATTTATAATTACTCACTCCCCTTTGTGTTTGTTTTATGTTTCTTTTCATATGTGTTCGTGATATGATTTAGAAGAGGAACTGAAACAGGAAACAACAATAGGAAGTATCAAAGACTTCCTTTTTGCTTGAAGATGATTAATGTTTTGTATTAATTTCCTTTTATCTTAGTTGTTTTGTCAAAGGTCCACTGCTATGATTTAGGTATAATTTGGAAGTGGGAGTAACAGCTATATGATGTGCTATGAACCTCTTGTGTAATAAGATTTTATAATGAATATTATTGTTCACATTTCATTTAAAGAAGATTATGGTCCTTTATGTACTTGCAAGTTTTGAAAATTTTCATATTTATGTTAATTACCTATGGCAAAAATTTCCATAAATTTCATAATTAGATTGCATAAAGATTTGGGTCGTTACATTTAATGATATCAAAGTAGTTTTTCCTTTCAAGCCTGTGGTATGAACTTGACTATTGCTTGTTGCTTGCTTGTTGTGTGTTCTTACATTTTTTGTTGTGAAACGGAAATGCAAGCTAGATAGTTATAGTCTTGCACTCTCTATGGTACAAGAAGTGTAAAATAAGATAGATACTTGGGAAATATCTGAGTTTGAACATAGTGTAGGTAGAACTACCTTAGAGGATTATTGAACAACAAGTTGAACTTAAAATTTTACTATTATTGATAGAAATACAATGGAAATATGAGGTTTCTAGAGAAGGTTCTAGCTAAGAAAAAACTTGGTATTTAAGAATTTATATTGTAACTCACCTCTCTTTCCTAGAGCTAACTTGGGATGTGCTAGTTGATATATACAGTGTTTCTCCAGTTGGAGTATTATTCTAAGGAAGGGTTAAGGATTTTTGTTGTAAGAAAAGACTAAGGTAATATGATTCTGTTTCAGGAAAATTATGGCAAATAGATGGACTCAAGAGTTGCTAGAAAGAATGACTGCCATCTTAGAAAATATGAATCAAAACCAAAATCTTAATCATGAACCAGCAGAGTATAGGAGGTTAGAAACCTATCATAGGAATAATCCACCTAAGTTTAGGGGCGGGTTTGATCCCGATGGTTTCCATATTACCTTATGACCTGACTGTGTCCACCCGCACTAATAAACTTGTTGTAACCATATTAGGTTGTACAAATTGTCATCTTTTTATTAAGGATTGAGAGTTTACTGTCAATCTTATTTGTCTACCTTTTTTCCAATTACATATTGTTTTAGGCATGGACTGGCTACCGTCCAACCGTGTTATCCTAAACTGTCATGAGATGGATTTTTTCCAAAAATTTAGACTACTTTTATTACAACTTAATTGCAGCAGATGCATTCTACGATCTGAACTGAATTTCTTGTAATGTGGGTGAAAATTGTCATTTTAATATGATAAGTAGACATAAAATTTGGCTGCACTTCCTTCCTTCTGTTTCTCTCTGTGAAAGCCATTCGTCATTAAATAAATATTAATAAAATAAATTTTGGACTATTTATCATTCTTGGTTTTTAATTAATTTAAATCCTTTTATTTATTTTATTTATACATAAATAATTTTAATTATATTTTAAATTTCAATTATATTATTTATAAGGTATTCTATTTTGTTGCTATATATTCTGTTAAAATACTTTCAAATAAACTTAAAATAAAGCAAAAAATAATAATTATTTAATCACATAAAGAAAATAAATAAATTATAAAATATTTCCTTTTATAGAATAGATAAAAAGAAACTTACCTCAAAACATTTTAAGGACAAATATAAAAAAAATTAAAAAATTAGAAATTAAAATTTTTCAAAAAAAATGCTACTTAAGATAATTTTTTTTTTTAAAAAATGCTGCAAGTTACGAAAAATAATTATTATTTACCAAATATTATTAATAAGGTCAAATCAAACATTATTTAAAATTAAGAAAAACTATTTTCTATTTGACTATTGACTACGGGTTGACTCGATACACCTGTTTGGGCTGATTCTAAGTGAGTTGGGTTATGTTTCAGTTATCACACATTATTTTTCTTGTTTTTTTTTTGCTTGGCTTAGCCCGTATTCATGGTGGGCCGAGTCCTCGAGGTTGAACCTGTTGTGATGGCTCTAGCGACAAGCATAGGGAGAAGTAGAGTCTTCTAAATGGGTTCAAACTTGCGGGCCAACCCAACTTACCACAAATACATGCTAGGATAGGCAAAAAAAATAATAATAAGGAAACTGAGTTCTAATAGCAAAAACCTAACCTGACCCACTAAGAACTTAGTCCATAAGGATTCAACATAGGTTGATCAAACCAACCCATATTCAACCCACTAAACATTTATTATTTTTTTAGACTTAATTTTCATGGTCATTGTACATTGGTAGTTGCTATTGGATAGAGTGCTGATTGTTGGGGTGATATGAAACTATTATATTGGGTGGAAGTTACTAGACTTTTTTTCTAGACTTATTTTATTAATTGGAATGTGAACACTTTTAATTATGTTTGTTTCAATTGTAAATTTGTATTTTATATAATCATTTTTTTGGATTTTAACTATTATATCAAATAGAAAATAGTTTTTCTTAACTTTTAAAGCAATTTTAAATAGTCAATTTTAAAATTAAAAAAAAATATCAATTTTTAAAACAATTTTGTTTGGGGTTGGTGAGCTGACCCATATAACCCACCAATCTGTGGTGGGTTGGGCTAAGCTAGCAGATTGAGTAAGAAAGTAGAAATGAGTTGGTTAGGTTCAATTTATTTTTCTGGTATTTGGACCTACCTGGCCAACCATGGGTCTAGACTGAACTGAGGTTGAAAATTTTGAAAATGAGTCAACCATATGGAAAAACAGACTAGACTACTTGTGACCTAGCTCATTGGCGTTGAACTTGTAGTGGGCCAACTATTCATGTTTGGTTTTTTATTTTTATGTAAATATGGTAATTTGTAACTTTAAAGTTTTGACATGTTGTAATATTTATATTTGAGTAATATTTATATTTTTAAACTAATATTTGACATCTTGTAAACATAGAATTTTAGTGGAGAATATTATTTAATAATTTTTTTTATTTTCAAACTTATGAGAGTTCAATTAATGCTATCATAGATTATTTAAATTTAATTGTTTTAAATAGTTAAATTTATTTTCTAAAATTATTTTTTGTTAATTTAGAAAATATTTTTTAATTTTTGGTGTGTTAGTGTTAACCAGTAAATCGCCCACCTATAATGAGTCAAACAGGTTAGAAAATTGCAAAACAAAAGTATAAACAAAATGGAATGGGTTGGATAGACTCGTATATCAGGTGAAGCGACTCGTATGGATCAAACTAACCTATTTGGACAATCATAAGAAGGAAGTTATTTCAAGGAGAGAAGACACTCAAAGATGAAGCTCACAATAGGAGAATTCTAATATCATTTAAGTGTAAAAATTAAACAAGTGGTGGTGGTGGGTATTTATAGCTAAGTCAATGTCCACATTAGGGAGAGGATTAGGAGAGTTAACTAGGTCTTAATTTAGATGAGGTAATTAAAACATAGTTAACTTGACTAGATCCAAACATGCCCCTAAATAAGTGGATCTATGCTCCCTTCAAATTTGAATCTGAAATGACCATGTAGACACCACCTAGGAGAGAGATGAATTTGGCGCCACATGGGGGAACAAGGGGCTCTACTTGTCTCTCATGCTTCATGTGTCGCTAGAGGGGTGTGGGAAACTAACAAGAGTGGTATGGAGAGAAAAACCACACATCCTCATGCTCTAAAAAGGTCATCTCATGCACACACTGCACATAAAAGACTAATGACACCCTTTTCCTAAAATAAAAAGAAATAGGACACAATACAAGGCCTTAAAGAAAGCTAATTACAACACCAAAATACTTGAAAAAATATACAAACAAATAGACTATGGCCTAAAATATTCTTTCTATGCTCCATCTAATCCATGTCTACTCCCAATTCTCCTAGCTAGGAATCCATGTTAGGTGGGATTGTATCATTTCCTCCCCCTTGGAGAGGATTTAACCTCAAATCTAAAGGCCATTTCTTCCTCTTCTTCCACTCCTGCAAAAAGATAAGCAATGTAGTCAGCATGTGGAGACTCATAAGTGTAGAAAGGGTAAGGTCTATGGTGTAACCCCTTATGGTTGGGGTAGTGAAGTAATGCACTAAGGTTTGAAAATTTTTCTAGGTGCATGTTCCTACATCTAGCAGCTCCCCAACCTACTCTTAATGCAGTAAATTAATACTAGCCTCATATAATTGGATATAGGTGTTGAGAGTATTCTTTGTGCCTTGGAGCATTCATCCAAGAAGGCTAAGTAAGCCTTGTCTTATTGTTCACCCAAGAAAGTGATGGGCCTCGGAGTGGACCATTCTTGAATGGTCTCTTGAGTTTGAACTTGAGGTTGACTATGGTTTAGAAAAGGTTATTGCTCAATCTCATGCTCAAAGGTGGCCTCATCATAAAGCAGAACTTGAGGTTGTGGTGCATTGTTCTTAAAGGTTATGGATTTACAACCTCATTTTCCACTTCTTTAAAAGAAGGACTAACTTCAATAAGATTCTCCTTGGAGTATAACAAAGAATCCTCTTGAAGGTCATCCTCCCTTTTTACTTCTCCATATCAATCTTGCTTATTTTTGTTTTTTCTTTTCTCTTCTCATCTATTTTGTTTTTCAAAATAAGATGATTCTCCCTCACATGTGAGGATGAAAAAGGGTACAACTTAATTTTATTACTCAAATGGGTGAGGAAAATCTCATTAGAGTGGCCATGATGAATAGCTTTCTTATCATATTATCATGGTCTCCCTAACAAGATATGTGCTACCTCTACTGGTACCATATCACAAAGAATTGCATCCTTGTAAGAACCAATGGAGAAAAATACCTTTACTTGTTGATTGACTTCAACTTCCTTACTCTCATTCAACCATGTAAGCTTATAAGGCTTAAGGTGAGGAAGGGAGTTCTAGGCTAATTTCTCAACCAACCTTATACTACAATAAGTACAACAAGAGCCACTATCTACAATGAAAGAATATATTTAAAAAAAAAACTTGACATCTTGCATGGAAGATGTTCTCTCTTTGAGATTGGCTAGTGTTACAAGGTTAGCTTCCAAGAAACCCTCTTATCATCAACAAGTCTCCCTCACAAGGATAAGTATACTCAATATGCATGCTACCCCCTTCTTCCTCACTTTCAATAGAAGAGGAAAAGGACTCACTTTCAATGTTTTGACCACTCATGATCATGGTCTTTTTGTTGGGTATTAGGAGGCAATGTGGTCTCTTCCAAGACAGTTAAAGTACTTAATACTACTATTCTTGGATGAAGAACTAGTATAGGGCTTTCTCTACTATGCAAATGATCATTCTTTTCATGCATGCTTGTGATGGATGACCCCTCTTTATGGAGGCTCTTGGAAGAGTTTTCCTTGACTTGATCCTTCTTTGTTTTGGTTGAGTAATCTTTCTTTGAAACTTTTCTTTTTAATTATTGCTCAACCTTGATACATAGTTGGACCAAGTCATCTAGGTTCTTATATGGTAAGAGCTCAACTTTATCTCTAATGTCCATGCTCAAACCAGTAAGGAACCTAGCAATGGTGGTCTCTGGCTACTCATTAATGCTAACTCTTATTATGAGAAGCTCCATGCTTTTCCTATACTCTTGAACGCTTGAGTTGTATATCCTTAGCCTTTGTAGCTTATCAAGGAGTTCTTTCTCATAGTAAAAGGGGATATGTCTTCTCTTTATAGCCCCCTTCAAATCATTCCAATATTCAACAAGAGGGCTATGATTATGAAGTCTTTCATTAACTAAATCCAACTACCAATGCATGGCATGCCCTTGGAAGGTAAGGGTTGCCAAGGAGAATTTTCTTTCCTTTCTAACTTGATAGCACTTGAAGAGTTGTTCCACTTTCATTTCCCAATCAAGGTAGGCTTCCATATCTTCCTTTCCAAGGAAAGGATGGAGGTCAACATTTTTCTCCCTAGGTTGGATGTTATACTCATTATTATTATGATGATGGTTGACTTTCCTCACTTTAGGTCTTCCCTCATATTAATCACTCTTATTTTCACTATACATTGTAGAGGTATACCTATACCCTTTCCTTATCTTTTTTTCTTATTTCTCTCTTTTCTTCCTTTCTTTTGTTTCTCTCTTTTTCTTCTCACTTTTATTTCCTCTCTCTTTCTCTATCTTCTTTCCCTCTCTTTTTCATCCCTCTTTATCTCTTCTATTTCTCTTTTCTCTTCCATTTCCTCTCTTTCTTATCTTTCTTTCTCATCTCTTTCATTTTTCTCTCTCACTTTTTCTTCTCTTGCCTCTCTTTCCTTCCCTATGTTGCTCTCCTCAACCTTCCACTCTCTAAATTCATGCACAAACCTATAAAGAGTGTCTACCTTAGGTGAGCCCCTTTGCTTTACACTCTTGTTACTAGAAGTGTGTGACTTCATTGATATGTGCAAGGATGATTGAATTTCTAAGGTTGGCCGAACAATCACACAATACTCTCATCCATCTTTTTGTGTTTCCTCACATAAGAAGACAAGAGCCTTTGAAACTCAAGTCCTCTACTAGAAATGCAAAAGCAATAAAGGAAAAAATAAAAGAGTAGGGTCCTAAACATGCACCTAAGATATGAAGGGTGTACCACTTCCTCCTTTACATCCAAAACTGAGAATCTACTAGCTATTACTCACAAAAGGAGGTGTCCCTTATGGGCATCCAACACCTCCTAGCAAAGGCAATTTTTATACAAGGAATTAAGTAAAAAATAAATAAATAAATGCCTTCAATCTTCACTCCAAGCTCCCTCCAAAAGTGTCTCACTCCATGCCTTGCTCCTCCTCTTGATCAAGTCCTTCTTTGGCTTGTTTAACTCTTCGTATTGTGCTACCCTTGTGAAAGGCCTCGAATCTAAGGCTTCTCTTCCAAGAAGTGGCATAATACCAAGCAAAATCAAGAAAGCAATAGTACAAGCAAGAAAGCAAGAAAAGTATCTAAAACAATAAAGAGGAAACTATTCAATTGGAATGAATAATAAAGACAAGACTAGAAGGAGTAAGAAGAAGACAAACTAGAAATAAGGAAAATAAAGAAAGTAGGTACAACTAACAGAATTTCCTAGAAAAGCACTAGAGTAGAGTAGGACTAAAATGCAAAAATGACTTAAAATTTTCAAAGATTACACTACTACATCAAGCTATGGCCAAGAGCTACTGGGAGTGAGTTCAAGAAAATTCAACCAATGTTATGCACTCTTTTGCAATTTTTCATTTCCCTATTAGGTATCAATTTTTAGTTATCTACTTTTTGTACTTCTTTTAAACTTTTTCTCTTTTCTTTCTATTTTCTTTTAACTTATTTTTATTATAATTTTGATGCACCTAATTACTTTTTTTTATTTGTAATTTCATGAGAAAACTAATGGAAGTAATCGCTTGAACAAAAACCTAAAAAGACAAGGGACACAAATTCTAAGATAAAGTGAAATCAAAGAAAATACAAAGCAACTCAAAGTGCATTAAAATTAGAAGTGATTTAAGAAATGCACCTAGAGTGTTTGGTTGTGTTTAGAGCTTTCTTGTTTGAACAAGTTTGATGCTCACAAAGACACACTTAATCTCAAGCAAATCTTAGCATAAACACCAGCTCACAATTGGCACACGCAAGAGCTATTAAATTCAACAATAGAGAATAACAAGAGGATGAAATTAAGCTATAATTATTTTCTTTTTGAAAAAAAGAATTCAATGGAACATGGTTAGACTACCAACATGTGAGACTTCTTTAAAAGACTTACTTAAGAGGTGGAAATCTCTTAGATGCTGAATTTCAAAGAAGTGTTCAACACATTTTTTGTGAAAATTAAAGAGGCTAAACTATGGAAAATTAATATGACATATAAAGGACTAAACAATACTAATAAAGACAAAACATAAGAGCATAAAATTGAAAAATAAGGTGTGCCAAAAAAGCGCAAAAAATAGAGAAATGAATACTCAAAAGAATGTAAGGTAACTCCAAAGTTACTCAAACACATATGTGTAGCTTCATCCACAAGGTTGTGGAATAATGATAGAGAAATTCTGAGGAATTTCATCAAACATAGATCAATGAATAGAGCCAAGCAATTGAATCAAAAATTAAAAAAAAACACATGAATGTAAAATGCATAGAATTTTAGATGAACAAAACTACTAAACAAAACAACAAGATGATAAAAAGAGAAGGAAGAACACAAATGTGCTAAAATAAAATGAGAATTGAGATGAAGAAGATGAATTAGAGAGTGTAAACAACGCAAAAATTTTAAAAGAAAAGTAAGAAGATGAACCTCTAAGAAGAAGGCTCTTGGTACCAAATGATGCAATCTTGGATTGCTCCTCCCATGATCTACTTCTATTAGGTTTTAAGGTTGAAGAAAATGGAGGAGAGGTAGAAGGTGGAGTGTGTAGATGCCACTTCAAGGAAGATAAGTCAAGTAAGGAAGCTTACTATAAGGAAAGGAGCCTTCGATAAAAGCCATAAGAAGGAAGTTCTCTCAAGGATAAGAAAACACTGAAAGATGAAGCTCTCAATAGAAGAATTCTCATATCATTCAAGTGTAAAAATGCAAGAAGTGGTGGTGGTGGGTATTTATAGCCAAGTGGACGTCCACATTAGGGAGAGGATTAGGAGAGTCAACTAGATGTTAATTTAGCTAATGAGCTAATTAACACATAGTTAACTGGACTAGATCCAAACATGCCCCTAAATAAGTGGATCTATGTTCTCTCCAATTGAAATTTGAATTTGAAATGCCATGTAGGCTTCACCTAGGAAAGAGATGGATTTGGTGCCATATGAGGAAACAAGGGATCCCATTTGTCTCTCATGTTTCATATGTTGCTAGGGGGTGTGCGAAACTAAGAAGAGGAGTGAGAGAAAAACCATACGTCCTCAATGCTCTAAAAAGTCTTACCTCATGCACACATTCTACATAAAAAACTAATGACATTCTTAGCCTAAATTAAAAGGAAATAGGCCACAATACAAGGATTCAAAGAAAGCTAATTATACCACTAAAATATTAGGCCCAATATATAAGCAAATAGGCACATACAAACAAAATTATTTACAAACAAATAGGCACATACAAACAAAATTATTTACAAACAAATAGACTATGACCTAAAATATTCTTTCTATGTTTCATTCAAGTCATGTCTACTTCCAATTTCCCTATAGAAAACTATATCAGGGGATTGCATCATCAAGTTTGGCAATTGTTTATAAATACTAACATTTTGACTTAGTGTCAAATGTGGACCATATATGAAGAATAAGGAAAGCTCCATGTTCATAGAATTACCTAATCTTGCCATCAATAAAGCCATGTTTGTTTCTGGCTACGAGGGCAATTTGCATACGTTTCCGTCACAGGATGTAAGAAGTAAGGGCTCCTTTGTTATAAAACTTAAATTAAGAAACTTTATTTCTTGTTGTTTGGTATTCCTAGATAGCATTAATGGTTGTTTGGTATTCCTAGATAGCATTTGGTATTCCTAGATAGCATTAATGGTTGTTTGGTATTCCTAGATAGCATTTGGTATTCCTAGATAGCATTAATGGTTGTTTGGTATTCCTAGATAGCATTTGGTATTCCTAGATAGCAAAATGAAAAGACAAAACTTTTGATTTATCTCCAGCATGTGAAGGGGCAAATCTTTTGCCTATAAATACTTGTATCAGCATATTTGAAACAGTGCAGAAAAAAAGAAAGAGTTTTTAAAGAGTTGCCAACCTTTTGCTTTCTTGTTGCCAACAATTTGGTATCAGAGCTACCGAGAGTTTTGTGAGGAAAAAACACCGCGGTGTGCGCTGGTAGAGAGAGAGAGGAGCGACTGAGAGTTTTGTGAGGTGTGTGAGTTGAGTGTAAACACTTGAGAGAAATGACAGGTTTAACCAATGGCATCCCATTACCCAAGTTGACGAAAGACGTTAACTATGACAACTGGAAGGTGCAGATAAAGGCCCTTCTCGGCTCCCAAGATAATTGGGATGTGGTCGAGACTGGGTATGAGGAACCAGCGAGCATAGATGGATATTCAAATGCCCAGTTGAACGCGTTGAAGGCCGTTCGAGCTAAAGACAAGGCGGCTTTATATCTGTTATACCGAGCTGTTGACGAATTCGGCTTTGAGAAGATAGCAAATGCAAAATCTTGCAAAGTAGCATGGGATACACTTGAAAGGGCAAACAAAGGAGTCGAACGAGTAAAGCAGGTCCGACTTCAAACCCTTAGGCGCAAACTGGAAAACATGAGGATGAACGAGTCCGAAAGCGTATCCGAGTTCATTACTCGGGTGGAGACCGTGGTGAACAAACTGAATCAGAATGGTGAGATTTTTTCTTCAAACCGAGTTGTTGAAAAGATTTTGAGGTCATTGAGAGATGAATTCGAAAATATCATATGCGCAATAGAGGAGTCCAAGGATCTATCAACACTCACCATTGAAGAGCTTGCTGGGTCCTTGGAAGCACATGAGCAGAGACGAAAAAACAAGAAGGGGGAGTCCCTTGAAGAAGCTCTCCAGGCGAAGGCGACTATAAAAAAGGATAATGTGTTTTATGCTCAAAGTACCAGAGGCCAAGGAAGAGGCAGAAGCCAAGGTGGTAGAGGAAGAGGAGAACGAAGAAATGAGCAAGTCGGCCAACAAAACTGGCGTGGCCGAGGTCAGGCCCGAGGTGGTCGAGGTCAGACTCGAGGTGGTCGGACAAACACAAACAACATTGAATGCTATAATTGTGGGAAGTATAGGCATTATGCCAAGGATTGCTACTCGGTAAAATGCTACAACTGTGGAAAGATGGGCCATATTTCCAAAGATTGTAGGTCTGAGAAGAAAAATGAGGAGCCAACAAACTTTCTTGCCGAGAAAGAACATGAAGGGTTGCTGCTAGTGACAAACATTCCAGAAACCGAGGTCAAACGGAGCTATTCTAATAATTCGGTTTGGTACTTGGACACTGACGCAAGTAACCATATGTGTGGGGACAAGAGTTTATTCAAAGTACTTTCAAAGGTGGAATCTGGATCCGTTTCTTTCGGCGATGCATCGAAAGTAACCATCAAAGGTCAAGGAACGATCTGGTATCAACAGGAAAATGGGCGAATCGGAGAGATCAGAGATGTATACTATGTACCTGATCTCAAAAGCAACATACTAAGCATGGGACAGATAATGGAGAAGGGGTACTCGGTTTTGATGAAGGACCGAGAATTACAACTGAGGGATAAACTCGGAAGGCTCATCACCCAAGTAGAAATGAAGAAAAATCGCATGTACAAACTTGAGTTGAAAATAGTTCAAGATAAATGCATGCAACTTGATATGGAGGATGAGGCCATGAAGTGGCATTTGCGGTTCGGTCATCTTCACTTCGGAGGGTTGACTAAGTTGGTGGAAAAGGAGATGGTGCTCGGTTTGCCCAAAATGGAATTTGAAAAGAGGTTATGTGAAGAATGTGTGATCAGAAAGCAAGCGAGGACTTCTTTCCCACGGAGCTCTGAGTACCGAGCAAAGAAGCAGCTCGAACTGATCCATACCGACTTATGTGGGCCAATAACTCCAGAATCATTTAGTGGTAAGAGATATTTCGTCTCTTTCATTGAGGATTTCTCAAGAAAGACGTGGGTTTACTTTCTGAAGGAGAAGTCAGAAGTGTTTGAAACTTTCAAGAAGTTCAAAGTGATGGTAGAGAAAGAAACAAACAAAGTCATCAAAACAGTCTGATCTGATAGAGGAGGCAAGTTCACTTCTGCCAAGTTCAACAAATACTGTGAGGAACATGGAATCAAGCGTTTCTTGACGACTCCATATTCTCCGCAACAAAACGGTGTAGCAGAACGAAAGAACCAAACCATTCTCGACATGGTTCGATCTATGTTGAAAGGGAAGAATATGCCGAAGAAGTTTTGGGCAGAGGCGGTGCAATGCGCAGTCTATGTGCAAAATAGATGTCCACATGCAAAGTTAGGCGAAAAGACGCCTCAGGAGATTTGGAGTGGTGTGAAGCCGAGTGTCTCTCATCTAAAGGTGTTCGGTAGCGTAGCCTATGGGCAAGTACCAAGTCAGCACAGGACAAAATTAAAAGATCGGAGTAAGAAGTACATATTTATCGGGTATGATAAAAATTCTAAAGCATATAAATTGTTTGATCCTATTAACAAGAAAGTAGTGGTGAGCCGAGATGTTCATGTGGAAGAAATGAAGGAGTGGTGCTGGAGTAACCTAGTCGAAAAAGAAACTAGCTCGGAGATTGTTGTACCTTCAACAACAACAACCACCGAGTCCTCAGATGAAGAAACTGAGCCACAACAGCCCAGGTTGAGAAGCCTACAGGAAATATACGACACTACAAATGAAGTTCATGTTGTATGTCTTCTGGCCGACTCTGAAGACTTGAGCTTTGAGAAAGATGTCCAAGAAGAGAAGTGGAGAACAGCCATCGATGAGGAGATTGGAGCGATTGAACACAACAAGACTTGGGAATTGATCGATCTTCCTGAAGGAGCTCGACCCATTGGAGTAAAATGGGCGTACAAAAAGAAGATGAATGTTGAGGGAGAGGTTGAGCGTTATAAGGCTCGACTTGTGGTAAAGGGCTATAGACAGAAAGAGGGGATAGACTACGATGAAGTATTTGCTCCTGTCACAAGAATGGAGTCAATCCGACTCCTGGTATCGTTAGATGCTCAAAACCAATGGCCAATTCTACAGATGGATGTGAAGTCGACCTTTCTAAATGGAGTGCTGAAAGAGGAGGTGTACGTCGAGCAACCACTCGGGTACATGAAGAGAGGGGATGAGAAGAAAGTTCTAAGATTGAAAAAGGCCCTCTATGGACTGAAGCAGGCTCCCCGTGCCTGGAATGAGAGAATTGACGGGTATTTCAAGAAAACTGGGTACGAGCAATGTTCGTACGAACATGCTTTGTACACAAAGAAATCAGGAAAAGATATGATGGTAGTTGCTCTCTATGTCGACGACCTCATATTCACCGGAAGCAACACGAAGCTGATTAAGGAGTTGAAGGAGGTAATGGAAAAAGAGTTCGAGATGACAGACTTAGGCCTGATGAAATATTTTCTTGGCCTGGAAGTGAAGCAATCGGAAGAAGGGATTTTTATATCCCAAGAGAGGTACGCGCTTGAAATTCTAAAGAAGTTTAAAATGGAGGACTGCAACCCGATTTCTACTCCAATGGAACCAGGCACTAAACTCTCGAAGTTTAATGGAGGAGAACGAGCTGATTCTGGGAGATATCGAAGTTTAATTGGAAGTCTAAGGTACCTTACAAGCACGAGACCCGACTTAATGTTGAGTGTTGGGATAATGAGCAGATTCATAGAGGATCCAAGCTATACACATTGGAAGGCCTTGAAGAGAATTCTGAGATATATTCGAGGACCCTATCACTTGGTCTTTTCTATTCAAAATCAGATGACTATCGACTAGTGGGTTACTCAGATAGCGATTGGTGTGGTGATGTTGATGACCGAAAAAGTACTTCGGGTTACGTATTCCTACTCGGAAATACAGCTTTCACTTGACTATCAAAGAAGCAGCCCATTGTAACCCTGTTTACTTGCGAGGCAGAGTATGTGGCGGCCTCTTGGAGCGTGTGTCATGCAGTCTGGCTTTTAAATTTATTAAGGCATTTGGGAGTGATCCAAAATGAAGGGACTGTGATCCGAGTTGATAACAAGTCAGCGATCGAGTTGGCAAAGAACCCAGTTAATCACGGAAGGAGCAAGCACATCGACGTCCGCTTTCATTTCATCCGAGAACAAGTAAAAGAAGGAAAGGTTAAGCTGGAACATGTTGAAAGCCGAGCTCAAGCCGCAGATATACTCACCAAGCCACTGCCGACCACATTGCTGGAGAATTGCAAACGGCTTATGGGAATGAGAAATGGGAAGAGTATTTAAGTTTAAGGGGGAGATTTGTTATAAAACTTAAATTAAGAAACTTTATTTCTTGTTGTTTGGTATTCCTAGATAACATTAATGGTTGTTTGGTATTCCTAGATAGCATTTGGTATTCCTAGATAGCATTAATGGTTGTTTGGTATTCCTAGATAGCATTTGGTATTCCTAGATAGCAAAATGAAAAGACAAAACTTTTGATTTATCCTTTTGCCTATAAATACTTGTATCAGCACATTTGAAACAGTGCAGAAGAAAAGAAAGAGTTTTTAAAGAGTTACCAACCTTTTGCTTTCTTGTTAACATCCTTTACTCTCCAATGAAAGACGAACGTAAAAGTTGCAAAAAATTCAGAGAGAGATTGCATAACGTAAAGAGTTAGTGAGTTGATGATTAATTGTTGTCCGTGTAATTAATGCATATGGGATCAACCAAATTAAGCGGGGTCGTGCATCATGGTTCCTAATTTTTACTTTGTACTTCCCTATTGTATATTGTGGTTACAGCAGCACCCTGTGATTCCTATACTAAGAAATAAGCATCATCCATGCATGATGGAGAGGAAAAAGAATTAGACCAGGCGTACCAAAACAAAACATTAATTTGTTTAATATTGTTATTTTCCATTCAATAACCTACATGGTTTCGACTTCTATTGGTTCTCACACTTCTCAATCAGTATAATCTGCAAAGTGCAAACATAAATCTTAAAGCTCTTGGAAAAGGGTTTTCAAATTAAACAGAAAGGGAGATATAAAGTGAATGATAGTTTGATATATGTACTAGGCAGAAGTTGATGATGTTTAATGACTCAATGGCATAAGCAGGAACTATATATGATAATCAAATTAAAAAATGTAGATAGAAGTTTAAAAAGGTGATGTGATCCGAGCACTATTCATTCTTAAGGACCCCTCTCGTAGTGCAATTAATATATATTTCCTCTTCATTGTAGGGTTTGTGTCCGATTTTTCAGATATGCACTCGCTGCTCTAATAAGGCAGCAGAGCACGATATTATTCTAATGCTCAGTTGTGAAGACTGATGGGTTCCCACTTCCATTGACCATTTGCAGAAACAAACCAGCTTCACTTCGGAATGCCACTCTGTTCAACTGAACATTTTACTACGTTCAACGGAGGAAATCTACTATCAGCTTCCAATTCAATCTTGAGATGCACCACCTTGTATAGTCCCTACTGCCCGGACTCAGGTCCCAATCTTGAGATGCACCATCTTGCCATCCACCACCTTGTATAGTCCCTAATGTATAGTTCAATTCAATCTTTAGGTAAATTTTTAAACTTTTGAATAAACTACAAATATATTCTCACTTTTACATGGCCTTCATGCACAAGCCATCATGCAGCATCATGCATGTAGAAGGTTAAAAAAGGACAACTTCATGTAAAATATTTAAATTAAAACTATTTCACAAGCCAATGGCTAAAATATAAACATATTATTTCGCGGGACTACAGATTGAAAAATCACAGTCTTGATTGACACATGGGTGCGGAGGATGTTAATTCTACACCAGGTCGTCCATAGTTTTCTGGTGAATGACGCAATGCTGTCTAGGTATCTGTTACAGTCCAGATAATTTTATACATGTATAAAAAGGTGATGGTCCAAGCACTATTGATCATGGAAGGGCATTAGTGGTGGCAGTGTTTCCGATCCACTTTAGGGGTGTACCTGTGTGAGTGATTATTACATATATATATGCATCACTGCTGCTCT
The DNA here is from genome assembly GCA_037954015.1 of Psophocarpus tetragonolobus. Taxonomy (NCBI): domain Eukaryota; kingdom Viridiplantae; phylum Streptophyta; class Magnoliopsida; order Fabales; family Fabaceae; genus Psophocarpus; species Psophocarpus tetragonolobus. Next base: position 42,469,337 of record CM075689.1, read on the forward strand.
GTTAAGGCAGCGGAGCAGGTAACCTATTCTCTGCTCAATGAAGATGGGTTTCTAATATTCCCATCTTCAGTGGCACATGGAATGAATGCAATCTGTTGGTGGGTAATGATGTATAGTTCTTCAGTGGCAGGATACACAGATTATTATTGTTATGTACTGAACTTCACCACTTATAGTATGCCCTAATACTGCTTGTTCCATCACCTTAATGCCCCCACTCGGGTCACAAGCCAGTGTTACTTTGCTCGGCAACAACTCTACTTTGTTGGTTATTCATATACACTAACTTGTTTCATTATCTTTTAGATGTGGACCACTTGTGAAGACCAAGAGAATAATTAATTGTTTCCATTAAATTTCAGAAGCTACGAAATTGCCATCAAGAAAGCCAAGTTTGCAAGGTTTGAGAGATACATAGATAGTAACATATATCAGCTCAAGGCTGTCACAGAGATGTAATTAAGAAGCACTGCTTGAATCCTCCAATTAATGCAGAGAAAGATGAATATAAAGGTAGCAATAAACGCATGAAGATAAAGAATGGTATTTATTGTATTGAGAAGAGAGAAAATCTGATACTTCTCATTCATATATAGGTGAAATTAAAGTAATTTGCAATTAACCTTTCTAGCTATTAGGATAATAACAATCTAACTATTACCAAACATGGTAACTGTTTAAATAATTAATAATAATTATTAATTATAACCTTATGTGGTAAATGAGAAGAAATTGTAACTGCTTTATATGTATTTTCGATTCAGTAACCTTCATGGTTTTAACTTCAGTTGGTTCTCAGTGAGTATAATCTGCAAAGCACAAACATAAATCTTAAAGTGCTTGGAGAAGGGTTTTAAACGCAGACAGAAAGGGAGATATAACGTGAATGATTATTTGATATATACTAGGCAGAAAGGTCACGATGGTCAATGACTCAATGGCATAAGCAGAAACTATATATGATAATCAAATTAAAATATATGATAATCATTATATATATCTATTTAATTTATACACCGAATTTCTTTTATTTTTTTCATCTCTCCTGATAAGGTTTGCTATTATTGTGTAGTTTTTGTTGTTTTTTATACATTCTTGCAAGTTTATTTTCACTACTTTGAGTATGCTTTATTATTGTCAGTGTTGTTTCCTCATCATTTATACAGATAAATATTTTTTTCCCTTTTATAATATGACTCGAAAAAAGAAAAAAAACTATAAATGAAAACTATATATATATATATATATATATATATATATATATTTATTTATTGCACAACCCTCAACCATGCAGATGGTTAAAAAATGACAGCGTGTATTAGTACTCTAATATCTACATGAAATTTATTTACATTCAAAATTAGTCCACAAACCAGTGTCAAAAACATTAATAATTTATATAAACTAAATTTTATACATTATGCTTCCATTCAATAACCTGCATGGTTACCAAGTCACTCAATAACATCTACAAACATAAATCTTAAAGAGCTTAGTTTAGCTGAGAAGGAGATATTAAAGAGAAAGGAAGTTTGGTACTGCCTCAAGGTAATGATGGTTAATGGCATAAGAAAAAGCTACATAATTAAAATCCAAAATATTGATAGAAGTTTAAAAGGTGATGGTCCCAACCACTATTCTTTATTATGGAAGACCACCTGGTAGTGGATAGTATTTCTTCTTCACTGTGAGTTAGTATGCAATTATTTTTTTAAGACATGCATCCGCTGCTCTGGTAAGACAGCATCGCATCAAACGAATCCAATGCTCAGTGAAGATTGATGGGTTCCTGTACAATATGGGGTGGAACACACCAACTTCACATGGAATGCACTCTTGATACACACAAACACACTCTTTTTTTGTGTTTTTTTAACACACTCCTCTGTTCAGTGGGAAGGAAACACCTTATTTATATTTTTTTTCTTCATTTTAACACCACTTGGTATATAGTCAATAATGGTTGTTCCATCACCCTAATGCCCCCACTCAGGTCACAGGCCAGCGTTACCTAGCTCGGCAACAAGTCATGTTCGTCAGTTATTTATATGTATTAATTTGTGACAATATCTGTCAGATGTGGGCCACTTGTAAACACCATATGAAGAATGCATGGTTTCCGTTAACTTACACAGATGTTGCCATCAACAATGCCAAAATTGTTATTGGCTTCGAGGGTCATTTGCATGGGTTTTTTCCAGGCATATGTCGTAATTCTCATCTCCCAAGGCATGATATATATGTAAAAAGAAGGTGGAATATAACTTAACTTTTGATATCTTTTTCCAATGATATTGTCTCTAAGGAGTAGAGAAAATGATGCTTCTCATGTTTTGATGGAGAATTAGTGTGAAAAGTTTGACCGTGGCAACAAGTCATACATCAAAGTCTTTATTGTTCATGGACTATGATTTAGTGTCGCATCGCACATAGTGTTGTGGTGAATCCACAGGAGTGTGGAATACACTAGCAAATGACCACCATTGAAATCTGGAAACTCGATCTAGTAGTACCTGCACCTGACGCAGTATATCATTGCTGTTATCTATGGGTGAGATCTGATAGTTAATTTCAACAAAATAAAATAAAAACTAAATTAAATTATACTTAAAATAATTGTATTTCTTCTTTTATTAGCAAAATTTGTTCTAAAGAATATATAATTCATCATCTTCCATTACTACTATCTATAATTTCTAATGATATCTTTTATTTAATGAAATTAAAATGACATGATTGAATACCCTATCAAGGCCAGCAAATTAAAATACACTAGTAACTAAGAAAATTTTGGTAGTTCAGTTTTATTCCGTATTTATAATTGGCAATATTTTTAGGTGATAAATGCGAATGTCGACAATTTTTCTTAGAAAATGGAAGCCATTCCCAAACTATTAAGCCAAAAGTAGTTATAGATAACATTTTCCTTTTAATTACATAATGTTTTTATAGTGTTATATATTTTGCACTAACTATATAAACATAGCGCTTTTAACAACTATATATAAATCATTATTTATAATGCTATTTTCAAGAAACGCTATCTATTTAGAGATAGCATTTTTTTGTTAAAAAACACTGTAAATAGTTTTTTTCTTAAAAAAAAAAACCTATTCATGTAAACAACTACCTACTCTTCATAAACTTAAACTAAAATCAAATATAGATCAAATTTTAATCGCTATCCATAATAAAATCTTGTACTTAAATACATAACAAACTAATATATAAACATAATTAATAAATAAATATGAGTATAAATATACTCATGTCAATCAACATTTTCTTCTTTCAACACCAATATTATCAGAATCTATTGTACCACAATATATCAAATTATTAACTAACAATAAAAAAAATATAAAATCAAATTATAATAAAAAATGCATGCTTCAACTTATTAGATTGTACATAACTTTAATCAATCAATTATTAACACAAAAATCCAATATAAAGGAATCATGACAGCCAACAACACATTTTGTATGACATTTATAAGTTAATTTTTCTAATGACTACAAATATAGTAAAAAAAAGAAAAAAAAACATACATAATGACATTTTCAAAATATCCACAGTATTTAGATACTAGATGTATATAGAAAATCACTATGCTACAAACATACCATGACATAAAGACTAACCTATAATAAACACTTATAAACCATATATTGAGCCCATTCTTCCTGAACTTAAGTGATTTGATCATTTGAATATTGTTGGTAAGAGTAACTTGAGAAGTACTACAAAAATTTAATAAATAAATATTAAAAATGATTTAAATTGTTGTTAAATGTAATAATAATATGATACCAAGATCACATACGCCTTTGGAAATCGTTCCTTGATAGCAATTAATTATGTCCTTCATACATCAACATGTATAATACCCAGAATAATTTGAGTTGGGTTGTCTAGGACACTACATAAATAAACCAAAGAAAAAATATGATCAATATAATCCAATAATGATAATATGATATTCACATAACAAATGTAAATTACCTTACTCTTATCCAGCTGATGTTATTTAACTTTATCTTTGATACCAATTTACTTATTTGAGATTGATGCATGTTTAAGATCCTAATTAATAAAGACAAATCAATAACTGATATATAAGTAAATAATGTATATAACACAAAATGGAAGTGATGATTCTTACATGTCAAATAAGTTCTTCATTTCTATCCTTGTAATATGCTTACAATGAAATTCCAAATAATAAATTGCTTTTTTTTTTTAAGATTGATAGCCAATAATATCCAATATGCACTAAAATAACAAATAAGTTAACAAATTTGATTTTTGTCTATCATTTGATTTAAATTTGTAGGTCTAACATGCATTCATATCTTATATCCTAAAAAAAAGCCTATATCTTGTAATATATAAGGCGCATATAAGACCAACTTTTAATCTTGATTAAATTAATATATAAATTGATAATCAAACCTAACAAAATTCTAACTTATAAATTTCTACACTCTGTCACTTTAAAACTAAGTCTTTAACAAAATTTTAACTTTAAAACAAAATCATGCAAACAATTTAAGGAGTAAAGAAAGTAAGTCTAGTATTCATTACATAAATATGAGGTAAAATAAATAGGAGAAAAACAATCCAATACAGTAATTTTATAGGGTAAAATAAAAAAGAGGAAGACAATTCAATACACAAATGAGTAAATTAAAAAAGAAGTAAGTCTAGTGTTCATTATGATTTTATGAAGTTAAAAAATAAATCTCAATTTCTAAAATCCTAACTTATAAATTTCTACACTATGTCACTTTCTTAAAAAAAACCACTATGTTCTGTCACTTTAAAACCAAATCCTAACTTTAAATCAAAATCCTAACATTCTGTGTAAATTAAAGCGAGATTAAATAATAAAATAAATAAAAGCATAAATTAATTGTTTAGTACAAACTATTGTGGCTGCGTGGGTTGAGCACGACATCGGAGATACGGATAAAATAAATGCACTAAAGGTTGAGCGCGACATCAGAGACAATCACAATAGTAGCCACATGAGAGACAACACTAGAGGCGGCAAAGACGAGAGAAAAAGAATGAGAAAAAGGAAATAAGTAGTTACAAAATTTAATTCGAAGAAGAGAAAGAGAATGACATAAGGTAGCAAAGACGAGAGAAAGAGAAATGATACTCGAGACTAACAGAACACACAGACGTATGGCAGCAAAAAACAAACGAACGTAACACAAAATAATGAATGTAACTCAGAGAAGTAGTTACATAATCACAATTTAACTGAACTCTAGAAAGAGAAAGATCAGAAATAGAATGAACGACGTGCATGCACTTTCTAACTTGTTTCAATCATTAATTATTAGCAAAAACACATATGTTATGTATTCACATTTCTATTTTAATATCTTATAACAATTCTAGGATTTTAATTTAATATATTTTATCAATTTTTATATTTTTAAATATAAATTATTATGTGACATATTTTGAAGTATATTTTTTTAATTTTATATTTTTTGTTTATGATAATATGATCAAAATATCACAGATCATCAATGGATATATCAAACATGCAGTAAATATGAAAATGAAAAGATGAGAGAGTTTGAATAGAACTCAAAATATTGTCGCAACTGTGTATTTTCATGTTTATTAAGAATATTTATCATGAAATGTATACATATATTAATCATGTTTAAGGAAGATTGATTTATGATAAGGTATAAATTGTGAAAATGTGCATATATTAATAAGGAGAGTTATATTTACGAAAGTGAGAACAATCCTAAAATGTTTAGAAGGTGAAATAGTCATAAAATATGGATACCAAAAGGTCATATTCCCATTATATAATATAATATATATATATATATATATATATATAGTATACAAGATAATATCATATATTATAAATTGTAGATATAGTTGGACAATTATGTATGTTGGATATCAATATTTTAAAGTAATGTTTTACTTAAAGTTATAAGGTTTGTCTAGTGATAAAGTGTATAGTTGAGAAGTGATAGGTTGTGGTTCGAGTCTCTTTATGCTAGAATAAGTATTTTGAAAAGTGAACATTATTCGCTTTATTAATAGTATGTATATATATAGAATTAAATTATTTTAAGATGCTATTAAATTTGCATCATTCATAAATATTAAATTTAAATGATTTAAAAAATACAAGAGGTATTATTTTAAATATATCTATATACATCAAGTTTAAAGTTCAAAATACTATTAATTATTTCAATAATTTAAAAATATAAGATGTAATTTAAATTTAAAATATTATTCAATTGTTTCAATGATTTTAATAGAAAAGGATCTAACATATTTAAATTTTAATAGATATAAGGATAAATTTTCCTATGATAGTCAAATTTAAAATACTATTAAGTTATTTCAATAAACAAAAAAGAAGATTTAATTTAAATTTAAATTAAAAATATTATTAAGTATTTCAATGATTTTAACAAGAAAAAGATATAATTTAAAGTTCAATAATATATGTTATTTTTAAAAAGATATGAACAAAAATTTTTCTTCTAAAATTTTAGCGATACTATTTGAACATGACAATAATTTAAATAATAAATATAATGTTAAATTTTAAATTTAAATTTCGTGATAGTCAAATTTAAAATTCAAATATTGTTAAATAATTTCAAAATTTAAAAAATATAATGTAATTTAAATTTAAAATATTATTGAAGTATTTGAATGATTTTAACCCAAAAATATATTATTTAAATTTAAATAACATATGTTATCTTTAAAGATATATAAACAAAAAAATTTCTTCTAATATTTTAGGGATGCTAATCTTAAATTTCATATTATTTGATTAGGAAAATAACTTAAATAATAAATATAATGATAAATTTTTAAATTTAAATTCCATGATAGTAAAATTTAAAATTAAATACTATAAAATTATTTCAATAAATTAAATAATAAGATGTAATTTAAATTTGAATATATATATATATATACACATATATATATATATATATATATATATATATAAGCATTTATAACTTAAAGGAACATATACCTAGCATAACATTTTATCTCATTACTTTCATAAATAATTTTTTAATTTGATATTTTGTAAAATGTCACAATAATTTCGATATTAAATTTAAGAAAAAATATAAATATATATTATATCACAATAACATTTCAAAATTCAAAAGATAATAAAAGGATTTTGAAGATTTTAGCCAATATAAGATAATTTGTATCATTTATGTATTTTTTTATGACAAAAAAGTTTACCAAAAAATATTTAAGAATAATTATGTAATTTTATGTTCTAAAATGGTCACAATAATGTTAATATTTAACCAAAAAATAAATATGAACTCTATCATGATCAACTTTAATTTTAAATTAATTTACACCAATACAAAGGTATTTCAAAATAAGAGTGAATTTTTTTAAGATGCTCACAAGCAAGAAGAAATATGGAAGAGACAGCACCGACTTGCTATTGGTAAGATTTTCACCACTACTTCCAACTTTGGAGGATTGTTCCTCAAGTAAAAAAATTATAATTTAGATAGCACTTAAGATATAAACGCTATCTATAGAAGAAGGTAGAGTATATTATAGATACTATTTTTTTGGACAAGGGTTATATATGCTATCTATGTAAAAAGAAGGAACACATAGATAGTGTTTGACTCATAAGTGTTATCTATGTAGAAAGACATAACACATAAATAATGTTTGTCTCAATAAGCACTATCTATATGCTCTAGTTTCTTTTATAGATAGCGTTTATATCTTAAGCACTATCTAATTGATCTATGTCTCTTTTTAGCGTAGTAAACTTGTTTAAATATTCCTCACTTCCAAAGTGTCAAGGTCATGGACTGCTAGCTTATTCAAGTACTCAGCTCGTTACAAGGAATAGCTTATTCCACGAATCATGTCTTTTACTTTTTGGGTTTGAAATTCTTGTTCTTTGATTTACATGTTATATACATGTACAATTTAATTTCTCACATATTAATTGAACTATTTCATTTGTTATTTTCATTGGTGAACTTCGTATAAAAGTAGTGGAATCTAAGTGTAAAAGAAACAATTTGACTCCATTGTAAATATCTCCATTGATACAGTCATTCTTGCTATGAAATTGAATAGAATGAATTTATCTAAATGTCGTTAGATATGCCAATTGTTTTCGCTTGTTAATAATCAAATTTAAACTACACATATTTAAATCTATTAGAGGCATTGAAATTGTACTTTTGACAGAGGAATTAATGCAGGGCATCAACTAAATCCACATCCTAAATTGTCTTAGAAATATATCTAAACTTTTCTTAAACTAGCTTTTCATTCAACTAAGCCTATATCATAAAATGGTCTCCCTATCCTTTCTACCAATCAAAGAAGCTTTAACTATTTCATAATTCTAAAATTATCAGTAGCATCAGAGTTACATTCGATCATTTACTGGGCATACCCCACTATCTTCAAAATTCTCCCAATATCCTACTCACATCCAAAAATTTTTAACCCATAGCTAACACCATTCAACCAACATTTATCCATTTCTCATTCTTAATGGTGAAAATTATGATTTATGGAATACAAAATTGAAGACATATTTCACCTCCCAAGATTTGTCGGATACAATAGGAGGAGGACTTTATGCTCTAGAAGACACCTCACCTCTTACTGCGGCTCAATAAAAGAAGTTGAAGGAGAACAAACAAAAGAATTCAAATGCACTATTTATCTTGCAATAGGATGCCATTGACATAATTTTTCCAAGAATAATGGCTATCAAAACAGTAAAAGAAACATGGACTACGTTGCAGGAAGAGTTGAAGGAAGTGAAAAGATACATACTGTAAAACTCCAAACTTTACGGTGTGACTTTGAATTATTAAAAATAAAGGAATCTGAGATTGTAAAGGACGACGGGGAAAATATTCTTGACAATAAGATGGTCGAGAAAATTCTAATGAATGTTCCCCATAAATATGATCTAATCATGACAATGATTGAGCAAACAAAATATCTATCTACCTTGTGCATGACAGAATTTATAGGGTCAATTGAAGCTTATGAGCAAAGGTTAAATAGGCATGATGAAGACTTAATAAAAAATGCCTTTCAATCAAAGTTTAAATTGCAGTCTCAAAATAAAGGGAATGTAGAAAAAAGGAATAATGGAGAAACTTCTAGAAATAAAGAGAACTTTAGAAATTATCAAAATGAATATCCTCCATGTGACATTTGCAAGAGAACAAAACATGCTGAGAAAGACTGTCAATATCGTGGAAAGTGCCACAATTTCGTTACTACAATAAATTCAAACATGTGGAGATGTAGTAACAAAAATAAGCATCAAGCCAATTTTTCTTAAGAGTATGATTAAGAGCATCATCTTTTCCATGCTACCTAAGATTCCAGTAGTGAAATAGGTGGAAGTTGGTACTTTGATAGTGGCTATAGCAATCATATGGACAAATATGTAAGCATCTTCAAGGATATTGATGAATTTGTCAAAGTGAAAGTTCAAATGGGGAATGGTATTGTCTTTGAATCAAAAGGTAAAGGCATTGCTATGGTGGACACAAAGAAAGGTATGAGACTTATTACTAACGTCCTACTAGTTCCCAACTAGAAAGAAAATCTCTTAAGTATTGGTTAAATAATGGAGAAAGGTTACACAAACTACGATTTTCAACAAGACAGACATGGAGAGCAAACGACTTATTTGAGCTAATCCATACAAATATTTTTGGACCAATAAAGACGTTGTCACTCCATAAAAATAGATATTTCATTCTCTTCATAGATGTTTTTTCTACAATGACTTGGATCGACTTCATAAAAGCAAAATCAGAAGTCTTTGGAATTTTTAGGAATTTTAAAGCCATTCTTCAAAAACAAAGTGGGAAACAGATAAAAATACTTAGCATTGATCATGGAAAAAAATACACATCCCACAAGTTTGATAAACTCTGTGAAGATGAAGGCATTAAGCGACAACTTACGATTGCATATTCTCCATAACAGAATGATTATGTGAGAGGAAAAACCATATAGTAATGGAGATGGCTAGATCGATGTTGAAGGAGATATATTACCAAACACCTTTTGGGTTGAAGCAGTTTATACTGCTGTCTACATACTTAATAGATGTCTAACTAAAGCAATCTAAGATAAAACTCCAATTGAAGCTTTGGAGTGGACAAAAACCATCAGCAAAGCACCTAAGGGTATTTGGATCTATTCACTACATACAGATTCTAGAAGATTCTAAAAGAGAAAAGACATAAGCTAGAAACAAAACTATATAAGGAATCTTTCTAAGGTATAGCACACAGTCAAAAGGATATCAAGTCTACAACTTGCAAACCAAGAAGCTAACTATTAGAGGGGATGTTGAAGTCAATGAAAATGTTGCTTGAAATTTGAATGACAAGAAAATAGAGAAAAACATTGCTATACCAATGCGACAACCTCAAGGAGTTGAAGAAACTACAGAAGTCCTAGTTGAGAGTCATTCTCCTCCAAAGCAACAAAGTACATCACGAGAGTCTACTCTAAGACAAATTAGATCTTTGGTGGACATATATGAAACTGATAACTTGAATATACTTGACCCAGAAAGCTTTGAAGAATTATAAAAGAAACAAGTATAGGTCAAGGCTATGGATGAAGAGATAAAAAGATTGAAAAAAATAATACATAGGAGCTAGTAGACAGTCCAAAAGACAAGGATGTAATCAGGGTAAAATGGGTTTATAAGACAAAGTTCAATCCCAATGGCACTATACAAAAGTAGAAAGCTAGGTTGTTAGCTAAGGGATATTCATAATAATTAGGAATAGATTACAAATAGACATTTGCCCTAGTAGCTCGCTTAGATATAATCAGAGCTCCAATATCTCTTGCTGCATAAAATGGTTGAAACATCTACCAACTAGATGCCAAAGTCCGCTTTTCTCAATGGAGTATTACAAGAAGAGATCTATGTGGAGCACCCAGGAGGTTTTGTGAGCAAAGGCAATGAAGACAAAGTGTTACTATTAAGAAAACATTTATATAGTTTGAAGCAAGTTCATCAGGCATGGTACAGTAAAATAGATCAAGGATTCAGGAGGAGTAAGAGTGAGCCAACACTATACATCAAGACCCAAGGTCAGTATGACACTTTCGTTGTCTCCTTGTATGTAGATGATTGTATCTACATTAAGAACAATATAAATATGATTATCAAATTCAAAGAAAACATGATGAAGACATTCAAAATGACTGACCTTGGCTTGATGAACTACTTTCTTGTTATTGAAGTTAGTCAAAAGGAAGAAGGGATATTCATTTGTCAAAAGAAATATATAGAATCTCTACTCAAGAAGTTCAACATGAATGGTTGCAAAGCTGTCACTAGTTGACTTGTAACAAACAAAAAGCTACAAAAAGATTATGTAGCACCAAAAGCTAATACATATCGCTACAAAAGTCTAATTGGGAGCTTACTATATTTAACAGGCATATGACTTGACATCATGTATGTTGTAAGTATTCTATCAAGGTTTATGAAAATCCTAAGCTAAATTCACTCTAGAGTAACTAAAAGAATTCTCAGTTATTTAAAAGGTAGAAAAGAGTTTGGTATATGGTATAAAACCATGAGCAACTTAGGTACATTGATAGTGATTGGACAAGATTGACAGATGACATGAAGAGCACCTTCGGTTATGCCTTCTCACTTGGATCGAGAATATTTTGTTAAGCATAAAAAAAGCAAGACACCATTGCACAATCAACCGCAGAGGTAGAATACACGACAACATCTGAAGCTACAAGTCAAACAATTTGGCTATGAAGAATACTTACAAAAATTGGAGAACAATAACATGGACCTACTAAAATTTATTACAATAATAGTAATGACAATGGCAAAAAATCCAGTGCATCATAGCAACACAAAACACATAGCAATCAAATATCACTTTATTAGAGATGCAGTTGGTACTAAAGAAGTCAAGCTAGAATATTACAAGAGTGAAGATCAATTTGTTAACATATTCACAAAGGCACTATCGAGACCAAGATTGGAACAGCTTCATGCTTTTTTTGGAGATACTCAAATTTGCATAAAGGAGGAATGATGAAAATTCATGCAAATTCTAGAATGATGTAGACAAATACATATAGTAGAATATTCTAGAATAATACATGATAGCTCTAGAATTACATATATATAAAATCTTCTAGAATAATGCATGATAGCTCTAGAATTACATGTAGATAGAAAACTCTAAAATAGTGTATGATATCTCTACAATGGTTGTGTTGAAGCCTATAAATAGACCATGTACTCTTTATTTGTAATCAACCCAAGAAACTAACAACTCATTTCCATTCAACGTTATTCCAACTATTTCTCTAAACTAGCTTACTTTTCAACCAAGTCTATACCATAAATTGGCATTTATGTAAACTGGAATAGCTTGATTTGGTCTGCATAGGGAAGGCAAAAAAATCCGCGCCCACAGATACCCATGGATAAATTTTGCGAAAATATCTGCACAGATAGTATAAATGGGTATCCGCCACCCACAGGTATGAGTTTTTTTCTACCCGCTTCTTAATAGGCATGGGTACGGGTATCATAATACTCGTACCCGCAGGTACCCGCTACCCGCTAAACTAGAATAATATATATTTATATATATATATATATATAAGTTAAAAAAGATAATATTTTTGGAAAATAAATCAAATTAAAATATTAATTATCAAAATTCATTAATATCAATCTTTTTTTTTTTTTTGAAAACTTCATAGTTAATAAAATTATTTATTATAAAAATGTCGATAATATAAATTAAAGATTTTATTTTATTAAATATTTTCTTATAATATATTATATTAATCTACTTTTAGATCTAATTAATCTTGTAGAAACTAGTATAATTTTATTTCTAGATTTTCCAAAAAATAAATGATTTATTTGATAAAACTTCTTATAAAAAATATTTAATTTTAAAAAAAAATTATTTTTTTAAAGTATCCATGGGTAATAAAAAAAAACTCGCGGATATTTCTATAGTGGGTAATGGGTGGCGCGTTTTTGTTACGGGTCGAGTAGCGGGTAGCCACTACCTTTGCCCGCCCTTACCCATTGCCATTCCTAGGTCTCCACATCATGTTTAGCATTTTTTTTAATTTATGCAGATATGGATCTTTTTAAAAAATTTAGAATACTTTTAGGAGAAGTCTATGGTACCTCATCTTATTTAATAGCTATTGATACTTTCTTTTTTCTGACCAATCAAAATGCAATGTAATATTTTTATAAATTAAAATAAATTTTATTTATTTATATATAAATAAGTCCTTTAAAAAACTTATTTATATTTTGGTATTTCCACTTGTGTCCCCGTGCTTAGGTATTGCTTTTTGTTTCAGGCTAAGTCATAGAGAGTCACCTGTTCCAACCCCATTTGAAGAAAAGGGTTTGGTTAACTTTATCCTCCATGGTCTCCGAATCCTTACTCATCGGCCGTCTCCGCGAGTTCCTTCGGAGCTCTGATCTCAACACCACCGCCACCATCCGCTGCTAATTAGAGGTCGATTTCAGAATCGATGTAAGGCATTCATTAGGGAACAATTGGACCTGCTCCTCCAAATCGAGCACAACTAAAACGAACAAGTAGAGGAACAACATCAAAACGACGACGTAGAGGATGCGCTTGATAATGCCGACCAAGGCCAATCGTCCGATTCCAACGAAGAAGACGACGACGATAAACTCACGCACGCCAAAAATGCCATGCATAAAGCACAGTTAGTCAATTTTGTCTTTTGATTCAAAACAAACATTGCATTTTTTCTTTCAATTTTTCTCATTCTTTGCATCTTGCTGCGTCCAATTTCATTACCGTGGTGCAACCAATGGCGTCATCGCTTGATGTTAATTTTTGGGGGTTTTCTTTTTAATAAAATTTTTATTGTTTCATGATGTCACAGTCCCACAAGAACATAGCTTTCTATTGTTTTTAATAATTGGGATTCACTCTCAAACTATGTTCCGTTGCTCTCTATAAAAATTGTGTGCTTTTCAAGTTAGTGACCAGGTTACTTGCCTTATAGGATTACATGAATGGGAAAGTGTTTGATTTTAGTTTTTTTTATGCATTATTTGCTTTGCTTAGCACCCTAATATTGTTTAACATGCTTTCTTTTATGGTAATGCCAATGAAGAATGAAATTTTAATTCTATTTTTTTCTTTCTTTGCATCTGTGAATATTGCAATTAATAATATGGCCTCATAAACACTGGATAATTTTTGTATCACGTTGTTATCAAATTTTAGCAGTATAATATACTTGTTCTATAATTGTAGATTTTTGCGATCTCCCCTTTTTGCTAATACAATAGTTGCTTGTGAAGTTAATTTTTTTGTCATCTGACTGGTGTGTCCTTGAATCTAGATGGTTGTTTTAGCAAGAAATTCCTTACAAATCTTTTGATCACACAATGGGATGTTCCAATCCCTCTTAACAACATACAGTTAGTCACTTTTATTAATTGTTACTATGGTTGGATTCCTCTTTTGCTTGGACTATTATCTTCAAACTACTATTAGTTTGTAATTATATATTTCTTGAGCCATAACAGTAAACCATTCTCAAAAAAATTTCCTCAAGCACTAATGAAAATTTAATCTATAGCAAGTATCAAGATTCTGATTCTATTATGATTCATGTTAATATATATAAGCACCATTGGTATTGCCACATACAGTATATACAAGTACAGAAGTACCTAAGTGTCAATTTTTTCCATTGGTGAAACCCTTGTTAACAGCTTCTGTTTTATCTTATGCTTCAGATTTGGCAAGTTAGGTGATGAGGTAGTAAAGAAAATAGGTGGTGCTTTTTGAAAGAATGTATTGTACCTCATCTTATTTAATAGGTACTGATACTTCCTTTTTTCTGACCAATCAAAATGTAAATTTTTCTAATGTCATTGTCCATTGATATTTAGTGTGTTTGGTTAAGTATTTACAAAAGTTGATTTTGAAAGAAATTAATTTTGTAAAATTGATTTTGGTTAGAATTGATTTTGAAGTAAAGAAATGTATGCTTTGATGTTTACCTTAAAAGCAAGTTTCATGCAAAACATAGTATAAAATTTTCAACTCAACATAGTTATGTTCATCACTTCTAGACTCTAGCAACCTAAGGTTTTGAGGCTAATTTAATTTTATGTAGTAGTAACCAAACACCTATAGTCTAATGAAGCAAAATCAATTCTAAAGTTGTCCAGCTGAAACAAAAGATACACTATGTTTGAAGTAAAACTTGATATATTTTCACTTATATGTTTTTAAAAATACAAAAAAATATTATTTTTTCAACCAAAATCATGTGTCCTAAGTTGAATGTGTGTTTGATACGTTTTAATGTCGTTGCAAATATGGCTATTATATTACACTAATTTTCATATTCCATACCAAATTACTATCTACCCGTCAAGGAATCGTATGGCAGATTTTGGTATAATCAGGAATATGGGAATATTGTGCTCTATAATTTTCATCTTCCATGCCAAGTTGCTATCTATCCATCAAGGAATCATGTAAGGCAGATCTTGGTATAATTAGGGATATGGGAATATCGTGCTGTATAACTTAGATAGTCTACTAGCCATTCGCCATTCCCTACTGATCAACTTGTCTGTTTTGTTTTTACCTATTTCTTTTGTAGAGAATTTGGTTTGGTTTGTCAATGATTTTATTAGCAACTTCCATACACTAGATATATGATGATTAACAAGCCTTTCATTATTTGTTTGCTTTGTGGTCAAATAATATTCGCACCAAGTGATTAATACCAAAGATCATAAGTATCAGTTTTATTATATTAACTTGTTTACCATCTATTCTCTTGATATAGAAGGATTTCTAATATTTGGTTGCATTTTTTTAAGCTCAATGGAGTTACAATAGTTAGAAAGGACGTGGAAGAGGAAGAGAAGATGAGCTAATGTTTAGTTTGCTGTTCATTTAGTATTAGTAATTCTTACAGTGGTTTATACCAATAGAAATTAAGGACATATTGTATGATTTGGAGTTTTAAAGGTTTTCTTTTTTTGGAGAGAGGGAGTTAATGTTTACACTTTAGATAAGCTGATGTCTGTTTTGAGTTTCATAATTAGTTTTTTAATTATAAATATATCGATATGATGAACATGGTGAAGAAAATGAGCCTAGCACCTTAATTATGTTAATTATATGTTTCATTGTTGTGTTGCCTATTATATGCTTGTTCTGCAGAATAAGTAGGATATTTATTTCTTGTCATGATATGCTCTTGTTACACTTCCACCAAGTTCATTTGGTTTGGTGGAAAAATGTTTGTAAACCATTTTATAATTATTTACACGCATAAATCTTAATCTGGTTATAATTTTTTTTTAAAAATAGGATATTCTAAGTTTTTCTAATTTAAAGCTTTTAGATTTTTTTAATAGTTATCACAAATAAACAATGATTAGTAAATTTTAAAACCTGAGTTGGTAAATACAATTTATTAGTTGTTCTAATTTTAAACTTCTAAATAAATAGTATTATAGATAAGTATAGTTAGTCAATCATAGAAAATATCCAAGATATTTTATCTTAAAAAATTATCTTTTTTATTTAAAAACAACAGTTAATAAATAGAGTTTAAAACATTACAATCATTAAACTAAGAATATCTTAAATACTTACTCTAAGCAATTATTTTTTTTAAAATGATATATTATTAGTTATTCTCATTAAAACCTTCTAGATAAATAATAGTTATCATAAATGAACATGGTTAGTCAATTATAGAAAATATTCAAGATATTTTATCTTAATTTTTTTAATAAAAATCATCGCTTAATATTAAGAACAATTGTATTCATAAAAAATCAAATCAATGTAAAACATCCTCTAAAAGTTTGAGAATGTAAAACATATTTAAAAAACAAATTAAAATTCAGCACTACTAAAAAAATACTACAAAATTCAAACTAACAAATACTTTAGAGTGAATAATAAATATGTGCTTATGAGTCTATGGAAGCTTTCTGTTGTCCCAAGTTTCTTCTCAATTCATAGTAAACCTTTGCATTTCATGCAATAATCAAAAGCTTTAGACATTATTTCTTTTAATATTTTGTTGTACTCATCGTTGACTAATTCTAATGTTATACGTGTACGTGTAGTATGATCAACCTGTCAAAGACAACACAAATAATATGATTATTTATATTTATCATGAGTGATAAAATAATAAATATAACTATATACTTACAAATATTTTATCATAATTGTCCTCCCATGGACAATTTTTCATCCATTCTGCTACCCACACTCCGCAATCACCACTGATATGTAACCATTCAAATTATATTAAAATTATTAGCTCATTATATAATTAAAGAAGAGAGATGTTAAGCACTTACGATCCAGGATGTTGATATCCAAGGCCCTTTTGGCTCAACAATAACGAACTTCCATATATCATTTTCAACCGCACTAGTTGAGCAATCATAGAAGCACTTTGTCATGAGCATTTGTTGTAGAAACATTACCTGCATATGTGAGAAAGCAACAATAAGAATAACACGTGATAAATAAAATGAATGAGTTTAAGAGATACTTAGCAACTTTTGCACTTTGTAGTGTCGACCCACTTTTGTTTCGGAACTACACAAAGAGTCCAACACTAATAATTTTTCCCATCAAAGTCAACAATTAACAAATACCAATGGTTGCCTTGGTCATTAATAGGTAAAAAAATCTGGCAAAATAGAAAATTTCAAAAACTAAGTTTTCCATAATTTTTCAAATGTTAATGAATTTGTTAAACATACTATTTATATTATTACCTTCTGTACATGGTCCAATTTTCCCATGTAGTAACGAAGATCTTGCATAATTTTTTCAGGAGTTGGTGTTCGAACTACATCAAGTACATATTGTTGTCCAAAAGAAGAAAATTATAATATTTGTCATTTGTAAAATAATAAATTTGGACTGGAGAAGTATTTATACCGCAAATGTGGTTGGTAGGAACAAGGTAGTTAATTTAATCTCAGTCTTTCTATGAGTACGTGCAGCTTGGTAGCCAATGCATTAAGAACCTACAATTTATAATAAAAATGTAATAAACTTAGCATTAGTTGAATAAAAATATTATTTAAATATAGTTCTTATATCTATTCAATCTAACTTACCTCCTAGTCCACCTAACCATTGGGTACAAGATTGTACTGCTTTTCTATCTCTTTTAAAAGATCCATGACTTATTAGAACTTTCGTCCTTCCAGATACCATATACATATAAATGATATGCATATAATTGGTATTACATATATGAATCATATATCAAATTAAGTATCATACTTATCGGCATATTGTGCATCCTTTGTAAAAATATATGCCAACAGCGATGTCTCGCATTCATCCAAAATCATATCAGGAGGTGCTCGAAATGAATTGGAAACATCTATCAAAACATTATGTATATGTTAATTTAAAAAATTAAACTTATGTATTAAAATTATAATATATATATATATATATATATATATATATAAATTTTTTTATTTGACTTACTTGTAATTCTACAACTTTAGTTCTACCATCCCAACCATAAGGCTTCAATGGTTGATAAGAAATATAGTATTCTTTAGGACTTGTTTCTTGATACTCAGATAGCAATTTCCTTCTACTATTGAGACTGGGTCTTGAACTAGTACCTTTATGTGAATGTTCCATTTGTTTGACACCAAAAGCAGGAGTCGATTGTGATAATAACCTTGCTATACCAGATGAGGACATAGTGAACTTTGAATGTGAGTATTCTCTTCCAATTAGCTCAGTTAATTGGTTAAAACAAAGTTTAATTTCATCAAAACAACTTGTATTGTTTATAATATCATGCTCAGTTTTGTTCACCATGTTTTGCTCCGTCATGTTGATCATCTCATCCTTAATCTTTTTGAAAATCTTGTGTTCAACCTCCATATCTTCTTCCTTACTCTCTTGTGGGGCATAATTAGGACAACTTATTAAAAAAAAGTAACATTTGAACAATATTTTTTTAATACAAATATATATATATCAACTGACGGGATGAACAATTTCATAAAAAGGCTAAGAATAATAATAACTAATTAATCTAAAAAAAAAAATCGTGAAAAAAATAAAATATAATTAAGATAAGATGATAAATTTACCTGGATGATGATGATATGTTAAGGACTTCTTGAGTAGTAGCAGGAATATGTACGATTTTATTCTCTTGCCTTGTATTCTTTCTCACCCCTCTCAAAGGTGTACTTGCTCTCAAAGGTGTGCCTCCTCTCACAAGTGTGCCATGACCAATTGCTTTACTATACCTATTATTTTTCTCACTACGAGTCATAGTTGCGAGTGTGTGTTGAGAAAGTTGAGTGTAAATGTGGTTGAGATAATCACACTATAAACATGATTGTGATAATGTGAGTATAACAATTCCAATCTTCAACTCTATGTATAATAACCATTATTTATCTAGAAGTTTTAAATGAGAATAACCAATAATATACTATTTTAAAAAAAATACCCACTTAGATTAAGTTGTTGAGATAATCTTAGTTTAATGATTCTAATCTTTCTACCTCTATTAATTAACTAGTCTTTTTAAATGAAAAAGATAATTTTTTAAGTAAAATATCTTGTATATTTTCTATAATTGGCTAACCATACTCATCTATAATATTATATCTAGAAGTTTAAAATTAGTTTCTCTTAAGAATATACTATTTTTTTTTAAAAAAAATAATTTGAGTATGTTGTTAGGATAATCTGAGTTTAATTATTCTAATGCTTTGAACTCTATCTATCAACTCATATTTTTAAATTAAAAAAGATAATTTCTTAAGATAAAATATCTTGTATATTTTCTATAATTGGCTAACCATACTCATCTATAATATTATTTATCTAGAACTTTAAAATTAGTTTCTCTTAAGAATATACTATTTTTTTTTTAAAAATAATTATGAGTACATTGTTAGGATAATTTGAGTTTAATGATTCTAATGTTTTGAACTCTATCTATCAACTCATATTTTTAAATTAAAAAACATAATTTCTTAAGATAAAATATCTTGTATATTTTCTATAATTGGCTAACCATACTCATCTATAATATTATTTATCTAGAACTTTAAAATTAGTTTCTCTTAACATTATACTTTTTTTTTAAAAAAAATAATTATGAGTACGTTGTTAGGATAATCTGAGTTTAATGATTCTAATGTCTTAAACTCTATTTATCATCTCATATTTTTAATTTAAAAAAGATAATTTCTTAAGATAAAATGTCTTGTATATTTTCTATAATTGACTAACCATATTCATCTATAATATTATTTATCTAGAAGTTTAAAATTAGTTTATGTGAAGAATATACTATTTTTTTTAAAAAAATCATTATGAGTACATTGTTAGGATAATCTGAGTTTAATGATTCTAATATTTTGAACTCTATCTATCAACTCATATTTTTAAATTAAAAAAGATAATTTCTTAAGATAAAACATCTTGTATATTTTTTATGATTGGCTAAACATACTCATCTATAAAATTATTTATCGAGAAGTTTAAAATTAGTTTATCTTAAGAATATACTATTTTTTATAGAAAAATAATTATGAGTATGTCGTTAGAATAATCTGAGTTTAATGATTCTAATATTTTGAACTCTATTTATAAACTCATATTTTTAAATTAAAAAATATAATTTCTTAAGATAAAATATCTTGTATATTTTTTATAATTAATTAACCATGCTCATCTATTATTTATCAACAAGTTTTAAGTTATAACAATTAAAATATACTTTTTTTAAAAAAATAATTATAAGTAAGTTGTTAGAATAATCTAAGTTTAATGAATATAATATTTTTAAAATTAAATTTATAACTCTATATCTTTAATTATGTAATAATTTATTTAATAAATATATTTATATGATGAATGAGGCAAATCTCATGTATTTATTAAGCATATATAAAATATGAAATATTTAAATAAAATCAATTAAAAAACACTACATTGATTTTGCAATTTTCTTTTATGAAAATGGAAAGGGATATGTCACGTTTTTACCCTATCACCCACTTTTGTTCTTCTTTTTTTTTTCCCTATCACCCTCATTTGTTCTTCTATGTTTTTTCTTTGAAATCAAATGATAAAAAACATTTCAATTTTTGGGTTCCTTTGTTGTTCGCCCCTTTCTAATTTTTGCCTAGCAGCTTCTCAATTTCTTTGTTCCTCCTTTCTTCTCAATTGTTCGTTCAGTTTGTCAGTTCTGTTATTCCTTTTTTTTATTTGAAAAAGGTGCATTGACACTCTTGATTCCACTCTGATTCCATTCAATTCAGACACTAGATGAGTAATTGTTTTAATTTTGGTTAGTTATTTTCTTCATTTGATTTCTTCAGCATTTTCCAAATTTGATTTTACTCTAATCCTACTATGTTTCAATTTTTTTGTGATTCTATGTATGTGCTACCATGCTGCTCCTGTTTCCTATTGTATTATGCTGTTGTTATAATTTCCCTGGTTATGCATATTTTTTCTATTGTATTTTCACAATTTTGTTGTTGCTGTATTTTCCTGGTTCTATCTTTTCAACAAAAATCTCAATTTTAAATATCTTTAAAAAAATTATAGTAACATGTATGGTAGTTTAGAGGATTTCTTGCATTGTAGTGAGATGGTGGTGCTGCCTTAGATATTAGTGGTTGGTATAGTCTTAAGTAGGTAGCTTTAGAATCATTTTGTTCATTATTCACAAGAAGACAAATTAATTACTAATATATATCTTAGCTGTTGCAAAATGTGGGGCTAATGCCTTTAAAGCTCTAAAATTGTTTTAGTTGCCATTTCATATCTTGGAAGCTTTCATGTGCCTAAACACTCTTTGTACTTCAATAACAAGTTTTAGTTCTATTATTCCTTGAAAAAATGTACAGCTTTATAGTTAGCATGATTCTACAAAATGCACATGGTTTATATACTTGTAGAATAATCTAATTGAAAAGTAATGCAATTTTAAGATAGAATCTAATATGATAAAAAATTCTGACTTTACAGATTATATGTATTGTTTTCTTGGTTCATATAGGAAATTTTCATCATTTTAAACTTTACTTAATGTTAGTTGGTTTGGTTTTGTCTGTCCCCATCCACAAGGAAAATATGCACATAACTATGTACATAGGCAACTAGTTTTTGACAACAATAACAAGGAAAATTCCACAGATTTGATTTATGGTTGTTTTATCAAGCTTTGGCATAAACATTCATCGCTTTAAAAGAAAGAAAAACATGCATTAAACTCTTGATATTGTAGGAAATAAAACAATTAGATAGTATTTATACCCTATTTAAGTTAGTAGACATATAAACATAATGTCTAGCCAGACCAGTCCAACCCGATAACTTACCTAGCAAATGCCAACATGTCCATCCCAAATCGAAGATGTATGGACATGAAGGGACCTTGTGCATGTAGCTTACCAATTATTAATTGACTTAGCTGCATGATATTTGGCTTGAATCTTAAAACATGATAGTTGACTCTACACCTCAACCTTTGGTACTCAGGTTATCAATTTCTTCAGCTAAACGATGTGAAAAAAGGTGTAAGATAGATAACACCATGCTCCTTCATTTTCTTTTGTGCGTCAGTAACATACCAACTTATAGGAGCATCTCTTGGAGGACAAAGCTGTGTCAAATAACATTTGAACATATTATCCATAAAATTGAAATAATTTCAAAATTCAAACTACTTACTGGTGACCAAATTATTATAGTATGGTATGTGAAATGGGACATATTAGGACACAAAAGGTAAAATAGGTATATTTTTATTATGGCATGCAATCGTGGCCAGGGTATTACCGAAGGCATCAAGCTCTAGTTTTGAATACAAAACCCAGCTAATTCCGCTATTCCAATAAGTGCAGTGTAGATAATATATATCTTGAAGACGAATTTTAAAACATTATAATATATATGGTGTGTATTTTTCAACGACAAAGTACTGATTATAATGATGGCAGACTTTCCCACTTTAATGATCACACTATGTTAGGACTGTGTAGGAGAGTGGCTCTATGAGTACTTTTGCAACATCACAAGAGAGATTCCATTGGGCATTGTCGGTAGCTCATCACATTTGGCCTCAATTAAATTTGTTAGTACTTAGTAGAGTCCAGCCAATGTGTGCAAACTACCTTAAAGAAGGTGAGATTGTAGAAGTAATATTGGATGCCAATTACATTAAAAAAATGTGTATAGGCTAATAACCTCTCCTTATTGTGTTTACTTGTTTTCTTCATTATCATTAAGACAGTAACATCCTTATTCCTATTGCAGTATAATTTGTTTGTTAGTGTATATTCTATTGAGAGGGCTTAGTATAATTTGTTACCATTTTTCTTGAAATTATGTAACACACCTCTTCTTGTTTTGTCAATTCCTAATTGCATGTTTCTTTTTACTCACTTTGACCCATCAATATCCCTAGAAAGATTGTTGCACGAAGTATTAGGTAAACATGGCCACGAGTATTAAAATGAGTTATTGATTTTTTTTGTATGATATAGATATGCCAGTTATTTTGCCAATGGATACTTGGGATGATGTGTCACTGAAAGGAGATGTTAACTATTCTACATCATGTAATGAAAATGATAGTTTATATAATAGTATGCAACGTGATCGAGTTGAGAATTTGAATATGGATATAGGAGATGGGAATTATAAAAGGATTACAGACTTAACAACTAATGAGGTACAAAACTTAGATTTCGGTAGTGTAGAAAAAGCTTATGATTTTTACAAGAAATATGCAAAATGTCATGGTTTTGTGGTAAGAAAGGATATAGTAAAGTGTAATGTGAAGAAGCAAATCATAATGTGTCAATTTGTCTGCAATAGTAAAGTTCACGTGAGCATGTTAAGAGTTCTTCATTTTTAAGGGATTTTGACAAAGCAATCTACTCAAATTTCTTCCCGGAGGAATTTGAAGATTTTTGGATAAAAATGGTAGAGAAGCATAAGGTTGTCAACAACAAATGGGTTTTCAAGACTTATGAGAATGGGTCATCATGGGCTACTGCATACTTTCATGATAAGTTTTTTGCTCGTATACGTACAACATCACAATGCGAAGCAATTAATTCAATCATGAAGACACATGTTAAGAACAAATGTAGCATTTTTCATTTTATGCACAAGTTTAAGCAAGCTTAGAGGGTACAAAAATAATGAGATTGAAGCTGATTTTAAATCTATATATTCAGAACATGTTTTGACAACATTTATTTGCAACATTGAAAAGGACGGTGCAAAATCTACAGAATAGAGATTTTTAAAGAAGTTAAAGAGGAAATTATATTGGCAGGTGCATTATTTGTTACTGACACGGTGGACGAAAAATGCTAAGACATCTTTTGCGTCATTAGATTCATTGGAGGAAGTACATAGTGATGTCATGGAACAAGCTCAATTTGGTGTCTATGTGCTGCTAGTACTAGGTTTTGCAAGATAGCTTCAAAAAGGAAAGCACAGTACAATGAGGTTATGGATGACATATTGAAGCTTACAAATAAGTATGAGAAGCTGGAGGACCTTGTTGGCTCACAAAACTTGTCATTTAAGCATTTTCACGATCCCATTATGGTCAACACTAAAGGTGCTCCCAAGAAGAGCAACATTGGCATGAAGCGAAAAAGACATTGTTCAAATTTTAGTAATACAAACACAATCTGAGAATGTGCCCGATGTTTATTGGTACAAATGATAAGATTACGAATGATGGACAATTATCTGATTCAAAGTCTTCTGAATTCAGTGTGGCAGTTGATAGTGTAAGTGTTTTCTAATATTTCATAAACACGAATTTGAATGGTTAGTGTTTTTAATTGTGTAGGGATGACATGAAGTTATTTGATTTTGTACAATAAAGAAATAATGATATCTAATATAAACAAGGGCCAAGACAAAGTATTATCAACTAACCCAAGAAGCTCCAATGACAATGTAATTTAAGTTTAATTTAACTTGAATATCATTATTGATTCTTTTGGTTTCATTCTGATTACACTCAACAATAGGAAGGTAAAGAGAAATTGAGTGTTGATTACACTCAACAACAAAAGCATGGAAAAAGATCGAAAAAAAATCAAATCATGCTCATGTAAGTATAGGATTTTAGTATTGTACATAATATAATATGGTTATGTACGTCGCTTGATAATGCATAATGTTTATGTTGTACATAATCAAACAGGTCTGTTCTTGTGAAGGTCATGTTGTTATGTCCCAAGCACAACCTATGGTCCCTTAGTACAATCTATAGTATCCTCAATGTTTCCTATTATATCCCCAATCCAACCTATGGGACAATTTATGGTTCCCCCGATGCAATGTCCATCATATGGGTATGCCACTTCAAGCCAAGAGTCGTGGAACGTACCTAATTTTCATAGAGTTCCAGTTTTTTCTGACAATATATTACAAGTACCCCAGGTTGTTAATTTTCTTATTATTGTATTATTTTGATGATTTTTTCCTTGTATCTTCTATATCATTTGCTTTGTACCTAAAACTTTAAAATATATTATTTCAGCATTATCATGGATTGTTCATGCATCTCAAAAATTGTTGGCACGAAAATGCTATTGTGTAAGGTAATTTTTGAAGTTTTCTTGTAATATAAATATATTATTTAAACTTATATAAAAAGGAGAGGTCTAGTATTTACAATAAGGTGTTATCTTCATTTGGTTGCAGACGAGGATTTTGAATAGACACATGAAGATTCATTTTGGTGGATACAAAAGAAGCTTTATAAAATAGTTGCATAGTTTTTTTGTTCCCTCTTGTTTAGATTAACACTTTTTTTGTTAGACTTTTGATAAAATAACAATCCAACCTTTTTTGTTCTTTATGAGTAACAACCTTTTCATATTTAATAATATTAATTTCTATCTCCCAATCTAAAAATGGTATTTTCATACATCTTTCTATTGGTGCTTGAGGTTAAAAGGCTTGTCAGTTATTTTAGTCAAGTTAAGCCACCATATAGATTATATGGTTATTAAAGTAATGTAATGTATTTACGTTCTCAATCTTTTGATGGTAAGAATACTAATACATGATTGATTTTATTTATTTGTGTTTATAAACAATTATCCTTGTTTTAATTATATAATCTAAATATAATTTCCTATTGGTGCTTATAGTTCTGATTCTTCCTAATGAATTTCTTTAAAATGTCTTTCATTTTCTTAATTCACAAGCTTCTTGTACATGATATTCTACTTATAATATTTGGGTATTTTTTATTAACAATGAATGAATTTATTAATACCTTTCCTATTATTTAATCACATAGAAGTTCCTCCATTACTTTGTAGAATACTTAAAATTGTCACATGTGTTGCTCGCAATCATTTGTATGTGGCAAAGCTTTTGCTCCAGTTTTGGCTACCTCATCCTACTATAAAAGAACCAAAGGATGCATGGGTCAAAGTTATGATGGTTGTTGAGGATAAGGTAAATATAAGTGAAAGTATTGAAGGGTACATCTCTATTGCAATGCTTTTGGGTCTTTCGAACCTATCATTTTATTTAAGGAGCATAGCCCATCTTGAGCAAGTAATGCTTTTGTGGTAATGGAATCTCATTTAATTTCATTTGCTTTCTGACAGTGCTAACATAATTGTCTTTGTATCTATGTTTTTAGCTGTTAAATTTATTGGATGTTATCATTGACAGTTCTGGAAACAAGTCATCTGACAAACCCCTAATATCTACTAAGCCATCATCAGTTTTGTTGATATTTACATTTGTTTGCCTTTTCTATTTGTAATTCCACAGTTGTTATTAAGCACCAATCATAGCATCTAATTAAATATTGTCTTAGATACAATTCTGTTTTAGTAACTATGGAGTTAATCTTACTTTTTGTGCATTCCCTCAGTTTGTCAGATAATGCATATACTCTTGTTGTAGAGGTAATGAAGAAATTCTTGACTATTGCTCCAACTCATTATGAGCTTTTTGTTACTGAGCTAGCTGGCAGAGGTAATGCATATACTTTGCAATGAATGAATTACGTATCTTTAATGAAGCAATGAAAACTCTGCTTAGTACTACTTCTACATATGGAGCTATCATTTTGAGAGTTTTGTGGGCCTTGAGTTCACTTGTTACTTTGCTAACTAAAAAAGAGAAAGATAGAGGTACTCCTACTCTTTTTAAGGTTTGGGAAATAAATTCAGCATTAGAGTCGTTCTGGCATGAGCTAAGTTGTTGCATAAGCAAGATAGAATCCTACTCAGAGTCTACATCTGGGTTTTTGACATATTATGAGAACATTAGTATCTAAACTGTCTGGTGTAATGCCTCCACTTTCAGTTGCCTACCTAGATGTCAACCATGACTTAACTATTCTTGTTATTTTTTATGTTGAGTATGTCTGCACATCTACAACTCCCCAGAAAGCATCTGGAGCTGTTGTGAAGGTAGATGAGAAAAATATGGCTTTTGTTAACTTCTCAGAGAAGCATAGCACGCTACTTAATACTTTTATAAGGTAAAACCCTGGTTGGCTTGAAAAATCTTTCTCACTTATGCTCAAGGTTCCATGATTTATTGATTTTGATAACAATCGTGCTCACTTCCAATAAAAAATTAAGCATCAACTTGACCATCACCACATTCGTTCGTTTCACTTTAAAAATTCCTTCATTTCACTTTAAAGATATTTGATTTTTCCCCTTGTCGAAGTATTATTTCAACCGTTTTCTTATTTGTAATTTTAGACTTTTGCCTTGATGCATTCACTTTTAGAATTTACTGCTGAATATTCAAAATCCACGTGACTGCTAATCTGAATTCCTAGTCAAAAACCAGTTAGTTTATTCTAGCTCTAAAGGCAAAATATATACAAACACAATATTGTTCAATATATACAATATGTCCTCACTTTCTATCGGTATAAACCTGATGTGATCTTTGATGATCACGTGCCCAAAGGATCCTTTCTAAGGTCACTTGGAAGGGAAATGGATTTATGGAGAGGAAAGGAATGGGGTGAGGCGCCACAAATACTAGGTTTGATAAGCCAAAGGGGAGAGGCCACAAGGGAGGGGTCTCTTGATAACTCTTAGAAGCTCTCACAAAGGAGAAAGGGGGACACTCAAAGGTAAGAACCTCAACCAATATGGTCTCTAGGATTAAATTCAAGTGTAAAAAATACAAGTGAGGGAGGAGCTCCTATTTATAAAGATAGCTAACCTTTTGAACAAGATAACCTAAAAAAGAAGGGCTAAGATTAAAAGGAGAGATCTAAGGGAGAAGAATTGAGAAACAATTCCCTCCTTAGATCATCAAACTTGGTGCCCAAGTTTCTCAAACTAAGGGCCAAGATACCTTCTTATTAGCTTAGGGGGTTTATGTAGAAAAGAGGGGTGTAGATATCAAGGCTACCCCTTATTTCCTTCATAAAGACCCAAAAAGCTAAATCCACCCTCTAAATTCCTAAGACACCTCCTAAAAATAAAAAAATGGACTAAATACATGTCCCAAATTAAATTCTTAATGCTCCTCAAAATTAAAATAAAGGAAAATTACATTTTATTAACTAAAGTCTCTAGCCTAATATCTTCACTCTCCATAGGAGGTGAAGTCTTCCTTTGTCTGCAAGGGCTAGGTCTTCTTCAATCCTTCTAGCCATGGCCCTAGTGATAGGTCCTTGGCTAGGCATGGTCACATCATCTCCTCCCCCTTGAAGAGGATTTGACCTCAAATCCATGGGGTCTTCGTCATTTTCAGCACCTACAAATGGAGACAAATCAGAAACATTAAAACTGGTGCTTACCCCATAATCCTCAGGCAGATCTAAAACATAAGCATTATTACCGATCTGCTCAAGGATTTGGAAAGGTCTATCTCCTCTAGGGCTAAGTTTGGACTTCCTTTGAGAAGGAAATCTATCCTTTCTCAAGTGAAGCCATACCCAGTCGCCCTTTTCAAAGATGACTTCTTTCCTCCCCCTATTGGAGAAAGTAGCATCTCTCAAGGATTGGCGCTCTATGTTAACCTTAACCCTCTCATGTAATTGTTTTACAAAAATGGTTTTTGCCTCTCCTTCTTTATGCACAGCAACAGAAAGAGGAAGAGGTAAAAGATCTAGAGGAGTACAAGGATTAAAGCCATAGACCACCTCAAAAGGAGAATGCTTGGTGGTTCTATGAACCACCCGGTTATAAGCAAATTCAATGTGGGGAAGGTACTCATCCCAAGACTTATGGTTGCCTTTAAGGAGAGCCCTCAGCATAGTGGATAAAGATCTATTCACCACTTCTGTTTGCCCATCAGTTTGAGGATGACAGGTAGTGGAAAAAAGAAGTTTAGTTCCCAGCTTAGCCTAAAGAGTTTTCCAAAAATGGCTAAGGAACTTCACATCCCTATCTGACATTATTGAAGAGGGTATACCATGCAATCGGACAACCTCTTTAAAGAAAAGTCTTGCGATGTTGCTCGCATCATCCACTTTGTGGCAGGGAATAAAATGGGCTATTTTTGAAAATTGGTCCACCACCACAAATATGGAGTCTGCACCTCGTTGGGTTCTTGGGAGCCCAAGGATGAAATCCATGCTAATATCCTCCCAAGGTGCAGAAGAAGCAGGTAAAGGTGTGTATAGTCCATGAGGCATTGCTTTAGACTTTGCTTGCAAGCAAGCTATACATTTAGAGCAATGTCTATGGACATCTCTACGCATATGGGGCCAAAAGAATTTCTCTTGTAAAAGCATGAGGGTTTTTGAAATCCAAAAATGCCCCATGAGCCCACCTTCATGACTCTCTTTTGGAAGTAAGTTCCTAATTGATCCTTGGGGTATACAAAGCTTACTCCCTTTGTAAAGATACCCCTCACTGATGAAGTACCCATCATGGGCCTTTAATGCAAATGCAGATGCAGAGGTAGCAAATATGGGGCCGAAATCCTTATCAGACGGATACATAGCCCGAATGTCATCAAATCCCAAGATTTTTGCACTCAAGGATGAATAAAGGGCATGACGTCTAGAAAGAGCATCAGCCACCACATTTTGTTTTCCTTTCTTGTACTTGATGACATAAGGGAAGGATTCATGATATTCCACCCACGTTGCATGCCTTTTGTTCAATTTACCTTGACCCCTCAAATATTTTAGTGACTCATGGTCACTATGAATGACAAACTCCTTAGGAGCAAGGTAATGCTCCCAAGTTTGAAGGGCCCTAATTAGAGCATAAAAATCCTTATCATAGGTGGGGTAGTTGAGGGGGGCATCATTGAGTTTTTCAATGAAATACACAATAGGGTGCCCTCCTTGCAACAAGACAGCCCCCACACATACACCAGAGACATCACATTCAAGTTCAAATGTTTTAGAAAAGTCAGGTAATGCCAAGACTGGTGCATGGGTTAGTTTATGCTTAATTAGCTGGAAGGCTTTCTCTTGTTTCTCACCCCAAAGGAAAGGAACTTCCTTTTTCACCAAATCATTTATTGGTGCGAAAACTGTGGAGAAATTAGGCACAAAGCGCCTATAAAATCTAGCGAGACCATGAAAGCTTTTGATCTCTGTCACACTCTTTGGGGTGGGCCATTCTTGAATAGATTTTATCTTTTCGGGGTCAACATGAACTCCTTTTGTGCTAACTACAAAACCTAGGAAAACTACACTATCTACACAAAAGGTGCATTTTTCTAAGTTACCAAAAAGATTATTACTCCTAAGAAGAGAAAAAACATGCCTTAGATGTCCTAAATGATCATCTAGGTTCCTAGAGTAAACTAAAATGTCATCAAAGTAAACTACACAAAATTTACCAAGGCAATCCCTCAGTACATGATTCATTAAGCGCATGAATGTGCTTGGGGCATTAGTTAGCCCAAAAGGCATAACCAACCACTCATAAAGACAAAATTTAGTCTTAAAAGCAGTTTTCCACTGATCACCCTCTTTGATCCTTATTTGGTGATAACCATTTCTAAGATCTATTTTTGAAAATATTTTTGCCCCATGCAATTCATCCAACATGTCATCAAGACGGGGGATTGGGTGCCTATATTTGATGGTGATGTTGTTGATTGCACGACAATCAACACACATCCTCCATTGGCCATTCTTCTTGGGCACCAACAAGACTAGCACAGCACAAGGGCTTAGGCTCTTTTGAACCCAACCCTTCTCCAACAGCTCATTCACTTGAGACTCAATCTCTTGGGTCTCCATGGGGTTGGTCCTATAGGAAGGTCTATTATGTAGACTTGCGCCAGGTACCAAATCAATTTGATGTTCTATACCCCTAATGGGAGGAAGTCCTTTCGGAACCTCATTAGGGAATATGTCATCAAATTCTTTTAAAATATCTTGAACCCCTTGAGGAAGGTGCTCATGTGCATGGGCTGTGGCAGTGCTCTCAGCAGAAGAATGCAAAATGGGAGAAGGATTTGATGCTTTTTTGCAAAAGAGGAGATAAAAGGGCTTGTTAGTCAAAGCAGTTTCTTTTAAATCACGTTTAGTAGCAAATAGGCTCCTTTTACTAATATTCCCTTTCGAAGGGGCATCACCTTCCGACTCTCTCTCTTTACCCTTTTCAAGCTTTAAGGGTAAAGCTTGTTGTATTTTTTTTATTTTTGTTTTTCCTCAACTCTTTTCTTTTTCATCACAAATTGATCTTCAGCTACTTGAGAAGGTGACAAAGGATACAATTTGAAGCGCTTTTCATTATGGGTGAGAATTATTTGGTTGAAGTGACCATGGTGAATAGCTTTTTTGTCAAATTGCCATGGTCTTCCCAACAGGATATGACCAGCCTCCATAGGAACTATGTCACAAAGAATCTCATCATTATAAGATCCTATGGAAATTGGAACCATAACTTGTTCATTGACTACCATCTCCCCTTGCTCATTGAGCCATTGCAATTTGTAAGGTTTGGGATGGGGCATGGTAGTCAAGGCTAGCTTTTCAACCAACCTAGAGCTACAACAGTTACAACAGGAGCCACTATCAACAAGGAGAGAACATACTTTGTCATTTACTTTACATCTTGTATGGAAGATGTTCTCTCATTGTGACTGGCCAAGCTCTAGAGGTTGGCTTCCAAGAAGCCTTTGAACCATAAGGAGGTCCCCCTCATAAGGAAAAGCTTCCTCACACTGTTGTTCAAAAGTATGTCTCCCTTCTTCCTCACTCTCACTAGAGGAGGAAGATGAGCTATTCTCACTACAAATGTTTTGTCCCCTTATGATCATGGTTTTCTTGTTAGGGCATTGAGAGGCAATATGGCCTCTCCCAAGACATTTGAAGCATTTGATACTACTTTGCCTATCAGTAGGCTTAGTAGTGGGGGTTTTCTCTCTACATGAGGTGCTTTTGTATCTTGAAAATGCTTGGGTTCCTCTTTGGGAAAACCCTTGAAAGAGTTTCCCTTAAGTTGGTCTCTCTTTGAGTAAGAGGGAAAATATATTTTAAAGCTTTTTTTCTTGAGTTGATTCTCAGCTCTTACACAAAGTTCTACCAACTCATCAAGGTTTGAGTATGAAAGAAGCTCTACCTTATCTCTAATGTCAAAGCTTAATCCACACAAAAACCTAGCAAGGGTGGCATTGGGTTCCTCAATGATATTGGCCCTTAGTATGAGAAGCTCCATCTTTTGTCTATACTCCTCAATACTTAGGTTATGTTGCCTAAGTCTTTGGAGCCTATCCAAAAGATCCCTTTCATAATATGAAGGAATGTGCCTTCTTCGCAAATAAGTTTTTAAATCATTCTAGTAGCGAATGTCAGGCATTTGTTTACGGGCCCTATCCTTGACTAACCCATCCCACCAATGCAAAGCAGAACCTTGAAAACTAAGGGAGGCCAAAGGTACTTTTCTTTCTTCCCTAATTTCATAGCATCGAAAGAGTTGTTCCACTTTGACTTCCCAATCTAGGTAAGTCTCAACATCTTCCCTACCATGAAAATGGGGTCTACCTTTGGTTCCCTAGCATGATTTATGTTCTCTTGAGGAGAATGATGATTGTATGATGAATGTGAGTGATACTTATGTTGATTTCTATAGTATTCTTCTTCACTAGAGCTAAAATGCCTAGATGGGGATCTTATGAGAATTCCTTTATTTTTTCTATCACTCTCCCTCCCATATCTCCTCTTACTCTCTTCTCCTCTCCTTTTCTCTTCTTCCTCTTTTTCTCTTTTTCTTTCTAGTTCTGTCCTTCTTCTCCTTTCTTTATCCTCTCTTCTCGCTCTTTTTTCTCTTTTCTCATTTCCAACATCTCTTTTTTTAACTCTTCCTTCTCTTTTTGTTTTTCCTTTTCTTTTATTTCTTTTTTTCTCTCTTTTTCCTCCTTTCTTGTTCTTTAGCCATCCATTCCCTAAATTCTAAGTTAAGATTTTCAAGAGTGTCTCCCTTGGAAGGTTTTCTTTGGTTTATACTCTTACTTGATGAACAACTATGTGCACTAGAATGCGTGTGGGAAGTCATGGTGCTTGGATGCTAAAAACTAAAGGGTAGGCCAAAAAATTTTTTTTTTCAAGCAACACTCCTCTCTTTTTTTTTTTGTTTTCTCACGTAAGGTGGCTTGATGAGTCTTTGGAACTCTTAGCCTCTACACATTTTTTCAAAATAACATAAAATAAAATAAAAGTTCAAGAATGTAAAAGAGAAAGGGCTATAATCGTGCTCCTAAGGTGTTGAAGGAAGTGTACCACTTCTCCCTTCTTCACCTAATTAACGAGGAACTACGCTAAAATTAACCAAAATTATTACAAACCAAGGGAGGGCCTTAAGGGCACTCAAACTCCCAATCTTAAATTAAGTATACACAATACAAAGAATAAAAAAAATAAAACAAAGTCTTCACTCCAAGCTTTTTTTGTGTTTGTCTCCTTTTGATCAAGCCCCTTTGAGTTGCATCAACTCACCCCAAGAATGCTACCCTTGTTTCCTCTTGTTTGAACTTGCCAAAATTTTATATATGGAACCTTTCCCAACCTTTCCTTACCAAGGCTGAATACATCACAAGACAACAAACAAAATGTGAATAACAAAACAAGGTTCACAAATCCAAGTGGATAGATTAAACAATGACAAACTCAAAGAAGTAAAGAAGACAAGCAAGAAAACATAAGGCTCATAAAGGAAGGTAGTACACAAATAACTTTCCTAGATTAGCTCTAAGAGTAGAGATAAAAAAAGACTCAAACAAAAAAAATGAAACCAATAGTTGCACACTTAATAAAATTTAAGTGATCAAAAACTAAAAAACATACTCAAGTAATTTTTTTTTGAATCACAATTGGTTCCTCATATCAAATGTTTCTACTATTAGGTACACAATTTCAAATTTGTCTTTCTTTTGAGTTCTTTATCTTTTTTTTTTTTTTAACTTGAACTTTTTCTATTTTTTTTTTTACTTTTTCTAATCATTTTGCTGCACCTAATAACTTGTTGAATTGAAATTTTAATGAGGATTCTTGAAATAATAACACTTGAGTGAATAAGCACAAAGTAAGGTCACACAATTTTCAAGCAATGCATGCAACTAAAGGCAAAACAACTTAGTAGTTCCAAATACCACTGAACTAATGGTGCTTAAGGAATGATTTAGGGATGATTTTGAAGTAAATTGATTTCTCAAATTACTAACACAATTCACCCAAGCTAAAATTCCATAAAGAGGCACCAATAGTGAAGGTAAACCAAGTGGAAAGCTACTAATAATTCAACATAAAACAAGAAACATATAAAGATTGAATTGAGCAAATATTTAAGAACAACAAAGAGATTAATATGCTTGAACTAAAAGCATAAAAGACTTAAGAGACTCAACAAGAGGTTCACCTCTTGGGAGCTCAATTCAAACTGTTTTTTAAGGCTTTTTTGTAAAAAATTTAAGAGGCTAAAACCTATGGAATTTAAATGAGACAAAATAGGAAACTAACATGACTAGTATTTGACAAAACACAAGATTAAGAAAAAATAACACACCTAAAAATAGAGCAAAAATTTCAACAAGAGACTTAAAACAAAAGGCACAACAAAGTGGCCAAAGTTGATCACCACAATGGTGTGGAAAAATCCTCAACCATGTGGGTTTAATGGTCATAACTTCTTAGGCACACTTTAACATAAAAAACCAAGGGAAAATTAAGCAACTTGAACACACAAATAAGATGCAAAGAAAGGGACAAATAAAATCGCATCAAATTAAATGGAACATAGGCACGTAGATAGAAAACAAAAGCGCATATAATAGCAAGAATAAAAAGATATACTACTAGACAATAAAGGAAATAGAGATGACAAAAAATGAAGGACTTTAAAATAAAGAGATCAAAGAAATAAACAACAAAGCAAAAAAAAATTGAGAAAGAACGTGACCTTTAGAAAGTGGCTCTGATACCACTTGATGTGATCTTTGATGATCACGTGCCCAAAGGATCCTTTCTAAGGTCACTTGGAAGGAAAATGGATTTATGGAGAGGAAAGGAATGGGGTGAGGCGCCACAAATACTAGGTTTGATAAGCCAAAGGGGAGAGGCCACAAGGGAGGGGTCCCTTGATAACTCTTACAAGCTCTCACAAAGGAGAAAGGGGGACACTCAAAGGTAAGAACCTCAACCAATATGGTCTCTAGGATTAAATTCAAGTGTAAAAAATACAAGTGAGGGAGGAGCTCCTATTTATAGAGGTAGCTAACCTCTTGAACAAGATAACCTAAAAAAGAAGGGCTAGGATTAAAAGGAGAGATCTAAGGGAGGAGAATTGAGAAACAATTCCCTCCTTAGATCATCAAACTTGGTGCCCAAGTTTCTCAAACCAAGGGCCAAGATTCCTTCTTATTAGCTTAGGGGGTTTATGTAGAAAAGAGGGGTGTAGATATCAAGGCTACCCCTTATTTCCTTCATAAAGACCCAAAAAGCTAAATCCACCCTCTAAATTCCTAAGACACCTCCTAAAAATAAAAAATGGACTAAATACATGTCCCAAATTAAATTCTTAATGCTCCTCAAAATTAAAATAAAGGAAAATTACATTTTATTAACTAAAGTCCCTAACCTAATATCTTGACTTTCCATAGGAGGTGAAGTCTTCCTTTGTCTGCAAGGGCTAGGTCTTCTTCAATCCTTCTAGCCATGGCCCTAGTGATAAGTCCTTGGCTAGGCATGGTCACATCAAAACCACTGTAAGAATGACTACATATTAAATGAACATCAAATTGACCATTATCCCATCTCCTTTTCCTCTTCCACGTCTTTTGTAACTATTATAGCCATGGGGAGTTTAGATAGGAGCTCCATTGGGCTTAAAAAAATGCAGCCAAATGTCAGAAATCCTTCTAAATCAATAGAATAAATGGTAAATAAGTTAATATAATAAAATAGATACTTATGGTCTTTGTATTAATCACTTGGCGCAACTATTATTTGATACCACAAAGCAAACAAATAATGAAAGGCTTGTTAATCATCATATATCTCGTGTACAGAAGTTGCCAAAAAAAATCATTGACAAACCAGACCAAATTCTCTACAAAAGAAACAGGTAAAAACTAAATAGAGAAGTCGATAAGCAAGGCATAACAAATGGCTAGTAGACTATCTAAACTACAGAGCACAATATTCCCATATTCCTGATTATACCAAGATCTACCTTACAGGATTCCTTGATGGGTAGATAGCAACTTGGCATGGAAGATGAAAATTATAGAGCACAATATTCCCATATTCTTGATTATACCAAAATCTACCTTACAATTCCTTGATGGGTACATAGCAACTTGGCATGGAAGATGAAAATTAGTGTCATATAATAGCCATACTTGCAACGATATTAGAACGTGTCAAACACACATTCAACTTAGGACACATGATTTTGGTTGAAAAAATAATATTTGTTTGTATTTTTAAAAATACATAAGTGAAAATATATCAAGTTTTACTTCAAACATAGTGTATCTTTGGTTTCAGCTGGACAACTTTAGAATTGATTTTGCTTCATTAAACTATAGGTGTTTGGTTAATGTTAGGTAAAATTAAATTAGCCTTAAAACCTTAGCTTGCTTGAGTCTAGAAGTGATGAACATAACTGTGTTGAATTGAAAATTTTATACTATGTTTTGCATCAAACTTGCTTTTAAGGTAAACATCAAAACATACATTTCTTTACTTCAAAATCAATTCTAACCAAAATCAATTTTACAAAATTAATTTGTTTCAAAATCAAATTTTGTAAATACTCATCCAAACACACTAAATATCAATGGACAATGACATTATAAAAATATTACATTACATTTTGATTGGTCAGAAAAAAAGGAAGTATCAATACCTATTAAATAAGATGAGGTACAATAGACTCTCCCAAAAAGCACCACCTCTTTTCTTTACTACCTCATCACCTAACTTGCCAGATCTGAAGTACAAGATAAAATAGAAGCTGTTAAAACAAGGGTTTCACCAATGAAAAAAATTGACACTTAGGTGCTTTTGTACTTGTATATACTTTATGTGGCAATACCAATGGTGCTTGTATATATTAACATGAATCATAATAGAATTAGAATCTTGATACTTGCTATAGAGAAAATTTTGATTAGTGCTTGGGGAACTTTTTTGGAGAATGGTTTACTGTTATGGCTCAAGAAATATACAATTACAAACTGATAGTAGCTTGAAGATAATAGTCCAAGCAAAATATTGTAAAGTACTTTAAATCTATATTTTCACCTTAGGACTAAAGACAACAATAGCCAATTGTCTAGATAGAGTTACACTAGCATCTAGATCATGTTAGCTTCAAAATTTCTTGAGAAATAAGCAATGCGCTAACATAATGACAAATATTAATATATAATAATGTTTTACATTATCTTGGGAAGAAAAGAATTAGACTAGGAGACTGTAAAACTTAAAAAGGCAACCTGTGGATCAATTCTCCTGCCAACAATCATTCAATTGTATGAATATATCAGCATTTCTAACACAATTTATTTTTAATTATTTTTCTAACATCCTTCCTTAATTAGAAAATTCTTAACAATTTTTTTTGCACTCCAAGTCTTGCTCTAAATCTACTAAAATATTCTAACTTAAGTGGCTTGGTAAAAATATCTGCAGTTTGATCTTGTGTCTTCATACAAATTATCTCCACTTCCTTCTTGGCAATACATTCTCTAATGAAATGATACCTTATGTCTATGTGCTTGCTCTGCTAATGGAACACCGAATTCTTTGCAAGTTCTAAGGCAGATTTATTATCAACATAAATCTTGGTACATTCTTTTTTATTCATACTAAGCTTTTTCAACAATCTTCTTAACCAAACAGCATGACCTGTGCAAGAGGTTGCTGCCACTTACTCAGCTTGACAGGTAGACAATGTAACAATGACTTATTTTGTAGAATTCCAAGTAAAAGCATAATCACCCATAAAAAACACAAAACCAGTAGTGCATTTTCTATCATCAACATCTTCAGAAAAATCACTATCACAAAATCCCATAAGGTTGAACTCATTAGTAGGTGAATAAAACAAGCCATAGTCAATTGCACCTTTTAAATAACGAAGAATTCTTCTTGCAGCCTTCATATGAGTAGAGGTAGGAGACTCCATAAAACGACATACAACTCCAACCGCATAAACGATATCCAACCTTGTACATTTTAAGTACCTCAAGCTTCCCACAAGACTCTTGAACAGAGTAGAATTTTTCTTCTCTCCACCATCAAACTTTGACAATTTTAATTTTCCTTCCATGGGTGTGTTCACCGAGTTGCAATCAAGCATTTTGAATTTCTCCAACACTATTTTTGCATAGCTTTCTTGAGAAACAAAAATTTCATTCTCCATTTGCTTCATTTTTAATCCCAAGTAATAAGACATAAGTCACATATCTGTCATCTCAAATTCACAAGACATTTTCTTCTTGAAATCTTCAAATAAATTTGGGTTATTTCCAGTAAATATTAAATCATCCACATAAAGACAAACAAAGAGAATATGAGAATTTTCAAAATTTTTAACATATAAAGCATGCTGATGTTGACAATGGGAAAATTCATTGTCTTAAAAGTACTTGTCAATGCAGCTATTGCACGCCTTTGGTGCTCGCTTTAAGCCATACAACACCTTCTTCAATTTTAAAATTTTTTTTCTCTTCATCTTTGACAACAAAACCCATTGGTTGCTCAACATAGACATCATTCTCAAGATAACCATTTAGAAAAGCTGACTTAACATCAAGTTGGAAAATTTTCCAATCCATTTGAGTTGTTAAAGAGATAAGAAGACGAATTG
Source organism: Psophocarpus tetragonolobus (assembly GCA_037954015.1). Lineage (NCBI taxonomy): Eukaryota > Viridiplantae > Streptophyta > Magnoliopsida > Fabales > Fabaceae > Psophocarpus > Psophocarpus tetragonolobus. The sequence goes on from CM075689.1 coordinate 42,508,788, forward strand.
TCTCTATACGAGCAACTGGTGCATACACTTCATCATAATTAACTCCATGTTGTTGTTTATACCCTTTCACAACTAATCTTGCTTTGTACCTTTCCACCTCCCTTTTTGCATTCTTCTTAAATTTGAACACTCACTTGACTCCAATTGCTTCATGACTTTGGGAAGTTTTGACAACTCCCAAGTCTCATTCTTCTTGATAACATTAATGTCTTCCTCCATTGCTTGTCTCCACCTTTTATCTTCCATAGTTTCATCAAAGGTTAGAGGTTCACTGTCAACAAAGAGACAAAAGAAATCATTTATAATTTTAGTTTCATCATAAATCTGTTCAAAGCTTTTTATTTTTCTTGCTCTTTCGTTTAAGCTCCCTTCAAAAGATGAGGCTTTATGAATTGAAGTAATCGATTAAAAAGGTGGAGTAGAAAACTCATTTTGTGGTACATCTTTTTTATCAATTTCTTCAAAATAGGGAAAGAAATCATAATTGTCTTCTTCTTTCTCCCAATTCCATGTCCCTTCATCAAATTCTACATCTCTGCTTACAATAATCTTCCCATTGTTTGGGTTATAGAATTTGCATCATAGCCAATGAACACATGCTTCACGCTTCTATCATCAAGTTTTCCTTGGTCGGCTGCATGAGCAAATGCAATGCACCCAAAGACTCTAAGATGATCAACTTTTGGTTTCACTCCACTCTATGCTTCTTGAGGTGTTTGAGCTTTGACATTCTTTATAGGAGAACGGTTGGACAAATAAATTGCACAAGAAACAGCTTCGGCCCAAAATTCCTTGGGCATAGACTTAGCTTTCAACATACATCTAGCCATATTCAAAATTATTCTATTTTTTCTCTCTAACACCCTATTTTGTTATGGAGTTTTAGCAACCGTTAAAGGGCGACAAATCCTATTATCTTTACAAAACTCATTGAATTTTTTTATGTGAATTTGCCACCTCTATCGGATCTTAGAGCTTTGATTACATAACCACTCTCCTTCTCAAAAAGGTCTTTAAAATTTTTAAACATGACAAATGCCTCAATTTTTTGTTTCAAAAAATACACGTAAGTCTTCCTACTAAAATCATATATAAAGAGTAAAAAGAATTTATTTCCACCAAAGGAAGGAGGATCAATTGGACCACACACGTCAGTGTATACAAGTTGGAGAGGCTCCTTTACTCTTGATTCAACTTCTTTAGGAAAACTTCTTCTTGCATATTTTCTAAGGAGACATGCTTCACACAACTGATTAGGATGATTGATTTGAGACATCCCTTTCACCATCTTCTCATCTCTAAGGTCTTGAGTGCTCCAAAATTCAAGTGACCAAACCTCATATGCCAACACCATGCTACATCTTTTATGCTAGTCTTCAAAGCATTTTGCTTCATCGGTCTTTATGTTCAAAGTAAACATTTTATTTCTTGACATAAAAACCATAGCAATTAAATTAGAATTTTGGTCTTTAAGCCATAAACAATTATCTTTCATGATAACTTCATATCCCTTCTCAACAAGTTGTTCTAAACTCAAAATATTACTTTTTAGTTTTGGAACATAATAAAATCATTGATTAATTTGTGAGCACCATCTTTTAAGGAAATTAAAATAGTACCTTTCCCTTGGATTTGTACCTTCGAAGATTCACCAAAGGAAACATTTCTCTTTACCTTCTCTTCAAGCTCCACAAATTTTTCTTTATAGCCACATATGTGATTGCTTGCTCCATTGTCAAGATACCACAAGCAATTATCATCACTTTGTTTGTTGTTAAGTGCTAGCAATAATGTGGGTTTTTCACCTTCTTTATCATCAACAAGATTGCCCTTTTCTTCTACATTGTTTCTACATTTCCAAGAAAAATGACCATACTTATGGAAATTGTAACATTCAACATTTGATTTATCATAACCTTTCATTTGTTCTTCCATGATTGCCTCTGCCTCTTCCTCTTCTTCTTCCACGACCTCTAGTTTGTTGATAACTTCTTTCATTGTTATCAAAATTCTAATGATCTCCTCTTCCTCTTCTGTGGCCACATCCTCGTTCTCTTCCATGATCACGTCCTCTTTGACTTTTTTCTCCATTTTATTTCAAAGAAACTTTGTCTTTTAGAACTTGCTCTAAAGGCTCATCATGTCATCTTTTGAACCTTTCTTCATATGCTTGAAGAGAACCCAATAATTGGTCCACAATCTTTTATTTTTCAATTGCACAAACCATAAAATCATATTTTGCAGTTAAAGAATGAAGGAATTTTTCTGCCACATGAATATCTTCCATTTTCTCTTCATAACGTCTCATTTGGTTCACAACCGTCAGCACCCTATTGCCAAAAATCCAAAATTAACTCAGACTCTTTCATATGCAAGGATTCATAGTAGCAAATGACCACCATTGAAATCTGGAAACTCGATCTAGTAGTACCTGCACCTCACGCAGTATATCATTGCTGTTATCTTTGTGTGAAATCTCATAGTTGATTTCAACAAAATAAAATAAAAACTAAATTAAATTATACTTAAAATAATTGTATTTCTTCTTTTTTTATTAGAAAAATTTATTCTAAAGAATATATAATTCATCATCTTCCATTGCTACTATCTATAATTTCTAATGATATCTTTTATTTAATGAAATTAAAATGACATGATTGAATACCCTATCAAGGCCAGCAAATTAAAATACATCTGTAACGAAGAAAATTTTGGTAGTTAAGTTTTTTTCCGTATTTATAATTGGCAATATGTTTAGTTGATCAATGCGAAGGTTGACAATTTTGCTTAGCCAATGGAAGTCATTCCCAAACTATTAAGCCAAAAGTTGTTATAGATAATGTTTTCTTTTTAATTACATAGCGTTTTTATAGTGTTATTTATTTGTGCACTATCTATATAAAGATAGTGCTTCTAATCGCTATATATAAATCGATTATAGATAATGCTATTTTTAAGAAATGCTATTTATTTATATATAGCATTTTTTTAAAAAAAAATGCTATCTAAATAGTTTTTTCTTAAAAAAAACTCTATGTATATAAATAACTATCTACTCTTCATAAACTTAAACTAAAATCAAATATAGCTCAAATTTTAATCGGTATCCAAAATAAAATCTTGTACTTAAATACATAACAAACTAATATATAGACATAATTAATAAATAAATATGAGTATTAATATACTCATGTCAATCTACATTTTCTTCTTTCAACACTAGTATTACCCAAAGTCTGTTGTACCACAATATATCAAATTGTTAAATAACAATATAAAAATCTAAAATCAAATTATAATAAAAAATATATGCTTCAACTTATTAGATTGTACATAACTTTGATCAATCAATTATTAACACAAAAATCCAATATGAAGAAATCATGACAGCTAACAACACATTTTGTATGACATTTATAAGTTAATTTTTCTAATGACTGCAAATATAGTAAGAATAAGGGGAAAAACATGCATAATGACATTTTCAAGATATCCACGGTATTTAGATACTAGATGTATATAGAAAGTCGCTATGTAATAGACATACCATGACATAAAGATTAACCTATAATAAACACTTATAAATCACATATTGAGTTCATTCTTCCTGAACTTAAGTGATTTAATCATTTGAATATTGTTGGTAAGAGCAACTTGGGAAGTACTACAAAAATTTAATAAATAGATATTAAAAATTATTTAAATTATCGTTAAATGTAATAATAACATGATACCAAGATAACACATGCCTTCGGGAATCGTTCCTTGATAGCAATTGATTATGTCCTTCATATATCAACATATATAATACCCACAATCATTTGAGTTGGGTTGTTTGGGACACTACATAAATAAATTACCTTTATGATATTCACATAACAATTGTAAATTACCTTACTCCGATCTAGTTGATGTTATTTGACTTTATCTTTAATACCAATGCACCTATTTGAGATTGATGCATTTTTAAGATCCTAATTAATAAAGACAAATCAACAACTGATATATAAGTAAATAATCTATATTAAGACACAAAATGGGAGTGATGATTCTTACTTGTCAAAGAAGTTCTTCATTTCTAACCTTGTAATACGCTTACAATGCAATTCCAAATAATAAATTAATTTTTTTTAAGATTGATAGCCAACAATATCCAATGTGCACTAAAGTAACAAATGATTTAACAAATTTGATTTTTGTTTATCATTTGATTTAAATTTGTAGGTTTCACATGCATTCATATCTTATATCTTATATCCTAAAACAAATCATATATCTTATAATATATAAGGCGCATATATAAGACCAACTTTTAATCTTGATTAAATTAATATATAAATTGATAAATCAAATCCTCATAAAATTATAACTTATAAATTTCTACACTCTGTCTCTTTAAAACCAAATCTTTAAAAATATCCTAATTTTAAAACAAAATCATATAAACAATTTAAGGAGTAAAGAAAGTAAGTCTAATATTCATTACACAAATATGGGGTAAAATAAATAGGAGGAAAACAAGCCAATACAATAATTTTATGGGATAAAATAAAAAGGAGGAACACAATTCAATACTAAAATGGGTAAATTAAAAAGGAAGTAAGTCTAGTGTTCGTTCTGATTTTATGAAGTTAAAAAATAAATCTCAATTTAAAATACTAACTTATAAATTTCCACACTATGTCACTTGCTTTAAAAAAACACTATGTTTTGTCACTTTAAAACCAAATCATAACTTTAAAACAAAATCACAATGTTCTATGTAAATTAAAGCAAGATTAAATAATAAAAGAAATAAAACCATAAATTAATCTTGTAGTACTAACTATGGTGGCTGCGTGGGACACAACACCAATGGAGATATGGATAAAATAAATGCACTAAAGGTTGAGCGTGGCATCGGAGACAGTCACAATAGCAGCCACATGAGAGACAACACCAGTGGCAGCAAAGATGAGAGAAAGAGAATGAGAGAAAGGGAATAAGCGATTACAAAATTTAATTCGAAGAAGAGAAAGAGAATGACATAAAGCACCATAGACGAGAGAAAGAGAATGACATAAGGCACCAAAGACGAGAGAAAGAGAAAGATTAGAAACAGAATGAACAAACATGCATGCACTTTCTAACTTGTTTCATTCATTAATTATTAGTGATAATACAGGTGATGTCATGCCTCTCTATTTATATTTTTATTTAAATATATTATAACAATTTTAAGGTTTTAATTTAATATTTTTTGTAAATTTTTATATTTTTAAATATAAATTATTATGTGACATGTTTTAAAATATATTTTTTAATTTTATATTTTTTTATGATAATATGATAAAAATATCACAGATCATCAATGGATATGTCAAACATGCAATAAATATGAAAAATGGAAAGATGAGAAAGTTTGAATAGAACTCAAAATATTGTCGCAAATGTGTATTTGCATGTTTATTAAGAATATTTATCATGAAATGTATACATATAATAAACATGTTTAAAGAAGATTGATTTGTGATAAGGTAGAAATTGTGAAAATGTGCATATATTAATAAGGAGAAGTTATATTTGCAAAAGTGGGAACAGTCCTAAAACGTTTAGAATCTAAAATAGACATAAAATGTGGACACCAAAAGGTCATATTTCCATCATATAATATTTTTTAATTTTATTTTTTTGTTTATGATAATATGATAAAAATATCACAGATCATCAATGGATATGTCAAACATGAAATGAATATGAAAAGTGGAAAGATGAGAGAGTTTGAATAGAACTCAAAATATTGTCACAACTGTGTATTTGCATGTTTATTAAGAATATTTATCATGAAATGTATACATATAATAAACATGTTTAAGGAAGATTGATTTGTGATAAGGTAGACATTGTAAAAATGTACATATATTAATAAGGAGAAGTTATATTTGCGACAATGAAAACAATCCTAAAATGTTTAGAAGGTAAAATAGGCATAAAATATGGACACCAAAAGGTTATATTCCCATTATATAATATATATATATATATATATATAGTATATAATATAATATCATATATTATAAATTATAGATATAGTTGGACAATTATGTATGTTGGATATCAATATTTTAAAATAATTTTTTGCTTAAAGTTGTAAGGTTTGTCTAGTTGTAAAGTAATTTATTTTTTAATTTTAAATAGATGTAAGGGTATAGTAGGTTTTTGAAAAGTGAACGTTATTCAGTTTATTAATAGTATAGATATATATATACAATTAAATTATTTTAAAATGCTGTTAAATTTTTGAATCATTGATAACTATTAAATTTAAATGATTTAAAAAATACAAGAGGTATTATTTCAAGTATTATTATATATATATATATATATATATATATATATGAAATTTAAAAATCAAAATACTATTAATTATTTCAATAATTTAAAAATACAAGATGTAATTTAAATTTAAAATATTATTAAAGTATTTCAATGATTTTAACCGAACAAGATCTAATATATTTAAATTTTAATAGATAAGGATAAATTTTAAAATTTAAATCTATGATAGTGAAATTTAAAATACTATTAAATTATTTCAATGATCTTTAAAGAATATTTAATTTAAATTTAAATTAAAACTATTATTGAAGTATTTCAATGATTTTAACAAGAAAAACATATAATTTAAAGTTCAATAATATATGTTATCTTTAAAATGATATGAACAAATATTTTTCTTCTAAAATTTTAAGAATACTAATTAACTGTGTTTCATATTATTTGAACATGACAATAATTTAAATAATAAATATAATGATAAATTTTTAAATTTAAATTTCTTGATACTCAAATTTAAAATTTAAAATATTGTTAAATAATTTCAAAATTTTAAAAATATGATGTAATTTAAATCTAAAGTATTATTGAAGTATTTGAATGATTTTAACTGAAAAATATATTATTTAAATTTAAATAACTTATGTTCTCTTTAAAGAGATATAAAAAAAATTTCTTCCAATATTTTAGGGAGGCTAATCTTAAATTTCATATTATTTGATTAGGACAATAACTTAAATAATAAGATGTAATTTAAATTTGAATATATATATATATATATATATATAAATGTTTATATATATATATATAAACATTTATAACTTAAAGATCATATATCTAGTATAACATTTTATATCATTACTTTCATAACTAATTTTTTAATTTGATATTTTGTAAAATGTCACAATAATCTAGATATTAAATTTAAGAAAAAATATAAATATATTATATCATAATAAAATTTCAAAATTCAAAAGATAAGTAAAGGATTTTGAAGATTTTAGCCGATATAAGATAATTTGTATCATTTATGTAATTTTTTATGAAAAAAAGTTTACCAAAAAATATTTAAGGATAATTATGTAATTTTATATTCTAAAATGGTCACAATAATGGTAATATTTAACCAAAAAATAAATATTAACTCTATCATGATCAAATTTAATTTTAAAATTAATTTACACCGGTCTTCCAAGATAAGAGTAAATTTTGTTAAGATGCTCACAAGCAAGAAGAAGTATGGGAGAGACAGCACCCACTTGCAGTTGGCAAGATTTTCGCTTCTACTTCCAACCTTGAAGGATTGTTCTTTAAGTAAAAAAAATTATAATTTAGATAGTGTGACACTTTTCTACCCAAAACACTTTATTCTTTAATTACAAAATAATATAGAACTTTTCCTTTTTTATGAAAATATTAGACTTGACATTTAGATAAAATGATTCATATCATTAAATATACACTTGTTTTCAAAACTATGATATCATAAAACGTAAAGATATAAGTAGAGACCTTGGACCTTTAAAAAAATCTTTATAAGATTCTCAATTGATACAATACCTGTGGTTTGCCATGAGTGATGTTAATGAAATTATCAAGCCCTCTTTGATTTTTAATATTATACATTAAAATATTGTTTTAAAATATATTTTGAAGAATTTTTAAATTAATTATTTCTTAAGTGTTTGGAAAAAATTATATTATACTTTAAATTTCTTTAAAAAATTTAAATTACGTGAATTTTTATAATTTTGAATAAACTATAAATATATTCTCACTTTTACGAGGCAAAGAGATAAAAACTACTATGAATTCACACTCACATATATAATTAAGAAATTATTTATATATATATATATATATATATAATTATTTGTTTCGGTTTAATTTTAAAATTAATTAAAAAATTACTTATATATATAATATTTTACCATTATTAATAAATTTGCGCTAAACATTTGTTTATGTATATAACTAAATAAACTTGAACTGAAATAAAATAAATTCATATTGCAAATTTACTAATAACTAATTATATATAAAAAATTGACTATTAATTAAGAAAATAAAATTCTCAATCGATAAAGATACCTATTAATTTCTTGACAAAAATAATATTTGTTTTAGTGGGTCAGAAATAGTCTTTTAATCTTATCCTTTTATTTTTCCTTAAATAAGCATTTATATGTATCCATGTTTTCTAGTTAACCTTATCAAACATGTTATTTACTTTTACATGTTTGTCAAACTTCAAGAAACAAAACTAATTAGTTTGAATATTTAATCTTTAACTAGTCAGAATACATCATTTTATAATATTTCGATTTATCACACCATAACAGTAAATGTTCACGCGAATTATATTCTCTTTGTGGAAAAGCACAAGAGGTTATAAGTATTGTTTGATTACTCCAACGCAGAGAAAGATGAATGTGAAGCATCGAATATATGCATGAAAACAACAAATGATATACAATGCATTGAGAATACAGAAAAGTATACTTCTTGTTGACACTTGGCAGATGAATATCATTTTATAATTACAGAAAGAATGGAATTAATACAAACTTCAGTCAACTAATTTGTAACTCACTATTAGAATAATAATAAATTAACTATAACCAAACCACTAATTGTCACTAACAGTTGAAATAAATACTTAGAAAACATGTCTTTGACCTAATTTAAATAACTGACTTCATTCTGACATTCCCTTTTATTATGAAAAAGAACTCCTTGACAAGTTTGACAAGTTTCAAAGATAAAAAACAGCATAATTTGAGTGTTGAAGAGTATAGACAAAACATGAAGCTTTTGATGATGAGGGTGAAAATTGATGAAGAGCCTAGGTCCATCATTGCTAGATTTCTTAATGGCTTGAGTCTTGAGATTAGAGATAAAGTTTATTCTTGGCATATAGTTCTAGATGGTTTGGTCAAAATTTGTAAAGTGGAACAATAATTGAACGTACAGAAGGACCGCTTTAAAGAAGGAGTACTCTAGTCATTTTTTCCACTCTTATGCTAATAGGAACCAAATCAAGGGAAGCTCTTCCCATAGCCACCCCAAAGAAGAACCCACCACAAGCATGTATGAAAAGTCTAATCTTGTACATTTTACAGAAAATCCTCCTACTTGCTTTTCATCTAAGACTAATAGCATTAAGTGTTTTAAATGTTTTCGAAGAGGGCACATTACTTCCCAATGCCCCACCAAAAAGACCATGATCATGAGGGGTCAAGACATCGAAAGTGAATCAACTTCCTCTTCTAGTGAGAGTGAGGTTGAGAGGGGTAACATGCATCATGTTGAGGATTCTTACCCTTATGATGGGGACTTGTTGATGGTTAGAAGACTTCTTGGAAGTCAACCTTGTGACCTTGGTCCTTCTCAAAGAAAGAACATTTTTCATACAAGACGTAAAGTTTTTGACAAAACATGTCCTCTCATTGTAGATAGTGGCTCGTGCTACAATTGTTGTAGCACAAGGTTGGTAGAAAAGTTGTCCTTGACTCTAATTCTTCACCCTAAGCCTTACAAACTTCAATGGTTGAATAAGACTAAGAAATTTGTAGTCAACCAATAAGTAAATGTGACTTTCTTTATTAAAAATTATAATGATAAAATCCTTTATGATATTGTATCAATGGAGGTGGTGCATATCTTGTTAGGATGGTCATGGCAATATGGTACGAAAGTTACTCATTATGGTCATTCTAATGAGATTATTCTCACCCATATGGAAAATAAAATTAAGTTGCATCCTCCCTCGCCATCCCAAGCGGTGGAGGATGAACTACTTTTGAAAAAAGAAGATTGATGAGTAAGAGGAAAAACAAAAGAAAAACATACATGCATTGATAGTTGAAGGGTTGGAAAGAATTGTCTCTTCCAAGAAGTTTGTGCAAAAGGAGAATCATTTTGCAACTAAAGTAGACTTCAAAAAAAGCTTCCTACTTGAACAACCTCTCTACCTTCAACTCATTGAGGCACCATTGAACACTTGACCAAGTGTTGAGCTTGAACGATTACCTATTCTCAAACTGGAGTCTCAAATTCAAGACTTTCATAAAGTAGAAAAGGAAGTTGGTCTTCAAGAAGATCATCATTGGATTCCAAAGATGAACTTCTTGAAAAGACTCCTTCATTCAAGCAAGTGGAAGTTGAGGTTATGCCTCCTACTTGAACAGCCTCTTTACCTTCAACTCATTAAGGCACCATTGAATACTTCACCAAGTATTGAGCTTGAACCATTACCCATTAAGCTCAAACAAGAGTCTTAAATTCAAGACTTTGATGAAGTAGAAAAGGAAGTTGGTCTTCAAGAAGATTGTCCTTGGATTCCAAAGATGAACTTCTTGAAAACACTCCTTCGTTTGAGCAAGTGGAAGTTGAGATTATGTCCATACCTTTTGAGCACAATGTACCACAACCTCAAATTCTACTTGATAATGGTGTTGACACTAATTTTTGCACTTGATTGAGACTCTCTTTTACTCTTTATTAATAATAGTTGAGCTATTTTTTTGGTTTGAACAACCCATGAACAGTGGAGCTATTTTTTTTGTTTGAACAACCCATGATTTTTTCCTCTTTAGTCTGGACAACCCGTGGTTTTTTCCCTTGCTTTGAGGAGTTTTCTACTTGATAATGGTGTTGACACTAATTTTTGCACTTGATTGATACTCTCTTTTACTCTTTATAAATAATAGTGGAGCTATTTTTTTTGTTTGAACAACCCATAATTTTTCCCTCTTTAGTCTAGACAATGCGAGGTTTTTTCCCTTCCTTTGAGGAGTTTTTTACGTTAAAATTTTGGTGTCTTATTTTGTGATCTTGATAATTTGTTATTGTTGTGCATTTTTGTTGCTCCTCATAGATTTTTGCAAGTCATGAGGATTTATTTCCGCTGCTTTGTTTACACTTTTTACAAACTCGTCTTATCTCCCATCAATCTACTATCATGTTCCAATTCAATCTTGAGATGCACCAAATGCTTATTCTATCACCGTAATGCCCCCACTCAGATCACAAGCCCACGTTACCGAACTTGGCGACAAGTAATGTTTGTTAGTTGTTTATATATATTAACTTGTTTCATTATATGTCATATGAGGGCCACTTTTAAACACCAAATGAAGAATGGTTTCCTTTAAATACACAAATGTTGCCATCAACAATTAAAGCCAAAGTTGTTATTGGTTAAGAGGGTTATTTGTATTGGTTTTTTCCATGCATATGTCCTTATTCGTCTCATCTACCAAGTGTTGGTATATATATGCAGAAAGAATGCATGGAAAGATGAAAATAAAATTTGCAAGAAATGCAGATAAGAGATATTGCAAAGAGAATGGATAAGCAGGAAATGTGGAATAACTTTTCATATGATATTTAAAATTTACAATCGTATTGTATTGAGAAAGAGAGAAAAGGATACTTCAATTCTCACCGAGAAATGAACTTCATTAGTTCAAGATTACACTGTGAATTACTACTATTCAGTTGGAGAAACATTGCTTGTGCACCAAACAGTCAAACACTTCGCATGCGTAGCCTTTTCATAAAATCCAAATGAAAACAAATGCATGAAAGTATTTAAAAAGGTATTTCCCAAACAATTAATGTAACGTCCGTCCTCCGTTATAATAACACCCAAATAATAATTATTAAGTAATTATTGAAAATAATAAAAAAAACAAATAAATAAAAATTTATTATCCTTACAAAGTATCATTCTCAAATGTGGACATCTCAAAATTTAAATAACGTTCATGAAAAGAAAAAAATCTTCTAAATAATAACAATGTCATAAAAAGGAAAACCTAAACTATGATTAAGTCTTCACGCCTCCTTAGCCTTCTCAACTTCCTCTTTTTCTGACTCTTAAAACAATACTCTTTAATGAGATGAAAATCTCAGTGAATAAAACAAGTTAAAAAATATTCGCAAATAATATTGTTCTCAGCAGGTGCAGAATCCGGAAAAACAACCATGGTACCCGCAAAAAGATGTTTTTAACGACAAAATATAGTTTGTTTCAAATAATTAATTTGCTAATATGAATGATTTTATAAACACAAAAACATAATGGTGGTATCTAAAACCTCTTCTCTGTATATAGTTTGTTTCAAATAATTAATTTGCTAATATGAGCTCCTATTCCATCTCGGATGGAGGTATCTAAAACCTCTTCTCTGTATGAAATAGAGGTACCTCATACATCCATCCTAGATGAATGTATCTCAAATTTCATCTCATTCCAAATGGATGTATCTTAAACAATTATTAAAACAATTTTCAAACACTGAAAATAACTTTTAAAATCATACAATGGACGGTTAAAAAAAGGTGTTTTACTCACCTCTTGAAGTGAGATCCCACTGCTTCAATCCTTCTACTCCTATGATATTTTGAGGGAACTAATTAATCCTACATATAGTAGTTTAAGGTTGATTGTCCTCTCTCTAGGTTTTTCTATAAGAGATTGATTTTACCCAATTTAAATCCAAATTTTTATCAAATCTTTAATTATTTTATCTTATTTTGATTTTAAGGGAATATTATTTGAATCTTGTTATACAAATTGATATCAAATCTTTTATTTTGTTTTATTTTATTTCTATTTTGAAGAAAATATTATCTTAATCTTGTTTATTCAAAATTCTTAACTGTTTAACCTTTTAATTGGTTTTTTTTAACAACTTAATCTCTCTTCTCTTAACTGAATGCTTATTCGAATATTTGTATTTTAAATTTTGGGATCTAGCTAGGGTCACAAACGCCATTGTGGCATGCTACATTCTTTTTTTTTTTGGGTAAGTGAATATGCTAGAAGAAAACTTGTTGAGTTTGATTCTTTAATTCATATATTCTCACATTTTGAAAAGATTTTTGCCACAATAAAGACACTAAAAACACAAGAAACAATATTATTATTAAAATATTGTTTTTAAATATTTTTTGAAGAATTTTTAAATTAATTAATTTCTTAAGTGTTTGGAAAAAATTATATTGTACTTTTAACATCTTTAAAAAAATTTAAATTACGTGCATTTTTGTAATTTTTAATAAACTACAAATATATTCTCACTTTTACAAGGCCTTCATGCAGAATCATGCATGCAGAAGATTAAACAAGGACAGGTTCATGTAAAATATTTAAATTAAAACTATTTCATAAGCCAATGGCGAAAATTCAAACATATTATTTCGCGGGACAACATATAGAAAAATCACAGTCTTGATTGACACATGGGTCCGGGGGACGTTAATTCTAACACCAGGTCGTCCACAGTTTTGTGGTGAATGACACAATGCTGTGTATCTGTTACAGTCCACATCATTTTATAAATGTATAAAAAAAGGTGATGGTCATGGAAGGGCATAAGTGGTGGCAGCGTTTCCTATCCACTTTAGGGGTGTACCCGTGTGGGTGATTATTAGATATATATGCATCACGGCTGGCTCTGTAAGGCAGCGGAGCAGGTAACCTATTCTCTGCTCGGTGAAGATGGGTTTCTAATATTCCATTTCACATGGAATGAATGCACTGTTGGTGGGTAATGATATATAATTCTTCAGTGGCAGGATACACAGATTGTTATTATTATGTACTGAACTGCACCACTTATAGTATACCCTAATACTGCTTGTTCCATCATCTTAATGCCCCCACTCAGGTCACAAGCCAGTGTTACCTAGCTCGGCAACGACTCTACTTTGTTGGTTATTTATATACACTTACATGTTCCATTATCTGTTAGATGTGGGCACTTGTGAAGACCAAGGGAAGAATTAATTGTTTCCATTAAATTTCAGAAGCTACGAAGTTGCCATCAACAAAGCCAAGTTTGCAAGGGTTGAGAGATATATAGATAGTAACATATATCAGCTCAGGGCTGTCAGAGAGATGCAATTAAGAAGAAGCACTGCTGCTTGAATCCTCCAATTAATGCAGAGAAAGATGAATATAAAGGTAGCAAGAAAGGCATGAGGATAAAGAATGATATTTATTGTATTGAGAAGAGAGAAAATCGGATACTTCTCATTCATATATAGGTGAAATTAAAGTAATTTGTAATTAACCTTTCTAGCTATTAGGATAATAACAATCTAACGATTACCAAACATGGTAACTGTTTAAATAATTAATAATAATTATTAATTATAACCTTATCTGGTAAAGTGAAAAGAAATTGTTACTGTTTTATATCTATTTTCCATTCAATAACCTTCATCGTTTCAACTTCCGTTGGTTCTCAGTGCGTATAATCTGCAAAGTACAAACATATCTAGTTCTTTTATTTTTTTCTATCTCTGCTGATAAGGTTTGCTATTGTTGTGTATTTTTTTCTTTTTGTTCTTTATAGATTCTTAGAAGTTAGCAACATATATTTTCACTACTCTGAGTATGTTCTATTATTGTGGGTGTTGTTTCCTCATCATTTATAAAGATAAATATTTTTTCCCTTTTATAATATGACCTGAGAAAAAAAATATAAATGAAAACTATGTAGTACTCTAATATATCTACATGAAAATTATTTAAATTCAAAATTAGTGCACAAACCGTGTCAAGAAGATTAATAATTTATGTAAATTAAATTTTATATATTATCCTTCCATTCAATAACCTGCATGCATGGTTACCACCTGAATTAGTCACTCAATAACATCCACAAACATAAATCTTAAAGAGCTTAGTTTCAATCATACATAAGCTGAAAAGGAGATATGAAAGAGAATGCAAGTTTGGCACTGCCACAAGGTAATGATGGTCAATGGCATAAGAAAAAACTACATAATTAAAATCCAAAATAATGAGATAAATTTAAAAAGGTGATGGTCCCAACCACTATTCTTTATTATGGAAGACCACCTGGTAGTGCATAGTATATCTTCTCCACTGTGAGTTAGTATGCAATTATTTTTTTAAGATATGCATCCGCTGCTCTGGTAAGACAGCATCGCATCAAACGAATCCAATGCTCAGTGAAGATTGATGGGTTCCTGTACAATATGGGGTGGAACACACCAACTTCACATGGAATGCACTCTTGATACATACAAACAAACACACTCTTTTTTTGCGTTTTTTTTACACACTCCTCTGTTCAGTGGGAGGAAACACCTTATTTATATTTTTTTTTTCTTCATTTTAACACCACTTGGTATATAGTCAATAATGGTTGTTCCATCACCCTAATACCCCCACTCAGGTCACAAGCCAGCGTTACCTAGCTCGGCAACAAGTCATGTTCGTCAGTTATTTATATGTATTAACTTGTTTCAATATCTGTCAGATGTGGGCCACTTGCATAGACCAGAAGAAGAGCGGTTTCCTTTTAATTTGTTATTGGCTGCGAGGGTCATTAGCATCGATTCTTTCCATGCATATGTCGTAATTGTCATCTACCGAGGGTTGATATATATGCAGAAAGCATGCACGGAAAGATGAATGTAAAATTTGCAGGAAATGCAGAGAGAGAGAAAGATTGCGAAGAAAATGGATATTGCATGTTGCGAAGAGAACGGATACAGAGAAGACAAAATATGATGCTTCTCACGTTTTGATGTCATACATATCAAAGTCTTAATTTAAGTGATTTTTGGCTCAATGGATGGATGGGATGAAAAGGAAACAGTTATTAGATGGGTAACCAAATTATTCATTCACTCATTTGCTTAAGAAAAGATGTAAATGGAAAAGGATCATAACAATAAAAATTGACATTAATAACACCACTAACATTTAGTTTATAAATAACAAAAAAAAAATGATCATTTAATTAATTAATTTATCTTATAAATTATGTTAATTATATCTAATTAAATTATGAATAATAAATTATTATTTGGTTAAGACATGAAAAACATAATATTAAAATTTCTATGAACAAGGTGAATGAATAAGTAGGTTATTTTTATCCAATTAAGTCCTTGCTTTTAGGTTGATTACACACAACTGCTAATTACTGTTGCATAATGTAATCTATGAATGTAATTTGGTTGGTGTAAGTTTCTTTATAAGTTAAAATGGGTTAATATATATCTAAAAAAATTGCATACAATTTGTACAAATAAGCCTATAAAAAGTTTTATAATTTTAAGAATAATTTTTTATTTAGTTGTCTTCCAAACATCTTTAAAACAAATTCATCCAAACTGTCTAAGACAATATAACAATTTGACAATTATAACCATTAATTATAGTGCAATCTCTCTTTCTCTCTTTTATCAAATTAAAAGGATAAAATTGGAAAAAAAAACATACTAAGACACAGCAAATTAACTTGTTATGAAAAAATATCTGCAGTATCGTTAAATTGACTTTCCGTTCTTTCAGTTTCTAATTGGCTCACTCAACTATTTAACTTACCCATTTTCTCTATCTCTTATTATCACATTTCATTTTCTCTTTATCTTTCTTATTCGTTTTACCTCTTTCATTTGTAACAAAATATACCATATTGTTAGGTTCTCTCAGCTAACCATAACTACTAAATAACTATATATATATATAGAGTTATAACAACAATAATTATAACTATTTTTCTATAACAAATTATCATTTAGTATAGCATATTATCTTTATATAAAAACATCTCGAATAAAATATTAAATTTTATGTTATTAATTTACTTTTTGATGAACCCCATAAATGTCACATCATTTTTAAACTTTATCTCATTTTTTGTTTAATAAAATATCAAAATTTATTTTAAGATATTTTTTATAAACCCTCACATTTAAGGAAAAAAAGAGAAAAAAGTATTTAATTTTTGGAATACAGGTTAATCTTGAGTGATCTTGTACTAGAGATCAAAATTTCAATTTCAATAACTGATTATAAATATCGGTTACTTAACTGGTTATATAATTGTTAAATAGTTATTTTTGAAAGAAAAAAAACTTATTTTTAAATTGAGTTTTTTTGTTTATCTCCTTTCTTAAACGGGTGTGTGAATTAACACAAAGGTGTAAGAAATATTAGAAAATTGTTTTGTAATATAATCCATCAATATCACCGTAAATAGAATACAAAAAATAATGGGAAGAATGAATTCTCAGCTCTCACACAGCATAGCATAATTAAACAACAAAAATGAATTATTGGAGTTAACGATTCATGTAATTGACAATGATATATAAAAGGAAAAAAAATAAAGTTCATGAAACTCTCTACAAAAGCAAAGCTCCAACAAGAACCACAACAGCAGCAGATCCAACAATGATTATCTATTCAACGCGACATCGTTTTGAGCTGGAGTCGATGCTTTAGTTGAAGTACCAGAAATCATGGAGGGAGTCACCGGGAACACTAGCCGGAGATGCAAAGGGAGTTGACAGAGAAGGCAATTGTGGAGAGTTGGCGACGACGGCTGAAAATCTTTTATCCATATTTCATTTTCTGTTTCAACCAATCAATAAATATCACATTATTTAATAATTTTATTATATAATATTTTTATATTTTATTTGTTTCATTAAATGAGATGTCGTTTATTGATTTATTAGGACAAAAAATGAGACACCAACTTACAACTTGAGACAAAGAATTTTTATCTCGTAAATTTGATCTTAACCGCTAAAAAAACAAATATTACTAATAATATTAATATTTAGCTATAAAAAAATGTTGGTTATAGTCATTTTCAAATAATTGGATAAAATTAGTAGCTCTATATATTACTTCCTCTGTTTCTTTTCATTGGTTATTTTAATTTTTTTACAATTTTTTAAATTAATTAAAGTTTACTTTTTTTTTATCAAATAATTATAAGTTTATTCTAATATCACCCTAAATAAATACTTACACTAATCTATATTCTTTCTAGTGTTATGTCTGTTAAATGTTCAACTATTGCTATTAGTGAATATAATAGCAGTTTCGTAAAAATATTCTACTAAATAACTTATTTGTTAATATGGTAAAGAAAACCTTAAATAACTAATAAAATAAAATGGATGGAGTAAGATTTCAGTAAATGGTTGAGATGTAATTGTTAATTAAACAAACTCACATCGTTATCTCACACATAAACCTTTTATACAAAGTTGTTAATTTTAATATTTTGAATTTAACAAATTTCAAAGATACAAAATATTTTAAATGAGTACAACAAACAATTACTTAGTATGTATTGTTATTGAGATATTAAAAGCGTTAGGTCTAATAAATTATTAGCACTTATTAAAAAACGTAATGTCTACAATCCTCTATAAGGTTTCCACTACCATATTGTCATCAATATCACCATCACCATTGTTACGAATCACACAAAATTTTTTCACACAGAGTTGTTACTTTTAACATTTTGAATTTAAAAAATTTCAAATATAAAAATACATTTTACATAGACACACCAAACAATTACTTATTATGTACTATTATTGTTATTGAGATATTAAAAAAGTCACTCTAATAAATTATTAGGACTTATAAAAACCTTAACATGTGGTCCTTCCTTGCCACCTCGCGAATCCTCTGCAAGGTCACCACCACCGCCACCAACAGTAATAGCGACCATGGTGATGGTGGTATCGACGATGGTAGCAGTGGTGGGAAAGGGACGGTACTGACGATGGTGGCAGTGTAACAACGATGGGGTAGTAGCAATGACGATGGTAGTGGCAGTGATGGTGGGGGCAATGACGGTGATGTCCTTGCCCCCATTGTCGTTGTCACCATCAATAACGATGGTGGTGGCACTAATGTTAATGGTAGTGGTGGAGATCTGATAAAGGATTCCGAGCATTATGTTGTTTTTCTATAAGTCCTAATAATTTACTAGACATAACTTTTTTAATATTTCAATATCAATAAAAATACATAATAAGTAATTCTTTGGTGTAGTCGTTTAGTATTTTTATCTTTGAAATTTGTTAAATTCAAAATATTAAAATTAACAACTTTGTGTGAAAAGGCTTTTGTGTGAGAAAATCACGTGAACTTATTTAATTAACAATTGAATATAACCATTTATTTAAATCCTGCGGTTATTATTATGTTTTTTCATTTTTTACTATAACCCCTTTCTCACTTGAGTCGTCCTCTATATATATTTATATATCATTAGCATAACACAAATATGGTATGTATGTCAAACAATGTAACAGAAGGGTAAACGAAGAATAGATAGTTTATGAATTGTGATGATTTAGATTGTTGTGGTGTGAAATATTGTGATATATATATATATATATGTATATATATACTGTGTTTTTTGTATATGAATTGTTTCAAATTTATAGTTTTGGTATATAAATTTTTTGTTGACTTGTCAAGATATACAAACATTTTTTCCATTTAACATTTTAGTAATTCAGTTTATTTTAGCCGTTAAGTGGTGAGGCCACCAAAAAATGTAATTAATAAAATAAGAGTAAATTATGTTTTTGGTTTATAAAATTTTTCAAATTTATGATTTTAGTACACAAATTTTTTATTGACTGGTCAAGATATAAAAACATATTTTCCATTCAACATCTTGTATTTTTTATTATGTGATGACATGTCACTTCATTTATTATTATTTTATTAATTAAATATCTTTGCTGTTTTTATTACATTTTGTGATAACTTTTGATCATCACAAATTAAAAAAAAAATATTATTCATCTTCTTTTCCACACTTCTCATCCGCACTTCTTCTACCTATTCCACTACCTAATTCCCACGTGTTCCTCCACCTTCACCCCATGTAAAGCTCGCTCCCCATTTTTAAATTTTTCTTTCATAATATTTTTTAAACACAATGTTATTGTTTTAATTAACTTTAAAACATATTTTCTGAATATTATTACGAAATATATCTTTTTTCTCAAATGTTTCAAACCAAAAAATGTTTGTATACCATGAGCGATTAATAAAAAGTTTGTGTATCGAAAACATATTTTACTTATAAAATAATAATAATTAGAGTGATATGTCACTACTTAATGGCTTAAATAAATACAAAGACTAAAATGTTGGAAAAAAAAATTGTTTATATACCTTGACTAGTCAACAAAAAATTTATACATAAAAACCATGAATTTGATAAAATCTATGTACAAAAAACATAGCTCTCTATATATATATATATATCAAAGCAATAGAAGCATTGTTGTCTATATCTTAGTTGGAATTGGATAACTAGTTAGTCATCAATAAAAGTTAATTTAATGAAATTGTCAGAATTTAAAAATGGGCGTAGGAAATCAGTTATCTATATTACTTCTTTTCTAATTAATCATCACAAAATATGGGTATAATTTAAATGCATTTAATTAAAGAAAAATATGAACTGTGGTTTTAATTAAAATTTTAATTAATAGAAAACATATATGGGGGCATATATTTTATTGGAAAGATCACTTGGGAAGATCAATCCTGTACTTAGGCCAGCTGCTCCACGTGCAAACACACAGAAAATATTGTACTAATATAATAATTATTATACCCCTTAACATTCAATTTATGCGGGAGATTGTTATTAAATTAACTTCCAATTATGCTAGAAAATAAATTATATCCCGAGATTATTGAGAGAAAATATTGTTATAATTATCCATATTAAAATAGTTGATTTACAGGGATAGTCTTGAATTATTATAGGAACAGAATATCATAACTGTAGGGATAAAATAGTGTAATTATGGATACTCCCTCTTGTATATATTTCTGATATTTTCATTCAATCAAACACAAGATAGAATTCCTTTTATTTATCTTCTTTACATGGTATTAGAGTAGAGACGATCCTCTGCTAAATCATTCCTTTCCTTTTCTTGTTTCCATGGCTAATAATAAAAATATTTCTTATTCTCTCCATCATTCTGACCATCCTGGAATGGTCTTTGTTTCCAAATCTCTAGATGGAGACAACTATTCGACTTGGGGTAGAGCCATGGTCATCTCTTTGAATGCAAAATTTTTTAAAATTACAAACTCATAGCCACTAAACCCAAATTTTACAGCTTAACCTTTACTCATTATTTTATTCATAACTTAAGTTATATAATCATGTTTAAGTTATTCCAACTCCACTTGAAAGATAACATCCACAACTATAATTTCCATGCAAAACATAAAACCTAATAAGGTCATTTAGGTAATCTCACAGGGCTTACAACACACAAATTATGTTCCATGCACTAGATTGGAGACTCAATTTATAACTCATATAACCCAGTTGATTCTTAACATCTTTATATGATTCTTGAGCTTAAGTTGTAGCCCCAAATATCTACTTTCTAAAAAGAAAAACAAAACTTGATTTAGACAACCACACAGAAAGATATTATAGAAACCCCGAGGTATATTTATACCAAAATTTTCAGATAACAAGTTATATAAGGTTCCTAAAATAAAATTCTAACTTCAAACCCTCAAACATTGCATTTCTCTATCTCTAATACTTAATTATCATCACACCCTATAATTGAAATGATAATCATCAATTTTTCCACCAGTCCCCTCAATGGAAGAAAAATCCCAACACATAACACATAATCCTATATAGAAAGAGTGATGCAAATAATAGAGCAGTCCTTCAATCATCACATTAATCAATCATATAATTAAGTTTTTCATTGTTTAATCACCCATAACATTTATGGATAGAAACAAATGAACAAGTCAATTGCATAAAACACATAAAACTTAATCCATAGGGAGGCTTAGGGTTCACCTCCACTACCCTGTTTCTTATATATGTCTATTTATAAGCTAATCTCACTCCCCCTTACCTCAAAGAGATGAAGAACCTAGAAGGTAAGTATGATTCTTTAAGGCCCTTAGTAGAGATAGCCTCTCTCTAACTTCTTTGTAGCTACCTCCTCTATTTCATGTTTAGGGTTTGAGAAGAAAAGGAGAAAAATGTCAAGATCCCTCCCTAACTCTCTTTTAATTACTAACTCTTATGAGTCAAGCCCAACATACCTAACTTTTTTTCTGCTCTTATTATAATGAAGTAATAATAATAATAATAATAATAATAATAAATAATAATAATAATAATAATAATAATAATAACAAAAACAACAATAACAATAATAACAACAACAACAACAATAATAATAATAATTCACTTTCATCATATTTTAGTTATCCACGGGTATTTTTGGGTTCGACAGGTAACCCATTATATTATTTCTTTTACAATTTAAATTTGTTTATTTATTATTAAAATTATATATAAATTTATTAATTATATTTCAATTTAAAATGTATATGAAGAATCATAAGTAGCAAGAAATTATAAATTAAAATTTATGAATTAAAAATTTTAATTAAATACATAACTTGAAACATATTATATAATTGTTATAATTATAATGGGTCAGGTACGAGAAGGTAATTACATACCTATACTAATGCAATCCTGTCTTCCAAGGGTTTATCCCAAGGGCCATGACAAGGAAGATTGAGGAAGAATTGGCTAGGAAGGAGTATGAAAGACCTCAACTCCTATACAAAGTAAAGACATCTAGGCCATAGTCTTTTTTATTGTAATTAGCTTGTGTATTGTGCCTATTTGCTTGTATTTTGGTGGTGTATTTACCTTTCTTTGAGGCCTTGTATTTTGGCCTATTTCTTGTATTTTTAGGATAGGGTGTCATTAGTCTTTTATGTGGAATGTGTTCTTGAATATCAGCCTTTTCAGTAGCATAGGGATGTGTGGTTTGCTTCCCGCACCCCCTTGTTTGTTTCCCACATGCTTCTAGCAACACATGAAGCATGAGAGACAAGTGGGACCCCTTGTTCCCTCCATTAGGTGCCAATCACACTCTCTCTCCTAGGTGGCACCTACATTGCACAATCCAAATTCAAATTTGAATTAGAGGGAACCTAGATCCACTTTTTTAGGGACATGTTTGGATCTAGTCAAGTTAACTATGTGTTAATTAACTCATTAGCTAAATTAACACCTAGTTAACTCTCCTAATCCTTTCCCTAATATGGACGTCCAGATTGCCATAAATACCCACCACCACCACCACTTGTTTCTTTTTACACTTGAGTGATATTAGAATTCTCATATTGTGAGCTTTTTCTTTGAGTGTCTTCTTCTCCTGGAGAGAACTTCCTTCATATGAATTTTATCAAGGGCTCCTTCCCTTGTGGTGCTTCTTATCAAGGCTTATCTTTCTTGAAGTGGAACCTACACACTCCACCTTTTACCTCTCCACTCACCATTTCTTGCTTTGGGATAACTTCATAAAAGTTTATCATGGGAGGAACAATCTAAGATTGCATCATTATACCCATACCAATGCTCGTTAATCCCTAGTGATGATGTCTTTAGATGTTAAAAAAATTATATTTTTGTTAAAAATTGTTACCAATAATTCTTATATATAATAGTGACAAAATTAATTTGTCAAACTATACAAGATAATAGTGATGGTTTAATTGTCACTATTAAAACTAGCAAAAATACAAGTGTTGTTGTGTCTGTGTGTTCAAATTTTTATTTCAATTTTACATTTAATTATGCAATTTGATGTAAATAATATAAATAAAGTGTGTCTACAAATGTAACTATATTACATAAACTAGTAAAAGCACAAGCATGACACTGTCTGTGTGTTCCCATTTTTATTTCAATTTGACATTTAACTATGCAATTCGACATAAATCACACATACTAAAATGTCTGCGTATGTAACTTAGCAACTATATTACATAAAAGAAATATAACAAATAAAAAATATAGAAATATTATATTCATAATATTAGCGAAATTATGAAAATATTATATCATATAGATATAATATTTCCATAATTTTTTATTTTTTATTTCTTTTATGTAATATTGTGTGTTGTTTTATATTTCTTTTATCTAATATATTATATCCTATATTTAGTGTGTTTGACCATATATATATATATATATATATGAAATATTTTCATATTCTATTATAATTTTCATGTTTATTTTATATTTTAATAATATATTGTCACTGAAGGCCTTATAAATAATTAAATATAGTTCACTAATATTTAAAGCAAGTTGAGTATAAGAATGGAAACAGGGTGGGCATGTGTGAGTTTGGTTATTCTCATCCCCGAACTGAGAGGTTTTGGATATACAGCATATTCACGGAAAATCTATTATATTATTTTTTGCAATTTAAATGGTGAAAATTAAGGACAATAAAATAGAAAGAAATAGTAAATTGTAAAATAGAAAATAAATTAATAGGTTAAAAATGTATGTTTAAGAATATATATATATATATATATTTTAAATTAATGAAAATTTTGAATTAATTGGGAAAGAATAAAATCAATTTCCTAAAATATGAAATAATCTCGACATCTTCTAAATTTATTTCTATTTGATAGTTGATAAAGTGCTTCAAGAACCTTTGAAAATTATGGAAATGTGTTAAACCTAAAAAAGTTAAAAAATTATTGTAAAGTAAAAATAAATTCCAAAGTTAAAAATGAAGGATGATCAACCAAACTAGCTCCCTTTTATAAATATTTACCTAAATGAGTATGTTTTAAAAATATCTATCTAATTGAGTCTTTTTTATCATTGATTGAGTCAAATAATAGTTTAGAATTGTGGTTTAACCTTTACATAAAATTTTTTTGTCACATGATTGCAACGTGACTACCAGAAATCTAGCTTTTTAATTGGCATAAAACCGGAAATCACTAGTGCAATTTTATGGTTATTTTTTTATTTTTTTCCCCTAAAATCACATATGGCTGCTGCGTTTTTGTGGGAATAATTTTTTTTTTAATTTATGCAAATTAAAAGCTTACACTATGGGGCCAATTTGTTTGTGCTTAAAAAAAAACTTTTTAAAATTGTTTAAAAAATTGATTTTGTTTTAGAGATTTATGTATAATCAGAAGTAATTTTTTCTGAGAGTCTTTGGACGAAAATATTATTTAGAGGTCAAATTGTGATTCTGAATTGCGGTTTGACCAAGTTGATGGTCAAAACTGATCCAGTTAAATAAATATTTCTAACACAGACTCATTTAAATGATTATTTTGTAAAAAGAACCCAATTTAGTTAATCACCCAAAATGAAAGAATATTAAGATTGAAAGAAACAATAAATATAAATTAATGTAAAATAACATAGAAACTAAATAAATAAAAAAGATACATAATAAAAAAAATTAAAAGGTGAAAACTCAAGAGTGGAGAGAGAAACATTAATTTCATCAAATATAAAATTACTTGAAAATATACTAAATTTCTTTGGATTTGATAGTTTCTCATATTCTTCAACAACCTTTTTAAAGTTGTAAAGATGTATTAAATATGAAATGTAAATATTAGGATATAGGCAATTTTTTAGGTTAGATGATTTCAATTTTCCCTGCAATTCCTAAGACATATTAGTCTTGTAATATGGTAACTCTTACGAATAATTACAAAGTCTATTATTTGTAGAGTATATTAAGAATCTTAAATTTTAGTGAGTCACATCTCTGGTTTGATGAATTTATGTTTTAATGTTATGCTTTCAATAAATTTCCATTAAAAAAATATAATATATCATATTTATCATCTTTTGTGATGAGAAAAATATAATATATCACATTTATTATCTTAACCAAATAATATTAAGTATGCATATTAAAAAATATACTAATAAACTAAAAATAATATATAGAAAAAATCTTACAAGTAAACCTTCATTAAGCACCAAATAAATCATTCAAAAAATTAATTAAACAACAATATATAGTAAAAAAATGTTTTATAAAAAAATAATAGAAAAAAATATAAATAATTGACTTATGATAATTTATATATGTTAAATGAAAATACACATACATCATAGTATGAGATTATATAATATAAATAATTAATTAATTTTAAATTTTTTTATTTTTACAAATTAAAATGCAATAACTTTATATGAAGTTAAATAAAACATGTAATTGATTGTTAATTTTTTAAGTAGTAAGTCAAGGACAAAAACGTCCAATAAAATGTGTACAAGAAAAAGGGACATTCTTATTATAATAGTTATAAATTATAAATTATTATTATTATACTTTAATACTAATATTTTTACAAAAAATAAATTAATATTATTATTTTTTTTAATCCGATAAGAGTGGTTCTATACTTTATCATGTCTCTTAGTAAAATGGATAATTAAATTTTAAGTAGTATTTGATAGATTGATATTTTTATTTTTTTATATTAGATTTATTAAATGGAATATGTCCAAACTGTCAGCCTATTAGAACATCTATGTTTTGATAATAATAATAATAATAATAATAATAATTATTATTATTATTATTATTATTATTATTATTATTATTT
This sequence comes from Psophocarpus tetragonolobus, assembly GCA_037954015.1. Taxonomy (NCBI): domain Eukaryota; kingdom Viridiplantae; phylum Streptophyta; class Magnoliopsida; order Fabales; family Fabaceae; genus Psophocarpus; species Psophocarpus tetragonolobus. The sequence continues at coordinate 42,535,396 of CM075689.1, forward strand.
TATAGAAATATAATTTCGAAAAGGACATTTTTATTTTATAGACAGGAGATTTAAGACCATATAAGTTGTTACAAAGCATGTTTCAGACTCTCAAGATTAAAAAATTAAAATATTTAGTTAATCTTATTATCTCCATTAGCAGGTTAAAAATGCAAGATGAAGGAACATTAATATTTATAAAATATTTAAAAAGTTAAAATTCATTTTTTTATTATAAACTACTTTTATAGAATTTTTTTTATTATAGATAAATTAACTAACGGAGAAATTAAAGTACATAAACAGTCACAATTGTATCCTCAAAATTTCACATGGTAAAAACGGTCATATTTAATCCTTTTTCCGTTAATAATATCATTTATCCAAGTTAATTAACTATCTACTTGTTTTTTAAACAAACTTATAATTATACTGCTTTATTTTAAGACCGAGTTTTTAATAATTATTAAATAGTAAGAAGAAGTTAGAGAAAAACAAAAAAGTTACTTCGTAATACATTAGAAGATACGTAAGAAGAAAAAAAAAACTCAATGCATGCAAAAGAAAAGAAAGAAAGAAAAAAAACTTTTTATTCCAATTATTAATATACATATACATATATTATATATATATATATATATAATATATATATATATAAAGACAAATTACATATTTTTCATTCTTTTCTATTTCGAGTATGTTTGGTTTATCATTTCAACTAGCTGACGCGAAAGCTAGCTGAAATGATTTCAATTTCATTTGGATATAGCTTTTTTGAAGTTACTACATTTTCAAAAAAAGATATTCCATGTACATTTTCTAAAAGATCTCTAATTAATGTTCTCTCTTCCGATGCTACAATCTCCCTCGTTTCATTCTCTCTCCTTCATTAATGCAACTATAGTAATTTATAATTTAAATATATAATTATAAAAATTATAATTTAAATATGTAATTTAAAATTTTTATATTTAATTATAGAACATTATAATTTAAATATATAATCATATTAATTTATAATTGAACCATATTATTACATAAACTTATAATTTAAATAGAGTTTAATTGGTATATACTGTCAGTGTAAAAGTCACTGTCAGTGTAAAAGATTTTTATACTGACATTCAATAATTACTTTTCATTTATTTGATTTTTAAAGTAATAATGAGTAAAGTCAACAAATTTACTGTGAATGAAGGATTCTGATTAAATATCAGTGTAAAAATATTTACACTAACACTGTATATCAATTAAACTCATTTAAATATGTGATTATACAAATTTACAATTTAAATATATAGTTATAACAATTTATAATTTAAATATATAATTAATTTATATTATTAAAATATGTTATAATTGTTTTTAATACTCTATTTGAACTAATTATTAATGATATTCTTGTTTGTTATTTTAAAACTTTCAGCTACTTGATCGATTAGTTTTACCAAATACTTATAACTAGTATTTCAGTTTTTAACTAGCTTTTAGCTTTTAACTAGTTTTTCAACTTTCAACCAGTTTTTCAGCTTTCAACTAGATTTTTAATTAGTTTTGTCTAACACACCTCCAAAGACATGTGCAATACTTATCAATTATGAGCAATAATTTGTTTATTTTTAAAATAATTAAGAAAAAAATATGATCAAGTAATTTAGATCAAATTTTCACACAATAATTAAATTGATAATATTCATGAAATACACACCCACATACTCAGAGAAAGATATGGGAAAGGAAACATCAGTAGATGATATAATACTAAAAAAAAGTAAATTTATTTTCTTTGTCTCCCCTAATCTTTATTACATATAAACTTGATTATACATTCATGGATATAGATAGGCCTAACACTTATTAACATGGATAGTGACATATGCAATCTTCTATAGCATTGCATGTACCACTTGCAAACTTTCCATGTTGATTCTTACAATCGGTCTGACATTGGTCTTTTTTACAACTCCCAATCTGGCCGATAGTTACGTCGCACCATCTTGCTTCTACCATTTTCAATGGCCCTTCATTTTCTATCACGTAGACACACAATATTCAATACTAAACCATAAAATTCAATCACAACAGCTTTTTAAAGTATAAAATAATTTTAAAAGTTGGCATTGCTTAAATGTATGACTAGTTTAAATAAGTGAAAAGTTAAACATACCAATTCCAATGCAAAGAACAAGTAGAACCATCAAAACAAAACTCATGACCTTCATCTTAATTTGATTCTCCAGCGGTATACTAGTTGTTTCAAATTGTTTCAATTTAATTGTGACTAATGGATCGATATGAATATATAGAGAAAGAGGTATACAAGGTTTATAAGTATTTAATGTTCTTTTAAGATAGGTATTTAATGTTCATTAAGATTTATAAATATTTTATAAATATAGAGAGAGGTACTTAATGTTCATAAGTATTTAATTGTTTGACAAAATTAAATGAAGCTAAAAAGTTAGTCATAAATATTTGGTGAAATTAGCTTATCAACTAGCTGAAAGTTGTAAAATGACAAATAACTACATCATTAATTATTACTAGAAAAATTGATATTTGTGACAAAGTTTAGTGAAGGAACTTTATCCCACGCAAATTTGTGATATTTTTTTGTGATAGATTCATAAGATTTTTTATAGACTTTATTAAATCATTTTCTATGGATTCTATGATAGAATATTCTCCAATCTAAATAATCCGTCACAAATGGTGTTACTAGATTCATATTTTTACTTCTTTGATGATATATATATTGTGATAGAATTTGTTCATCTCTAACTTTTCCGTAGTCCATCACAAAATACAAATAAAATAACCTACGTTTGTGAAGGATTTTCTTCTATTTCAAATCATCCATCACAAAAGTTGTAAAATAAATAAAATATTTAATGAGACTCGTGATGGATATTTATCTCCCAAAAATATTCTCTCACAAAAATAATTTTTTTAATCACTTTTTCACTTGTATTTAGGGATAACAATCGTACTCGTCCGTCTCCGCCTAATTTTGGTGAGAAAATCCGCATTGTTGGTTCCCACCTAAGATAATCTGAGATGGGGACGAGTGTATGTTTATTAGTCCCCACCTCTGCCCTCGCCTCATTTCTATGTTTTACATATAATTATATCTTAATAAAATCTCACATGTCTATGTACATATCTATATCTTTGTAGACTATTAAAACTAAAATATAAATAATAACTTAGGATATAATTTATTTAATAATTAATAAATTAACACATAATTTATTTAAAAAATTATAAGTAACTTTAAATATAAATTATAAAAATAATACTCGTAGAGATACCCAAACCCAAAAATACCCGACAGGGATGGAGATATAGATTAAAATTTCATATCTGACTCTGCCTCTATTCCGCATTTTCTAGGGATTGGGATGGGAAGGGCAACCCACCTTGTCTCACCTCGTTGTCATCCCTACTTATATTATGACATATAAACACCTCTATATATCTTTCAGTCACACATTTGGTGATATATTTAACTTAAAAATTATTAATTATTATATTAATTTCAAAATGCTTAATTATTATGATTATTATATAATTTTATATAATCATTAATTATTATAATAATGATTTTTAAAAATTATCTTTTTTATGGTATAAAAATTAATTATTATAATAATTTTAAAATATTAACTATTTACTTATGACTGACCCATCGCTAATGGTTTAGGAAATAACTAAACAAAGTTCTTGACCTATTTTAAATAACTTTCATTTTAGATTATTCATAAAAAAAATCACAATTTTTTTTTTATAATTTTGCTTCAATATGAGTTTTTGTAATCAATTCAAGTTTTATAATTATTTTAATAACTAAGTTTATAATTGTTACTTTTTTAATTGCTAATTTCACAATAGTTACAAACTAATTACAAATAATAAAAGTATAAAAACTATAAATATTTTCTTACAATATACTATTGATTTAACATGATTTCTTCATATAATTCTATAATATAATCTATTTTTTAATTTATTAATTTATTTTGAACTTAGAAATTAATTTAATCTATAACATAATTTTCATGTATATACTCTAATGTATTTAATTATTGTTAATTTGTAATATTTCTCATATAAAATTTTTCATATTTATTGAATTAAAATAACTATAAAAATCAAAATTAAGTTTAGACCTAATAAAAATACCATCATATCATTATTATATACTAGATTTTAAGTTTTTTTCGTGCACAAGTTCATTTAATTTATTTTATAGTATTTTTTTAATATTTTTAAATAATTATTGAATTTTAAAATATTATGAATTTATTAATTTTATATTACATGAAATAAATTAATTATATTTTATATGTTTAAAAATTATGTATAATAAAATTATTATGATTATTGAATTTATTACCTTTTTTAAGGAATGTGATTTACCACTATATGAAATGTACATATTTAATAAAAAATATACAATGAATATAAATTTATAATTATTTAAATTTTATATTTTCTTCTTTTAATAGTGAATCTAATATTTAATTCTACTTTAGTGATGTGTATTTAAAGTGATTTTAAAAATAGAATTTGTGAAATGTATTTAAGTTTCTTAAGTAAAATAAATAAATTGCTTTAGAATACTGACAATTACTTTTCTCTCTCTTTGACTTAGGTATGACAATCATGTTCATCTCTGGGTACCGTTTCTGTCTCTGCCCCAATTTTGATGGAGAAAACCTACATCGTTTATAACAACCTGAAATTTTATAAAATAAGAATTCAAATATTATTAGTTTTATTTATTAGCTTAGTAAAATTTGATACTTTTATTAACTAAAATGTGTTGGGAGTGAATTACTATTAGTAGTAGTAGTAGTATTATTCTTGTTATTGTTCTTATTATTATTATTATTATTATTATTATTATTATTATTATTTCATTATAATAAGAACGGATTAAAAAAGTTATGTTTGTTGGGTCTGACTCATAAGAGTTAGTAATTAAAAGGAGTCAGGAAGGATGCCTTGGCATTCTGGTCATTTGGTACACAAACTTTAACCCTAAACGTGAAATCAAAGGAGGTGGCTACAAAGGAGAACTCAGAGAGAGGATATCTTTCTTAAGGAGCTTAAAGAATCATTCCTACCTTCTATGTTCTTTATCTCTTCAAGGTAAGAGGAAGTGGAAAATTATCTCTCATGTGGCATGTGTAGGGAAAATGGGTAATGAAGCGATCCCTAAGATAGGTTCAATGTTGCATATATGAACACTCGCAATGATGTTGATAAAATAAAACGTGACCGTGTAGATATATTGTTTTCTTAATTGGAGATATGTATTTGAATGAGACATAAGATAAATTGAGATTCAGGTATGGTTGATACTCATGAATAAGTATTAAATGTCTTATTAATTTATTTTGTTGGATTGTTGGAGTACATGTTCATTTTAAGAATATTTGAATATAATGATTATGTTGGTATTGAGGTTTTCTCTTTTTATACCCTAAATATTAGTACCTTGAACATAGTAATAGGAAGTATTGACGACTTGGAATTAATGTATTTGATGCCCTTAGATAGTTAATGGATGTTTATATTAATTTATTTTATTGGGTTGTAAGGAGGAGTGGAATTAGCTTATAATAGGCATATATAACAAATAGGGTAGTAGAGGCAAACCCTAAGCTTCCACAAGGATTAAGTTTTATGTAATTGAATTATTTATTTGTTTCTATGAATGAATATAGATGATGATGAATAACTCTAATTATATGAACTCTAATTATATGATCAATTAATGTGATGCTTGAAAGACTCCTGTATTATTTGAACTGCTTTATATACATAGGATGATATATGGTTGTGTTTTCTTCCATTGAGGAGATTGATGAAAAAATTGTTGATTATCACTGCAATTGTAAGGTATGATGACAACTAAGTATTAGAGAGAGAGAGAGAAGTAGAATTTTCAAGGGTTTGAGTATAGCTGTCAAAACAGGTCAACCCTGCCCGTTAAGCCCGACCCATCTTGACCCATTTAATAAACAAGTTGGCTCAACCCAACTCAGCATTCTTTTATGGTTAAAAAAGTGAGTCTGACACAGACCATCATAGGTTAGTGGATTAAACAGGTCAACCCAACCCACTAAAATTTTGAAAAAATATTTTTTAGGAAATTTTTTTAACTATTTTTAAAAATATTAAAATTTAAATAACTTATGACAGCACTAATTTTAAATTTATGAATTTAAAAATAAAAAAAATGTAAATGATATTCTTCCCTAAATATCTACATTTACAACATGTCAAGTATTATTTTAAAATATAAAATATTAATTAAATGATAAAACAACCTAAAAAATATATTGTAATGAAATATAGGTTAAATAAGTAGCCTAAATCATATTCACATAATAATGAACATAAAATTTAGGTGGGTCAACCTAGACTACCACGAGTTCAACCTTGGTAAGTTGGGTTGTAAGTAGGTCAACCTGTATATGCAACATAACAAGCTTGGTTTTTTATTTTTGAACCAAGCCTAGCCAGACTGGTGGTGGGCCAGGCCAACCCACGAATCCAGACCCATTTTGACATCTCTAGGTTTGAGATTAGAATTATATTTTGAGAACCTTATATAAGTTGAATGTTTGCTATATGAAAATTTTTGTATGAATATACCTCAATGTTTTTGTCATATCTTTCTGTGTCCTTAACCAAATCAAGTTATGTTTATTGTTTTGGAAAGTAGACATTTAGGACTATAATTTAGATGCTATAATTACGTAAAGATGTTAAGAATAGACCAAGTTATTTGAGTTGGAAGTTGAGTTTCCAATCCAATGCATAAAACATAATTTGTGTGTTCTAAGCCCTACGAGGTGACCTAGATGACCTTATTAGGCTTTGTATTCTTCATGAAATTTGTATCCATTAATGTTAGCTTTCCAATAGAGTTGAAATCACTTAAAAAGGATATATAACTCAAATTATGAATAAAATAGTCAGTAAAGGTCAAGTTATCAAATTTGAGTTTAGTGGCTGTGAGTTTGTAGTTTTAAAAATAAGGGATGATAAAATCAAGTTTAGACTTCCACATACAAATTTTAGGTAATTGTAATATCTTTATAATAAAATTTATATCACCCCTATATCATTAGCATAACTACAAATATGGTATAGAAGGGTAAAATAAGAATAAATAGTTTGTGAAGTATGATGATTTGGATTGTGGTGGTGTGATATATTGTGATGTACTTGATGAAATGTGTTGGTGGTGAATGAATAAATGCTTATAAGTTATTGACGTGCATGAATTGGGGATTTGTCCCACTATATGAAAGTTATGTGAATTATAATTGAAAACATGATGTGTTAATTATGATGGTTAAAGTGTGCTTGACGAAGTGTCATTCCAGCTGTGATTGGAGTTAATTGTGATGGCATAATTAAATATTGATCTTGTGAATTATGTTGTTTCATGACATGATGCATGAATATGGTAGTTTAAGAAGCTTGTAAGGATCATCCATTGTGTGATGCTTTATAGCAAGTCTTCTTAGGTTGTGTTGTATTACATGATTGTACCTAAGTGTTACTGTCATATAAGATGATTCACTTCAGGTGGACCAATGGTGAGATTGTTACGCATGTACCTGAGAGAGCATACATGAGTTACATTGCATAAGCATCATTAGCATGACTTGAATTTAATATGGTTGTGTGGTTTCATGTTATATACTATGATGGTTATATTTCTTATTTATGCTGCTTAAATATCTATGAGTAAATGTCTCACTCCGTATTTATGTGTGTGTTGCTTGAGGCTAAATTCCATAGGCCAAGAAGATGTTGAAGAGGTGGAGGTTAGTAATGCCTGAAATTGATGTGGGATTTTGTGCTTTGATGGGGACGGATGATGACTTTGTAACTATATTAGGATGTTGAATTATTTCCTAGTTTGAATCATGCCTCTAGTTTTATTCTTCCCTTTAAGTTGACTTATTATTGTTTTGATTTTAAAGTTATGTTAACTTTAATTTGGATTAGAGATGATGTTTTATTGGGAGGACTTTTGTAACCTTTCTCATAGTTAAAGAACTTTTATATCATCATGTTATATTTATTTATTTCGGATAGAAAAGTGTCACAGGGTTCATAGTATTGTATTACATTATCTTGACAATTTATTGTCTATTTGTATAATGCTCACAACTTCGATTGTAAATTAACTTGGTTAATGGATCTATGTGAACTAGTAGTTTATATCCTTTTGACCATGTTTTAAACTTAATATGGAGATAAATTATTTTCTCTTTTATGATTTGTTTAGTAATACCAATTCGTGGTGTCATAATGTAAATCCTTTTACCCAAGTGTCAAGTCTAGGTATTTAAAAGAACAAATTTCTATACTATTTTGTAAATTAAATCATAAAGCATTTCAGGTAGAAGGGTGTCATATTTAATGTATCAGAGCAAATCGATTCTTTTGGCCAATATGTTATGTGTTTGCTATGTTTCCAATATGTATTTTGTGACATTGTTTGAAATAGTTTAAATGCTTTGGTCATTTCAATATTGATTGTCGTATGTATCTTCTTTACAAACTTGTGTGTAATGTGTAAAACCCATAATTTGATCATCAAGGTTAGTAGCTAAGTAATGGGGATTGGTCTGGTATGTAACCAACTATCAGGCTAGTAGGTAGTGTAGAAGCAAGTTTTGTATAAAACCAATTGTTGAGATAAATGAATCACAAGTTAGAAAGCATTTTAGGCCATAAAATCTAGGTCCTTGAAGCAGAAAAATTTGCTGAGCGGATTTGGTGGCGGTTTGGAGGTTCTAATGCAAGGCTGTGGCGGAAGTTTCTAGTATGGTGGTGGCAGGGAATTTCGTTGAGCAAATTCCAAACCACTGAGCGGATTTAGGCCATCGAAAAACTTTAAATAGGTGTCTCGGTTCAGTGTTAAGAGATACATTTCTAAGAAATCTAGAGAGAGAGATGGATCCTAGAGAGAGAAAGAGAGGGATTCCAAAGAAGAGAAGATGTATCTACGGAGGTGCTGCCAAAGTTTCTCCACCACTTATAATCAACAACCTCTTATTAAGGTAAGGGGGAGTAGGAGATTATAAGTCGTGAGAGGTGTTAATCTTAATAAACTCTGAGGTATGTTTATACGAAAATTTTCAAATAACAGGTATTTAACTTATAAGGTTCCTAAGACATAATTTTAACTTCAAACTCTCAAATATTCTACTTCTTTATCTTCAATACCTAATTATCATCACGTCCTACAATTTCATTAATAATCATCAATTTTCCCCCAATCCTCTCAATGGAAAAAAACACCAACACCTAATCCTTTAGGTATAGAGAACCATTCAAATAACAACAGTTACTCAGTTATCACATTAATCAATAATATAATTACAGTTCTTGACCATTTAATAATTAGTAGCATTCATAGAAACAAACAAAATAATAAATCACATGAAACTTTAATCCTTAGGAAGACTTAGTCACCTCTACTATCCTATTTCTTATATATGAACCAACTTTAACACATGAAAAGGTACTAATCTCTAAGGTATAAAAAGGAAAAATCTCAATGCCAATAAAACCATTACATCAAAATAATCTGATAACTTACATGTACTCCAACAATCCAACAAAATAAATTAATAAGGCATTTGATACTTATTCATGAGTACCAACCACACTGGAATCTCAATTTATCTTATATCTTATTCAAATACATGATTTCCTGGTTGTAATTCATATAATAATTATTTATGAGTACCAACCACACCTGAATCCCAATTTCATTTATGTCTCATTCAAATACATTGTTTTCAGGTTGTCAATTCTTCCCATCATTTAAATACAAAACTCTAATTAAATAAAATAATATATTCACAAAGTCATGTTTATTTTATTGGCACTCGTTAGAGTGTTCATAACCCTTCAATCTCATGCACAAAATCTATTAAAGCTCAGGGATTGCTCCGCTACCCATTTTCCCTACACATGCCACAATGAGATATAATTTCGCACCCCTTTACCTTGAATGATGATCCTGGATGCAGAAGATGTCTCTTCAAGTTATTCAATGTTGTGCACCTCAATTTTACTTGACAAGGTTCTTTTTGTAGTTTTCTCTCTAACCCCCAAAGTCAGAAACATGAAAATTGAAACACAATCACCTAACCCTCTAAAATAACCTAGGTTAATAGTTGGATTGAGCTTTGTAACAGTAAACCCAAACTTAACCTTTAGACTATTTTACTATGTACACCCATATTTATTTTATTTATTTATTTTTATAAATTAATTTAAGAATATTTGTTAATTTAAGAATTACACCTTTTATTAATATTTTATTTTTCTAAAAAAATTGGATGTTATAACTGTAACATTTTTGAATTTTTAAAATAAAAATTATCTCATAAAATAAGTTAATAAAATAATTATTGTAGTTGAGATAAAATGTTTATTATATTTTGAATTATAACACTTAACAATGATATAAATGTTTATTATATTTTGTCTTAATATGTATATTATATTTATAGAAAATATATTCGACTTGTAGTTAAAATATAGAATTTAGGTGAGATGATCATAATTAAGATAAAAAAAAGATAATGATTGGTTGGGAATCAATCAAATAATTAAAAGATTAAATGATAAGAAATTTTGAATGACAAGATTAAAGATAATATGACTTTTAAAATAATAGTAAATAAGATAAAAGAATATTTGATTTTAAATTTGAACTATAAACTAATCAAAAGAAAGGATAGAGATAAAAATCAATCATAACCTATTATATAGGGTTAAGTATTCCCTTCAGAAATTATAAACTAGTTGGCTATTCAAGAGTTGTGAGAAGGTTGAGAAGAATAAACCAAAGTTGCAGAGCTATGCTTCAAAATGTGACTAAAACATATTTCAAAACCTCCGTGGTATGAATTTTGATGAAGTTAATAAAGTTTGAAAGAGAAAAAAAGTTGAGAAATTCATATTAGCTTTTTAATTATACTTTCCAATGATATGAATTAGTTGTGTTGATAATTTTTACTCTTTGATTGATTGATATCTATTTAATAATTATTTCAGATACCTCTATCTGGGATGAGGATGAGATACGAGATATGATATACCCCTATTGAATATAGGGAATAGATTTTAGATACCTCTATTTGGGATGGGGAAGAGATTCAAGATACCTTCATAATAACGTGGGTTAGGAAATGAAATATCATTGTATGGAATATATGAGCTCGTAGACCTTTTACGAATCTATGAAAACTGGTTTTGGGAACCATAGAGCGGGAGTGGGTGATCATGAGTATCACTATATTTTTGTGAATCAGAATTATGTGCATTATCAGGGTGTTTATTAAAACACCATTGTCTTATCTTATTTATTATCATTAATATTAGAAATTATTTGAACTAAAATTTATATTTTATGTATAAAATTTTTTTTATTGTGGGTATCATGATTGAAATTTTTCTAGATTAATTCTGCACTAGCTAAAAACAACACTATTTGTGAACCTTTTTTTAACTTGTTTTATTAACTAAGATTATTATCTCATTAAGAGTATTGTTTTTAGAGCCAGATAAAGAAGTTGATAAGGTCAAGGAGAGTTGAAGACTCAACTTTTATTAATTATATTTTCTCTTAGCATTTGTTAATAGGTAAATGTCCTTCTAGTTATTTTTGTTTTTATTTTATTTTTAGAGATCCCTAAATTTGAGGATTATATTTTGTGTAAGGATATATTTATTTACATTATTTTAAATACAAAATTTATTTTATAATTCTTTACTATTTTTATTATATTACTATAATGAGAGATGTTACAACAACTCTTCCCTCTTACAAAAAAAATTTGTCCTCGAATTTTACATGTAAAGAAAAGCTTTAGGCAAGGCTCCTTGATCTTGCCTTGTAGCTCCCAAATGGTGTTATTAGTCATCACTCATTTACTTCCTTCTAACTTGTTTATCCTTAAATATTCAAGTATCGCTAGTAAGAATTCAAAAGTTTAGTTCTCCTTTACCTTATGTTATCTAACTCAATACAAATCCATAAAGATACTATCCCGCTTCCACTTAAGTATAGTCAAATGTGGCAGCAAACTTAAAGGTTTCTGGTGGTACTCGGGGGGAAACTTCACTTACTCATATGTTTCTTTTCTAAGTTCAACTTTCTTAGCTAAAAAATGCTAGGCATGCATATTTATCTCTAAACCTTAACACTTCATCTTCATCCAAATAAAAGTGACTTGCATTTTCCCTACTCTAAGGCTCTAGCCTAGATGCCAAAAGTTGGTCAAACCTTTAACTTTCTTTTATCTTAAATAATAGGTCACTAACTATCTTCACCATTCTTAGTCTCACTTTGTAAGGCATGATCTCACAACCCGAAATCATATCCCCAAGTTGAGTTATAAATCTATTTCTCTTATTGTCAAAGCTAACATATTCAAAAACTTCCTACTAAGGCATTAACTCCCATTTTGACTTTACTAAGGTGATGACTACACCCATAATCATAGTCTTTAAGAAATTATAACCACCTCTTATACCACATGTCCAACTCCTTTTTATCAATCAAATACCTAAAATTTTGATGATCGTTATGTGCCTCAAATCTAGAACTATACAGGTAAGGATTCCATGACTGAAAGGTAAATACTACAATTGCTAACTCAAGGTCAAGGATAGGGTAATCATTCTCGTGGGTTTTGAACTTCCTATAAACATAAGCTGTCACTTCACCCTCTAATGTTAACACTCTACACAAACCAATCTTAAATGCATAACGAAACACTATATAAGGCCTCTTAAGGTTAAGTAAACTTAAGATAGATGGAAAGGTTAACTTCTTCTTAAGAGGATGAGATCTACTCTCACACTTGGCATCCCTCACAGTTCAACTTGGTTAAAGTCAACTCTAGCTTGAAAAACCATCTATGAACCCTTTGTGAAAATTCTTGGACTCACTCACAAAAGTTGGTGTTTCCAAGGTGACAAACCAAATCTCAAAACTATTCTCCTAACAACTACCTTAACCCTTTTTATTTTCTTAAATTCAACTAGCTCTAAGGGAGATGTCCTATAAAGTACCACATGCATGAGTTTAATTCTAGGCACTAGGTCTATGACAAACTCTATATGAGATTTTGGTGGTAACCTAAGGATAACCTCAATCGATACTTTAGGAAAATAACTTAATATCAGTATCTAACTCACAATTGCTTTAGTTGCATAATCTAAAATAGCTATCATCATCTTCACTTAGAAATTTTCTCTCTAGGTTTCCTAATTTGGTTGATAATCAAAAGACCTCACTTACACTATTAACATATTCTCAAAACAAGTTAACAAACTAGACATGGTTAGAAGGTAACCAATTCATACCAACAATAACAACTACTTGACTAAGAGGAAAATAGAACAAGTCAACAACAAAATGTCTATCAAAATCACAATAAGTTAAAACAAAAGATTGAGGTTGGAACACAATCACTTTAAAGAACTAGAACAATTATTTCCTACCAAAAGAAGAAGATTAGGTGATGCAAGGGAGGAATCAAACAAGTCATTTAAAAGGGATAAGAGAAAACAAATTTAAAAGAAATCTCAAACATAAATTAACCAAGTGATCATTTAAGAAGACACGTCTACTTTACCTTTATCACATAATAAAAAGACATATATGCAATCAAGTAATCAAAGATGATTGCCTCCAGTCTTGATTTTTCATTTTCCATAATATTCAATTCACATTGCATAAAGTATTGAGGTGGCCAATCCCAATATCTTGAAAGAAAGGATAAAGATTTATGGTGTAATAACAACCAAAACACTCAGCTAACACAATAACAATTTTAAAATGGCACACATATGAATATGAATTACAAGACATTACATACATGTTTGGAAGGGATCTAAATAGGGCAATCAATATTGAAATTATCAAAACACTCAAACTATTTCAAACAATGTCTCAAAATACAAATCAGAAACATAGCAAGAAAATAACATACTGGTCGAAAGAACCGACCTACTCTGATACGTCTACATGTGACACCCTTCTACCCCAAACACTTTATTCTTTAATTATAAAATAATATAGAAATTTGGTCATTTAAATCCTAGACTTGACATTTAGGTAAAAGGATTCATATCACTCAATATACACTTATTTCCCAAAACTATGATATAAAAAAACCTAGACATATAAGTAAACATGTTTGGCTTTAAAAGTTGTCTTTACAAGATTCTCAATTAATGAAACTTTGAATGATTTGTATACATGACAAAAAACTATTAATTTATCATCTTTAGCCTAATGTCACACCTAATCAGAGCAGCCTAATAAAAAGAAGTAAGGAAAAACCAAAGCTTGATCACACATGATATTATCAAGACACATATAGAAAGAATAAGCAGTTAACTAAATTGCAACAAATAACATATAAATTCATTCCACACTCATAACAGAGATTATGCATCCACACATAAATTCACTCATGACAATGATGCTCACGAAATGAAAGCTCATGCTTGCTCTCTCAGTTACATTCCTGAAGCAGTCTTCTTCTACGTCAGTAACATATAGTTACAACCATGTCATCATAGGTCCACCTGAAATGAATCCTCTTCTACGTCAGTAACACATAGGTACAACCATCCGATGCAAAATAATCCAAGAAGATTTATCCAGAGCACCACACAATGAGTGATCCTCACAAAACTTTTTTGACTTCCATATTCATACGTTATGTCATCCAAGTACCAACATTGAATCATGTCATCATAATCGATCCTCAACCGCAACTAGGATGATACTTTACCAGGTACACTGTAACTATCATCATCAACATAAATCACAATATCAACATCTAATCATGTCACCATACCCCACCCCCAACCGCAGCTAGTATGGTAACTCATCAAGCACATCTTGACCATCGCCATAAAAAACTTATATGTTCAATTGAAATCAACATTAATATCACACAGTGAAACAAATCTGTAATTCACACACCCTAATTAACTTCCAAACATTCAATTATTCATCAAACTCACAACTATAAGATACATCATAATAATCTAATAACATCATAATTCACCCCAACCACAATTAGGATTAGCACCTTGTGAGGTATACCCTAACCGACATCAACAACTTATTATACGCTCCATTATAATCAACATCAATATCATACGGTGGAAAAAGTCCCTAATTTAGACTCCTAAAAAAACTTTAAAACATTCAATCATTTACCGCACTCACAATTATAATATATATCACAATATTTTACACCACAACAATCAACCTCATTACCACTCACACTATCCTTTCTTATCTTCCTCTTCTGTTACATCGTGTAGTCTAAATATAATATCTATAGTTGTACTAATGATATGAATGTGATACAAATTTTATTAAAAATATGATACAATTACCTAAAACTTATATGTTAATGTCCAGCGTTAGTTTTATCATCTACTATTTTTAAAAATTACAATCCCGCAGCAATTAACTCAAATCTGACAGCTTGACCTTTACTCACTATTTTATTCATAACTTGAGTTATGTACATCCTTTTTTAGTGACTCCAACTTCAACGGAAAGCTAACATCTAAGGCTAAAAGTTTCATGAATAAGATGAAACCTAATGAGATTGTTTACATCATGTAGTAGGGATTACAATATAGAAACATATGTTCTATGCACTGGATTAGAAACTCAACTTCTAACTCATGTAACTCAGTCAATTCTTAACAGTTTTATATGATTTTTGAGCCTAAACTATAGCTCCAAATGTTTATTTTCTAAAACAATAAATGGAACTCAATTTGGTTAATTGTTCAAATCACACAACAATTACTCAACTATCACATTAGTCAATAATACAATTAAAGTTCTTCACCATTTAATAATCAGTAGCATTCATAGAACCAAACAAACTAATAAATCGCATAAAACACACGAAAATTTAATCCCTAGGAAGACTTAGGGTTCACGTCCATTATCATATTTCTTATATCTAAACCCAACTTTAAAACATGAAACTAATAAATACTTTTCGTTACTTTGTTCAAAGGTACTAATTTCTAAGGTATAAAAAGAAAGAATCTCAATGACAACATAATCATTACATCCAAATAATTTGATAATGTACATGTACTCCAACAATCCAATAAAATAAATTGATAAGGCATCTAATCACTACGCCAAAATAATAAATATATAGTGCCACTTATACAACGCTTATTGACATGTATACTATATAAGAAAAAGGCATAATACTTATATAACGCTTATTGAAATGTGCGATATATAAGAAAAAGACATAATACTTATATACTTAAACATGCGTTGTATAATAGCATCACTTATACAATGTTCATTTACATATACGCTACATAAGAAAAGTCAAAATGGTTATACAACGTCTATTTAAATAGGTGTTTGTGTGATAACGTCACCTGTACAATACTTATTATATAATGCGCTATATAAGAAAAAAGACAGAATTCTTATACAACGCTTATTTAATTAGGTATTGTATAATAGAAGATTTTTCTTTACTATTAAATATATCGAGTGTGATTCTATAAGTGAGTTTTATGACAAACATTTAATGTATTTCTTAACTCGTGACTACAAGGTATAGAGTGTTAACATTCTTTTCTACTAAAGATTATCATTAATAATTATTTTAAATACTAAAAAATATAAGTATATTGTATATTTTAAATCATTATTATTATTATTATTATTATAGAAATAACAAAGCAATTTACTTTCAATTTTGATATTTTCTAATACACGTTTGTAACACTTTTCTCTTATCATAAATGTATAAAACAAATAAGAGATAAATAATAAAAATAAAATAAAAATGTATTGAAAATATAATATTTATATATAAATAAATTTATAAAAGCTAAGAAATTTATTTTCGTTTTAGATAAATTGAAATAGGTGAAAAATAATAAATTGTATTAATTAGATATTTTCTTTACTATTAATTTTCTCATAATTATTTAATATTTATATTTTAAAATTTAAAATATAATTTAGTAATTATTATCAATTATTGTTCCATATTTTAATATATCAAATATATAATTTTTATCTAATAATTTTAAAAATATACAATATTTTTATATTTTCTTAAAAAATATGTTATTATTTTAATATAACATTTATAAATTAAATATAAATTTAAGAGACCAAAATATATTTAAAGGATCACAAATAATTTGTATGAAATGAGAAAGATAATAAACTATTTTTGCAAGAAAAGGCCCGGTTTGTATGGAAGAAGAATGACACAAGAATATTTATGCACGGAGAGATCTCATTTTATATGTTCATTATTCGTGTTCCATCTTTTTTTGCTTCTCTCAAAACCACTCCCAAAACCTCATCTTTTGTGCATCTTTATTGGTAGCACTATGTTTTCTTCATAGTTAGACACCGCTGGCACTACACGCACATTTCACTCATTACTACAAAAAAAAGTTTTTAAAACAGTTATTTTTTCCTTTCACAACGGTTTTAAAAGCCCCTATTTTTAAAAGTTTGACTTTTTAAAACGGTTTTTTAACCGTTTTAAAAACTACCTTGTTAAAATATTTTTTCAAATGTTTCTTTCAATAAACTAACCTTTTTAAAACATTCTCACCCTTCAAAATAAACGGTTTAGAAAGTTATATTATTTAAAATAGTTCATTTCTCTCTAGATGTTTTTTTTATATTTTATTCATTTATATAACATATCTCTCAAAACTATAAATTATAATAATATAATTGTAAACCAGATTATACAATCTCAAATATATTCTATTAAATTGATATAAATCAATAAATAACTTCAATACAATCAATAAACAAAAAATACTTTTTTATATATGAAATTATAATATTGTTTAAATATACATTTATTTATTTATATAAATAAAGATATTTTACAACTAAAGAACTAAAATTAAATAATTATAAACAAATTTAAGGCACATGTTCTGCAAAATATTTCTAAGTAAACTTAAATATTATTTCTAAGGAAGTCTAAAGACTTTCTAACTTCAACCACATATCTAATCCACAGAGTGTGAATCCTTTCAATGATCTCTATAATCTCTATAGCCAGTTTTTTAATATCACAAAATGCCTACGATAAATAGAAAAATATTAAGTTAAAAAATATAATTTTAAAGAGATAAAACAATATTAAATGATGATGAAAAAACTAAAATGTGGTTGTAGAAATGAAAATGTGTCACCCACTAGCAAGATCAGTTTTAAGACCCTTGCAAGGCGCTCTTTAGTACATTCTAAGCCTTAGCTTTTTAAAATTGAAGAGTCAGTTAAAAAAATGAAAAATAAGGAGGAATATCAAAAGGATGTCAAACAAGTTAAAATGGGGTACAAGGAAGTCCAAGAAGTTTGATTCTCCCTCTGGTTGATTTGCTTTTTATGAGTACTCATTATTGACTAAAGAATTGAACAGGGCCATCGATCATTTTTAATGATGAATTGGACTTTAGCTTTAACAATTCAATTAACTTGTTTTAAATTAAAAAAAAATTGAACTCTTAAAATTATATCATTCTTCAAATTAGAAATAAACTAAATTGGTTGTCTATTTATTTCTCTTTTACAAAAAATTCAGAATTAGAATAACCTAATTTCAATATTAGAATTTCAGCATTTGTATTTCGATCAACCTTCAAAATTTAAATATACAGAAAATTATATTAAATTATCTTGAAATGTTTTGGCCAATAATTAAATAACTTAAGCTCTCAACTTTTTTCTCATTTGCTTTAGAACCCAAGGATAATAAATAAATTCTTTAGTCATTAGCAAACACAGAATACATTTCTCAGGATATAATTAATACAAGTTAAATAAATACATAAATAATTAAAGATTACTTAAAAGAAGAGAGGATAACTAATCTGGACAAAAGTTTTAGATTATAATAGAATGGAGGACGAACATTTACTTTGCTGTGATTAGCTACATCCGGAATAATTCAAAGATCATGATACCCTTCCTATATACGCTTCCTCTCTCCATATATATATATATAAATTTAATTTGATATACACTCTCAGTATAAAGATTTTTAAATCATAATTAAATATCAGTATAAAAATTTTTTACACTTACAATATATACCAATTAAACTTTATATTTATATATATACACCATTTTAGGAGTATTTATCAAGTCACAAAGGTCCAGATTCTAAATCGATAATCAATTCAGAAATTAAATATGCTACTCATTCAAACCACCTACACACAATTTCTATACTCAATTTTTCATCATAAGCCACTTAAATTCGTGTCCATTAATTTTCATGCGATGTGTATTTTTAATTAAGACATTAGTATAATTATTAATCCAATGCTTACATGAAAAATCCAATTTCGGACAAGAATCACCAAGCTTGATTCTTCTTTTAGTAGGCGCCAGTCTTCTTCATCTGGCTTCATTGCATCAATATGGATCAAATAATCCATTGGGTGTACAGTTAGAGATGGATCAAATTTCTTTTTACCCTTGTCTAGGGGAGTTAGCATACTATCTTGCTACAGTAGCTAGTCTCCTATTTCATAAAGCTAAAATATGGGTTAACTCAGGTATAATAGGGGTTTACCCTTTCTTATTAAACTAAAAAAAAGACCTTATTAGATAGGGGATAGGTAGAAGTCTTACTCTATTTCTTCCCTTGAAGTTCATTTCAATAGTCTAATAATGTCAAATAAGAAATCAAATATGAATTGATGAAAAAAAAAAACTCTTTGATTATGGAAAAACAGGTTTAGTACTCCAAATATTAAATTCTTCACATCCATGAAAGGGATACCACATAGCAACGAAACTAGATAGTGCCAAAGCTTAAAACTAAAGAATAAAGCATAAATATATCCATGTGAGTGTCAGTGCCAAATTTCCAGGTAACACGCTATTACCTCTTTTTCTTAATTTTAAAAATGTGGTTGTGTCACACGATCGATCATGTAAAACTTTGTATACTGAGCCTTTAAACGAATATATTATACCTATAAAAGGATCATCTTATTAAAAAGTTGTATTTCTTTTACCACTGTAGGTTAAACAAATAAACTTAAATAAGAGGAAATTCAACAATCAAACAAACTTAAGAAAATACTGGATGAAAACGCAAATTTAAATAAATTTATTCATACCCAGCACCGCATTTAGAGTTCATATTGTTCATGCTTTACTCTGAAAACAACTTATCTTCAGCTGATGGAATTTAACAGAACAAAAATTCATAAAAATTAAAAAACAAAAGTACATAACTGTAACAAAGTCATTGTCGTCAGCATATCGTATCAACAATCAACAAATAGAACCCCTCTAAAAAAAAAAGTTTAATTGGTATACATATTAATATTCAATGACAACCCATTCATAATAAAGTAATTGATTAAAAGTCACATAAAAAAAAAGTTACTAACATTCAATGACAACCTATTCCTAACAAGATAAGTTACATAAATGAAAAGTTAAAATTAAATGTAAACGTAAACTAAATATAACTATTAATACCAAAATCAGCTCCATGAATAGACAGCAAAATCCATTCAAACACCAAGAACAACCAACTTAATCTCGATCTACTAAATTCAAGCCCAAAATCCCAAAGTCAAACGAACAGAAAAAGAAATAAAATAAAAAGTGCAAAACCCTCGCAGATATTAAAATCATGAAACCAAAAACGCATGGGAAAATTGAGAGCTTTAGAAATTACCTCAGTGGACAAAGTTGTAGGCACTAAGTGTTTACAGGGAAGGGGAAAAGATGATGAGAAAGGAAAAGAGCAACACTATAGAAGACGTCGAAAGTGGCAGAGAGGGACCTCGAGGACGAGGCTGACGGTGGGATTGTTCGTAACGCTGTTGCAGGCAGTAGTGGAGGAATGCAGAGAAGAGGGTTAGGGTTGCATGCAGAGGAGATTACGTTTGGATCTTTGTAGAAAACGCAAAAATGGAAAGAAAGAGAGGATTTTTAAATTTGCATTTGAAATTAATTAAAACTATTAATACAGTTATTTAACATATTCATTTTAAAATATCACAGCACTTTTTTCTAGCACAGTACTGAAATAACGTTTCAAATATATGTTTTAAAAAATGATTTTTGTAGTAGTGACTAATTTTGTCGCTGCATTCTCATCATTTTCTTATTTCCATCATTGTTTGGGACATCTGCAAGATATCATGGGAAAACCTTTACATATACTTTTCTATTCTTTTTTATACATTTTTTGGAGTTTGGTTTTGAGTTTAGATATAAATTGGAGTGCTTTAATCTCAAAACCCTCTCTAAACCCCTCTTTGCCAAACTCCTCTCCTGAAACCTCGTCCTTTTCACATCTCTATTGGTGGCATTATGTGTGCTTCATAGTTGACACAATTGGCATTACACACACTTCACCAATTTCGTTGCTACATTCTGGTTGTTTTCTTG
This sequence comes from Psophocarpus tetragonolobus, assembly GCA_037954015.1. NCBI lineage: Eukaryota > Viridiplantae > Streptophyta > Magnoliopsida > Fabales > Fabaceae > Psophocarpus > Psophocarpus tetragonolobus. The sequence goes on from CM075689.1 coordinate 42,556,907, forward strand.
TTCACATCGTGGTTTGGGACCTCTACAAGGTATCAAGGGGGGAAACCTTTACATACACTTCTTTGTTCTTTCTTAGACTTTTTTTGGCATTTGGTTTTGGGTTTAGATATGGACTTGAACACTTTGATTGCATTGTAATTTCAAATTATTACATTATATTTTGGGTTTTGGTTTTAGGTTTAGACATGGAAAAAGTATTAAGGTTTGGTTTTGGGTTTAGACATAGAGAAGGTATTAAGGTTTTTTTATTGCTCGAAGAGACCTAACAGCCATGATTGTAAGTATTATATTGTTGGTATATGAAGAAAATCATTAAATATTATGAAGTGAGGAACTATCTCAATTGAAATATGTATATAGCACTTTTTAAAAATAAATATTGCATAAGTAATACAACTTTTCTTTAGAAGCGCCATAGTTACTTATACAACGTTCTTTGAGAAGTGCTATATTCACTTATATAGCATTTTTTTAGAGAAGTGCTATATTAACTTATACAACATTTTTAAAAAAAACAGTATTTGAAGTTATATTTCACTTACTTGATTATGAGTACCAACCACACCTGAATTTCAATTTCCTTTATGTCTAATTCAAATACATGTTTCCAGGTTCTCAATTCTTCCAAAAAAAGTGCTATATAAGTTGAAAAAACCGCTGTAAAAGAACAAATTTGGCATAGTGAATACTTGTATATGAGTACCAACCACACCTAAATTTCAATTTATCTTATGTCTCATTCAAATACATGGTTTCCAAGTTGCTAATTGATATAATAATTATTTATGAGTACCAACCACACCTGAATTTCAATTTCCTTTATGTCTAATTCAAATACATGTTTCCAGGTTCTCAATTCTTCCCATCATTTAAATGCAAAACTCCAATTAAATAAAATAATATATTCACACAGTCAAGTTTATTTTATTGACACTCGTTATGGATGTTCATAACCCTCCAATGGCATACACACAATATATTGAAGCTTAGGGATTGATCAACTACCCATTTTCCCTACGCATGGCACAATGACATATAATTTTCCATCCCCTACCTCAAATGATGATCTTGGATGCAAATGATGTGTCTTCAAGTTTGCCAATGTTGTCCTCCTCAATATTTCTCAATAAGGTTCTTTCTGCATTTTTCTCTCTAATCTCCAGAGTCAGAAACGTAAAAACTGAAGCTCAATCACCTAAGTCCTCTGAATTACCCTAGGTTAACAGTTGGATTGTAGTTTTTAACACTACACCCAAACTAAACCTTTAGACTATTTTACTATTTACACCCATATTTATTTTATTTATTTATTTTATAAAATCAATTCTTAATTTATTATAATAAATACATATATTAAATTAATTTAAGAATATTAATATAAATTACACATTTTTATTAATATTTTATTTTTTAACAAATGGGATGTTACAGTTTATACATGGTGTTAGTATCCAATCTTTATTTTCTATATATTCTTTTACCTTTCAAAACAAAACAAATGCATAAAATTTGACCTAAAGTTCAAGGATTGGAAACATATCTTATTTCGACTTTAAATTGCCATAAACCCTGCTACTCCACATTAAATTCCTTTTTGTTCTCTTTATATATACTAGAAAAAGCACAAGTGTTGTCGTGTATGTGTATTCGCATTTTTATTTTGATATGTTATTAAGAATTTTAGGATTTTAATTTAATATGTTTTGTAACAACATGATAGAATAATAATTCACGTGTCATTTTGAATATAATAATTTTAGTTTAGTATATTTTGAAATATATTTTGTTAACTTTTACATTTCTTTGTTTATGATAACATGATAAAAACACGTCAAATTATCAAGTTACTCAAAACCTCGTACATGCATGGCATGGGGAGAGAAAAGTTGTGGGTTCGAGTCCCTCCTCTCACAAAGTAGTTTTTTCTTTTTATTTTTTAAAAAGGGTAGAATATGCATTTTGAAAAAGTAAACAAAAAAGGAAATGTTCTTTATTAATAGTATAGATTATATAGTATTATACATTATTAATTATTCGTAGTAAGGCAAGTATGTATGTTGATTATAAATATTTTAAAGTAGTTTTTTCTTAAGATTATAAGGTTGATATAATGGCGAAGTATATATATGACGGAGGGAGAGGTTGTGCATTTGAATCTCTCTTTTAACAAAATAATTTTTTGTTTTTGTTTTTTAAAAAGAGTAGAATAGGTACTTCGAAAAGTGAGCATCAAAAGGAGAACCCCTTTATTAATAATATATAGAAAGAATATATATTATAAAATATGACATTATAGATTATTGATTATACATATAGATTATACATAGTAGGACAATTAAGTATATTGAATATAAATATTTTAAAGTAAATTTTATTCTTAAGATTATAAGTTTGATATAGTGGCAAAGTTTACATTGGGTGGGCAAGAGGTTGTGAGTTTAAATCCCTCTTATGACTTTAATCTTCAAATAGGTATAAGGGTAAAATAAGTATTTTGAAAAATGGATATCAAAAAGGAAAATTCCCTTTATTAATAGTATAGATAATATATATTATAAAATATAATATTATAGATTATTGATTATACATATAGATGATAAATATCAGGGAAATTAAGTATGTTGAATACAAATATTTTAAAGTAATTTTATTTTGAAGGTTATAAGATTGATATAGTGACCAAGTTTACATTTTGCGAGAGAAAGGTTATGAGTTTGAATCCCAATAATTTGTTTTTTTTTTTAATTTTCAAATAGGCATAAAGATAGAATACGTATTTTGAGAAGTGAAAATTAAATGGGAGAATTCCTTTTATTAATAGTATAGATGTCACACAAATACACACAATGTTCAATATTAAACATCAATCTCAAACTCAAAATTAAAAGAACATATAGAAATTAAATAATTAAACTAAAATTTAAAGACTATATTTAAAAAATGTAATAAAAACTTATAGAAACATGACTATAAAGACAGCCTTCGTCTGAATTTAATTTGAGAACAATATACTTTTTTTTTTTTGCTGAATGTTTTAGAGCAATATACTCCTTTGCCTAATGGATACATATCAAGCTTACAAAAACACATACATAGTTGATAGGGACTTAATGATCTTCAAAAAATTTTATGGATTTAAATTTATAATATATTTAATATTCTTTCAATTTTTTATTCATTTTCCATTATCTTATATATTAGTAATATGCTTTTATTAAATCATTATATTATTCTCTCTACATAAAATCAAATTAATTACATACCTTTGAATTATCTCTAAATGTGTTATTTGAAAGTAGAAATCAATTATTTTTATAAAACATGTTTTTACTGACGATAATTATACATTTTCTTGTTATTTAGTTATTTTAGAAGTTTAAGGTTTTCAGTGATGACAAGAAAATGGGCATGTCTACTATAAAAAGAAGACAGAAAGTGGGTCTATGCCTTTAACGGTTCACGGATAAAAAAAAAACATAAATTGGTAAAAGAAAACAAAAATAATGGGCCCAAATAGTATGAGAACATGATCCTTAGTGATTTTATTTTAATAAAATATAGGTTTTTACGGATGATAATTATGCATTTCCTTCTTATTTAATTATTTTGGAAGTGAAAGGTTTTTAGTGATAACCAGAAAATGGGCTTGTGCCCTATAAAAAGAAAAGGAGAGTGAGCCTATATTTTTCACCATGCATGAAAGAAAAAGATAAATTGGTAAATGAAAAAAATAGGCATAATAAGTTTTTTGTCTCTAAAATTTGATCAAATATCACTTTTGGTCCTTGAAATTCAAAAATATTTCTTTAGTCCCTGTCACTTTTAGTCTCTCTTCTTCGGTTAACGTCATTAAGAAATTGCTAAGATGACTAATGGAGGTTGACAGTGCACCACATGTTTAAGCCAAGATGGAACACGTTTTTTTAGTCCTAAATCAGTTTTAGTCCTTGTTCTTGCTCTCTCCTTTGTGATGAGAACCCTAAACAAACAGGGATCCTACGAGAATGGAGATGAAGGGAAGGTCTCTCATTACAACCCTAAGAGAAATGAAAGGAGAACTCCTTCTGTAATGGAGATGAGTGAAGGTCTCTCCCCTCTCACAAAAACCCTAAAAAAACATAAGAAAAATTCCTTGGAGAATGGATATCGAGTGATATGGGCACCTAATAGGGTTGGGGATCGAGTGAGAAAAGGCTTGAATTTTATTGGGATTAAGGGTTTGTTTGATTTAATTGTAAGTGTGTGTGTAACCTTCATTAGCTCTTAGCTTTACGAAGGTCCAGCTATGGCTTCTTCTCACAATGCTGGAAAGTCTTATCAACCATGGTCCTCTGCAATAATGGGGTCATTTTCATCACGGATAAGATGGAGACATTGTTTCCGTGGTGAAAGAGTTTACATATACACATCAATTCGCCAAAACAATCGCGGAAGGGTTTTTTGGAGAGGCCCAAATTGGAATGTATGTTTCTTTTTTGTTTTTTTTTTTTACAGAATGTGTTTGGTTTGTGATGTTTGCGTGTAACATTCAATAATTAATATGACATGTTTGTGTAGGGCCAAACACCAATAACTATTAAAATACAAAACTAAAACTACTTATTCATACTAGCTTATTCATAAAAGGTAACATTGTCATTAAGATAATAAGTTATTCAGATCAACTAGTTCAAAGCATGGTTATTTAGACGGACAAATTCAAAGTAAGTTTATTCCCAATTCAGAGCTTATTCACAATTAGAGCATGTTTATTCACAAATCAGAACAAGTTTATTTAGAGGAAGTTTATTCAGACCAAGTAATTACAAATTAAATTTGACATTAATAGAAGAATTAGATGTAGTAGAATAGTGACTGCAAACCCTATCCAAATCACTAACTCGAACCAACATTGTTTATAATAACATACCTTATCAACATAAGCAATTAATGACACGTAAATATTTATATTACAAATTAAATACTTTTAGTTTGGATAGAAACTACAATTACTTTTGTAATTTTTCTGTTGAAATATTTATCTTAAAAAATAATTTACTAAATAACTAGTAAATCATATCATAAACTAAAATAATTTAATTTATGTGGAAGACAATGCGAAAGGACTATATCTAAGAATCCACTAACAATATTTTTACACAACCACAAAAGTATGAAAGATATTTTGAAAGAGAAAATCCAATGGACGCAATGATTTTACTTCATATTATTATCGTTAGATAGTTTGTGATTAATGTGCTTAATTTAACTTTTTATGAAATTGAATTTGCCACAACAGGTTTATATTGTTTAATTCGGATTTGTGGTTGAACTTGTTGAAATTAGGTTATTAATTTTTTAGCATGTTATAATTATGTTTCATAAAACAAATAAAGATTTTATTGCATAATAAAATGACTCAAGTTTATTCATATTTATCATTTAACTTTTAATTTATTATTATTCAACATGATTGATTATTTTGAAGTTTTAAGAATTAAAAAATATATATATGATAGCTATCAATCAACGCATATCTAATGGGTATTATACATATAAAAATAGTTAATTTATGATAGAAACCTTTCTGATCACTGCTAAGTTCTCAATACGCGATGAATAGAAATCTTTCTGATTATTGCCTAATTCTGTTGAAGTGTAGGGAATGTAACTCGGGTTCAAACCTTTTAAGGTGTTAAATTATTGGATATTATTCAAGGATACAATCCTCAATCATCAATAGTCCACATCTCACATCATAAAGGAGAAGCTTAAGGGTCTAAAGGCTATCATGAAAAATTGGAATAAAGACCAATTTGGTGTCATAACACAGAGACTAGAGAAGGTAGAGATGCAGTTAAATGACCTAGAGAAGAGAGATGATAACCAACTCATATTTGACTTAGATGTAATAAAGAGGAAAAAGCTACATCAACTAATTTAGGAGTTAGCTACTTTGGAAGCCAGCATTATGAGACAAAAATCAAGGATACAGTGTGCAAAGGAAGGTGATTGCAACTCAAAATTCTTTCATTTTGTCATCAATTGGAAATGGCAAACAAATTCATTAAAAGGAATATTTTTTAATGGGGAGTAGATGGAGGACCCACTACTTGTCAAAGCTGAGGTAAAAGAATTCTTTGCTAATAGATTTCATGAGTCCAGTTAACCTAGACCAATATTAGATGGGGTTAATTTCCAATCAATTTCGGTGATGCAAAATAGGGCCCTTTGTGCCCCGTTTGATGAAGTAGAGGTAAAGGAAGCAATGTGGAGTTGCAGAGTGATAAGAGCCCTGGACCAGATGGGTACAACTTCACATTTATCAAGAAATTATGGGAAACATTGAAGACTGATATCCTTAACTATCTGCATCAGTTTCACATGTTTGGGAAATTTGGGAATGGTTGCAATTCCTCATTTATTGCTCTGATTCCTAAGATTGAAAACCCTTAGTCTCTCAAATAATTATAGGTTGATCGCTTTAGTAGGTTACTTATACAAAATTGTCTCAAAACTGCTTGCAAGAAGGCTAGGTAAAGTTCTGCCAAGCATCATAGACCAATCCTAATCTGTTGTTAAAAAAGGGAAGGCAATTGCTACATAGCATTGTGACAATGAATGAGGTTCTTGATGATGTTAAACGCAAAAGGAAGAAATGTAGTGTTCAAATTGGACTTTGAGAAAACTTATGCTTAGTGTCATGGGATTTTCTATTATACATGTTAACTAGGCTAGGATTTTGTCATAAGTGGAGGCGATGGATATTAGAAGGGTTGGCGTCTAGTAGATTTTTTGTGCTGGTTAACAGCTCACCTATTGGAGAATTTATGCCAAAAAAAAGATTAAGGAAAGGCAACCCACTTGCACCACTCCTATTTATAGTTGTAGCAGAAGGCCTTGCTAGCATCATGAGAGCAACAATAGATAAAGGCTTCTATCAAGCATACTCTACTTGGCAAAACAACATCCCAGTATCAATTTTACAATTTGTAGATGATACTTTATTCCTGGCGGATGAATCCTTGGCAACATAATTTCTATAAAAAGTGTGCTCAGGTGGTTCGAACTCGCATCTGGCGTCAAAATAAACTACCATAAAAGTTGTTTTGGTGGAGTGGGGCTATTAAGGGTAGAAGTTGAGCAATTTGCAATTGCGCTAAACTGTAAAGTGTTGATCTTTCTGTTCAAGTATCTAGGTATACCAATTTGTGCGTACTCAAGGAAAGTGTCTACATGGGAACCTATCATAAAAAAGATTGAAATGAAGTTAGCCAGCTGGAAACATAGCCAAATGTCTTTTGCTGAGAGAATTTATCTTATAAAATTTGTTTTGTCCTCAACATCACTATTCTTCCTCTATATCTTCAAACTGCTTATTGAGGTAGGGAATAGATTAAATCAAATTCAGAGGAACTTCCTATGGGGTCACCAAGTAGATCATGGTTGGAGCTCCCTGTTTGAACCTAGAGATAATGGTAGGTTATGCCTCAACGACATCTTTACCTTTAATAATGTCTTATTAGGAAAATGGAGGTGGTCAATGGCATCAAACAGAGACCAACTGTGGGTCAAGCTACTTGAATCAAAATACAATGGTTGGAGGAGCCTCACTAATGGTGAAGATAACATAGATATGCCCATATGGTAGAGGGATTTCAGGAAATGTTACGGGACCAAAATAACCAAAGATGGCTTGGTAACTTTCTTAAGTGGAAGGTGGGAGATGGATCATCTTTCAAATTTTGCGAAGATGGCTGGTTGGATGGCAAAGTGCTGAAGAACAAGTTTTCAGGCTATACCTTAGTTTAGAACAAAAAAACAACTGTGTTAGAAGCCTGGACCACTGGGAAGAAGACAACTGGACTTGGGACTTAGTGTGGAGAAAAGAGTGGTTTGCTTGGGAGGAGGGAATGGTTGAACAGTTCTGGAAGCTAATTCATGGAGTCAGGCTAAGTGTTGGGGTGGGAGACACGTGGGTATGGGAACCTGACCCTCTAGGTATTTACTCTATTAACTTTGCTTATAGTGTTCTACAGGATTGAAGGTCATTTAGGCAACCAATTGACGTGATATGCTTCTTCTGGAGGATCAAAACCCTGCAAACGTCCTTATGTTTGGTTGGAGGCTCCTAATTGGCAGGCTCCCCACAAAATGCAACCTGATTCTAAGAGGTGTCCAGATTCAGAATGGAAATGTACACTGTATTTTCTGTAACTCTACACCTGAAACAATTGATCATATATTCTGTGAATGTCCTGCTGTCTATAAATTGTGGTTGATGTGGTATAACAACCTCAGTATTGTCTCCGTGTCGCCAAAATCTACAACTAGTCTCTTCTGGCAACATTCCCACTAGCTGGGCCCTTTTAAAGCAAAGAAGTGGTGGCCTATAGTCTAGCTGGCATTGTCATGGGCTGTCTAGAGGTCAAGGAATGCTATCATCTTCATGGGAGGCAGGGCCAACTTACATAAAACTTTTTAGGACTCACTTTTCCTATCATGGTCCTGGATCAAGTTTTACGATCAAGAGTTTCAACTTTCCTTTATTCTGTGGTATTCTAACTTAAAAGCTTGCTTCGGGTTTGGTTGAGGATTTCCTGTTCGCAGCTTCTAGGCAGGGTCATGTTGTAGACAGAATTGGCTACCTGTGCAGGGTGTTTGAGTAGGAAGCCTTTGCAACTCTAGGGTGATAATTTGGTTGATCTGTAGTAATGGCTTGCTGGGGAGGATTAGTCAATGGTTAGCTTCTTCCTACAGTCATTCTGGTTTGCGAATCTAGTTCTGGTTCTACTCTCTATCTCTAATGCCACTTGTTGATACTAGTTGAGATCTGCATATCTTGATTCTAACTGCGTCTTGGAAGTTAATTGTTGCAATTCTAGTGTCCCATCATGCTCTACTATTGGTTATCTTACAAGTGTAATACTCTGGCTTATTTTGTTGGTTTATTTTGCTGCTTTGATCGGCTATTGTATGTGGAGTTACAAGGTTGCTCTTCATAAGCAAAGGATTTTGTCAGAAAGTGGAATTCATCAATATGGAAATCAGTGGTGTACTACTAGGGTAAAGGTGTACTGTTGAATTAAAACTATTTTAGTGCTGGGGTAAAGGTGTAATGTTGTGACCATATTTTGCTTATGATGGAAATGTTGCTCTGCTGGATTTTGGGACTGGAGTATAGGGTTTTCTTCCGTACAGAATATATTATTAAACAAAAATTTCCAAAATAGAGTAGGTTTGTGAAAATTTTTCACAATGGTGTAGTTTTTCCAAAACCGGCAATCAAGATGACGGTTTGAACCATTTTTCAATAGCGGGGTTCTTAAACCGCCACTTCACATGGTAGGTTGGCAACAGGCGCTGTAAACCAGCAACTCAGTTGCCGATTTAGACCCACAAAGTACATAATCTTGAAAACTGACTATAAACCAGCAACTCAGTTGTCGGTTTGGACCCACAAAGTACAGAATCTTGAAAACTGACAGCTGAAATGGCGGGTAGGAAAGAGATTCCTGTCTCCAACCCGCCAACTAACATGGCAGGTTGCCTGCTCTATCTCCAACCCGCCAATTGACATGACGAGTTGCATGTCTTGTTCATGCACATTGCACGTTGAAAAGAGAGAAGAAAAAGGATATGTTGTGAAAAATAGAAAAATGATAAAGAATAAAAAAAATTAGAAAATAAAATATTATTGATAAATTAATAATATGAAAAAATAGTAAAATTATATATAGTTAACAAAATTTAACTAAAAAAGTAAAAGTTTTAAAAAATAATTATTAGTATGTAAATTTTTAAATATAAATATTTAATTTCAAAAAAAGTAAAAAGATAAATGATATTTTTTAATATTATTCATTGTATGCTACTACAGGATCAAAACCAACAAACCATAACATATTTGTATTTGTTTTGGGTGATTAGCAGTTGGAAGAGTTTTCTTGGTTTGGCGTCATGTAGCATGTTTTAATTTCTTCTCTGTTACTCTGCAATGGTTTTCTGATTCTCCTAATTGGTTTGAGGCAACATACTGCTTCTAATTGGTTTCTTGCATAGTGGGTCAGGGTCACTGCTAAGTCTTGATTCTGATTCTTTGGCTAGTGGGTATTTGGCATTTAATTATGTTGCTTTTCACCGCACATTATGGTATTCCAGTTTTTTGAGTTTTTGTTAGTTGGATTAGTATTGGCTGTTATATAGGTTAGACTGCTGCTATCTTTACTGTCTAGCTTGACTCTGTTTTCCATCCTTAGACAATTTCGTTTTTGGCTTTCGTAAGCATTGTGGTCATTGTATTAAGTCTAACCACTTCCATGCTTAATTGGGGTTTCTGAATTTATGTTCATGTACAATGTCAATCTTTTGCACTTTGATACTTTTAATATATACTTTTCAGTGCTTAAAAAAAAATGTATATAAATAACCAACAAAGTATAGTTGTTGCCGAGCTAGGTACACTGGCTTGTGGCCCGAGTGGGAGCATTAAGGTGATGGCACAAGCAGTATTAGGGTAATACTATAGGTGGTGCAGTTCAGTACATAACAATAACAATTTGTGTATCCTGCCACTGAAGAATTATATATCATTACCCACCAGTGCATTCATTCCATGTGAAGATGATGGAATATTAGAAACCCATCTTCACTGAGCAGAGAATAGTTCCCTGCTCCGCTGCCTTATCAGAGCAGCAGTGGTGCATATATATATATCTAATAATCACTACACAGCGTTGTGTCATTCACCACAAGCCTGTGGACGATGTGGTGTAGAAGTAACGTTCCCCGCATCCATGTGTCAATCAAGTCTGTGATTTTTCAATCTGTAGTCCCGCGAAGTAATGTTTATATATTTTTTGGTCAGTGGCTTCTAAAACGGTTTTAGTTTAAATATTTTACATGTACTTGTGCTTGTTTAATCTTCTGCATACATGATGCTGCATGAAGGCCTTGTAAAAGTGAGAATATATTTGTAGTTTATTCAAAATTTTAAAAATTCACGTAATTTAAATTTTTTAAAAAATTAAAATTATAATATAATTTTTGTCAAACACTTTATAAATTAATTAATTTAAAAATTTTTCAAAAAATATTTAAAAACAATATTTTAATAATAATATTGTTTCATGTGCGTGTGTTTTTTTCTTTGTTGTCCCAAAAACCTTTTCAAAATGCGAGAATATATTAATTAAAGAATCAAATTCAACAAATTTTCTTCTAGCATATTCACTTCTTTACTTAGCCAAAAAAACAAAACGCAGCCCACAATGACCTTTGTGACCCTAACTAGTTGTTTTGGAACCTTTTTAAATACTTTATGCATTTGTTTTCATTTGGATTTGATTGATTGAAAGACTACACATGCGAAGTGTTTGACTTTTTGGTGTACAAGCCACATGTTCCTCATGAATAGTATTATTGTCCTTTTACATTGTCTAATATGACTTAAGTTTAGTTATTGGGTAAATAGTTTCTTCAACTGAATAGTAGTAATTCACCGTGTAATCTTGAACTGATGAAGTTCATTTATAGGTGAGAATTGAAGTATCCTTTTGTCTCTTTCTCAATACAATACTGTTGTACATTTGAAATATCATATATGAGAAATGTTATTCCACATTTCCTGCTCATCCATTCTCTTTGCAACATCTCTCTCTGCATTTCTTGCAAATTTTACTTTCATCTTTCCATGCATTCTTTCTGCATATATATCAACCCTTGATAGATGAGAATTACGACATATGCATGGAAAATACCGATGCAAATGACCCTCCTAGCCAATTACAACATTAATTTGTGTAATTTATAGGAAACCATTCTTCATTTGGTCTTTAAAAGTGGCCCACATTAGACAAATGATGAAACAAGTTAATGTATATAAATAACTGACAAACATCAGCTGTTGCCGAGCTAGGTAACGCTGGCTTGTGACCTGAGTGGGGGCATTAGGGTGATGGAATAAGCATTATTGGACTATACAAGGTGGTGCATCTCAAGATTGAATGTGAAGCTTATTGTAGATTTCTTCCGTTTAACGTAGTAAAGTGTGCACTTAAACAGAGTGGCATTCCAAGTGAAGCTGGTGTGTTTCTGCCAAATGGTCAATGGGAGTGGGAACCCATCTGTCTTCAGTACTGAGCATTAGAATAATATCGTGCTCTGCTGCCTTATCAGAGCAGCGGGGTGCATATCTGAAAAATAGCACACAAAACCCTACAATGAAAGAGGAAATATATATTAATTGCACTACCAATGGGTCTTTAAGAATGAATAGTTTTTGGACCATCACCTTTTTAAACTTCTATCTACATTTTTTTAATTTGATTATCATATATAGTTTCTGCTTACGGCATTGAGTCATTTGCCTAGTATATATATCAAACTATCATTCACTTTATATCTCCCTTTCTGTTTGTGTTGAAAACCCTTCTCGAAGCGCTTTAAGATTTATATATATGTTTGTATTTTGCAGATTATACCGAATGAGAGTGTGAGAACCAATAGAAGGTTATTGAATGGAAGATATTAATATTAAACAAATTAAATTGTTGTTTTGGTACGCATGGTCTAGTTCTTCTTTTTTTTTCCCTCTCCATCATGCATGCATGATACTTATTTCTTAGTATAGGAATCACAGGGTGCTGCTGCAACCACTCTACAATAGGGAAGTACAAGGTAAAAATTATGAAGCATGCATGGTTGAGCCCATATGCATTAATTACACGGGCAGCAATTATTCATCAACTACACTATCTCTTGGCATTATGCAAAATCTATCTGCATTTCTTGCAACTTTTACATTCGTCTTTCATTGGAGAATAAAGGGGTCCTTACTACTTACATCCCTGTGACATATTCTAATACATGCTCATGATTTTTTCTTGAATCAGCTATTGGAGACTTGTAGGAATTGTTTTCATCCACTTCTTGTTTTCCCACGGTGTCAACATTACCATCAATTTTACAAATTAAAAAAATCAAGTACAAGACACATAAATTATACAAAAAATTATTTTAACACAAACGAAGTACAAAACACAAAATGATGTATAGAATATTTTAAAGCCCGAATGAAATTTCAATAAGTTGTCTCATCTTCATTTTTTTTTTAATAGTTAAATGTTAGTTGTTAATATGTTAGTTTTGTTAGTGAAGGGTTTCAAACCTGCAACCTCTTTCTCTTACCTTCTCGCCACATGTGGACATTGTCACGTGGACATTATCACTATACCATGTTTGTTCTCCTATTACGCATCTTCATTGCCCTCCTATTATGCATGTTTGTTCTCTTTACTGGTATGTCAGTGAGCTTTCAGCACTTATTTTTCCTTCGCCTGAGATACAATGATTGGTTATGAAATATTTTTCTCATGCAAAATTTAAGTTTGTTTAGTAAGAATAGGTTAAATAGCATCGATAAGGGTAGGACTGATAACATGGTGAGATAGGGATGAATATGACATTTTCATTCCTATTTTTACTCACAAAACTCATCATATTCAACGAAAATGAGATTTATATCTTTGTCTCCATCTCTCTTGAATATTGAGTATACTTGTACTCATCCCATATCCACAAAACAAAATTGATAAAGAATAAATTGTTTGAGTTATTTAATAAACACAAAATTCATAATTGTTGAATTAAATGTCAAACATTTCTCTTTTTTTAAGAGAAATGTTAAACATTTCTTTTCATCCCAAATTGTAATTTGTGAAGAAAACAAAAATATAGTGGTTCATTTGTTTTGAAAACTAGGTCTAATAAATTAAGTATAAAAGTTTAGGATTTAAATTAAGCGTAAAAGTTTAGGATGAGGTGGATATGTATATCTTCGTCCCTGAGTTGACAAATCAGATATTTCTTACACTCGTGTGTAATTGTGCCCAATCAAATTGGGGATTCATTGTCAACTTTAGGTGAGTTTGGAGATTACCAGCAAACACAAATTTATTTGTCATCCCTATTAGCCAGAATAAAAGAAATTAAAAGGATTCAGATTCTAAACCATGAAAATAAAGCAAGATTTGATATTAATAAAAACTAAACCTAATTAAGTAAGGTATTTGGGTAAAGTAATTTTTTATAAAAAAAACTTAATTAAGTCAGGTATATGAGTAAAGTATTTTTTTAATAAACAAAACTTAATTAAGGTAATTGGATAAAATAATTTTTATAAACTAAATTTAATTTGGTAATTGAGTCTACTAAATATTTTTATATGGTCTCTTCTTATTAATCTATACGCTGATTTAAATAATTAAATGTTAATTTCTATATATAAAGAATAAAAGGTAAACTTAAGATTTACTTTGATTGAAATATTTTTTAATATCTTGAAAGTAAAATATCATAATTGATACATTATTTTGTAACCGTTATTTATATGATGTTTATATTATATATTTAATTTATAATTTATATAGCATATATAGCTAACACGCTATTTATTATTAGTTTTTTTTTTAAGGGTTTCATAAATTTTAAATTACAAATAATCATTGTTTGAATTATTTCATATTAAATATATATTAGTTATAAATTATGAAAAATATTTATGCTCCTAAACAATAATAACGATGTAATTTAACATATAAATGTAATAATTTATAAGGTAATCATAAAGTTTTTCAGATTTTAAAATGAAAATAATTTATTTTTAAATCACAATGTGAAATGGATAAAGACAACAAGTAACAATTATCTTATTAGAATTTCTTTAAAGAAATAATTTTAAAGTATGGCTTAAAGTATGGTAAATAAAATTAAAAAAAAATAAAACAAGGTAATAATGAAATTAGTTAATGAGAAAAATACTTATACACGGCCATTGTAAAATATTTTACACTATTATTTAATTACAACTTTTTATATATATGGTAAGTTAGTTAACTTTACCAATTAATATTTTAAAATTCATATAATTGAAGGGTTATAATTAGCTGCTAGAATAAAACTTTTGTACACTCTCAGTGCATATGTGTAACTCTTACTTAAATTCTGATAAGTCCGATAAAAAAATTGTGATAAGTTAAAATGGTTTGTGTGGACATAATGTATAATATGATTGATTGAATTATCTCTTGATTAATATATTATTTAGAGGTAATTTTGAATGCATCTCTCAGGTTTAGTGTAATTACATATATACTTCCTCTTTTTTTAGACTTCACAGACCTTGTTACTTTCAAGTTTCATAATAGGGCAACAATGAAGGTAGTTTAAAGTTTGGCAAATATACGAGATGCATATGTACCAACATACAAAACTTAAAGGTATATGTGCACTATCATACAAAACTTAGGGGATAAATGTGTGATAAATTTATATATGATATTATATCATTTTGGAAGGAAAGGTATAGTTGTAATGAGTACGTAATAGTAAGTAGTTCTGTATAGTTTTAAAAAATGAGGGATATATATGTAATTGTATTAAACATAAGAAGATGCATACATAATTACCTCTATTATTTACTATGCACACTGAGACACGTCTAAATTTTAATACATTTTTTAACAAGTTTAATAAGTATCTACCATACAAGAGTTTTACTCTAATGTTTAAGTCACAACTCTTTATTTATATGACTTTAAAGTATTAATTAAACTCAGTGTAAAACTTTTTACAATGTCATTGCATACTATTTAAACTAGGCAGGGACAAAAAATCAACCTTCGTCCCTGTCCTTGATTTTCTTAGGCAGGGACACAACGTGACTAACAATGCAAATATTTTTTGTCAAAATTGGGGCGAGGATGGACAATACCCAATAGGCATGATTGTTATCCCTAAAGGAAATTGCTTAACCTTATATAATAGTTTAAGATTGATTTTCCCTTCTCTATCCTTTCTTTTTTATAAAACATTAGTTTTATGATTTAAATTTAACATAAGATCAAATCTTTATTCATTTCATCTTATTTCTATTTTAAAAGTAATGTTATTTTAAATCAACTAATTTTCACTTAAAATTCCAAACAATTTAATCTTTTAATTATTTGATTGATTCTCATCTAATTATTTTTTTCTTTTATTTTATCTAAGAAAATTTAATATATTATTTTACCTTTATTTGTATTTTGTTATCATGAATATGATATATAAAACTAAATACAATATAGCATCATTTTATCTAAATTTCGCATAATAGATTATTTAGATAGATATGATAAATATTTATATCATTCTTAAGGATAACCAACTAAAATATAACAAATATAAGCAAACATCTTTCATACCTCAGTTAATGGTAACTTAGAGTAGTGAACTTTTGACAAAAGTAAGCTATAAGACTTTAATACAAAACATCTTTCATAAATAAACATCAAACATAAAGGAAATCTTCATTATTTTCCATCACTGTTGTATGCTCTAGCTCTCCTTCTACTCATGTTTTGAACACATATAAAC
This sequence comes from Psophocarpus tetragonolobus, assembly GCA_037954015.1. Lineage (NCBI taxonomy): Eukaryota > Viridiplantae > Streptophyta > Magnoliopsida > Fabales > Fabaceae > Psophocarpus > Psophocarpus tetragonolobus. The sequence goes on from CM075689.1 coordinate 42,573,302, forward strand.
ATATAAAACAAATACACAGAGGAGTGAGATAATTATAAACCATAAATGTTAACTTAATAAACTAATCAAAATGGAGCCTAAAATTTAACCTATGACTCGGTTCCACATAATCTCACAATTTAACTCAATCCCACTCATCTCTTTACTAAACTCGATCTACTTGACTTTATATATGGGTTCATAACCAATTCTAACAGCTCAGTATAAACAAACAACCTCTCCATTCAAAACATCAGATCATCGAATAATCTTTCAGTCCAAAATATCACATTCACAAGCAATCTTTCAGCCCAAATAACATAATTAATCACTAGCAGTTTTTCAACCCAATAACACAATCAATCATTGTAGTCTTTCAGCTCAAATAACAAAATTAATCACTGGTCTTCTTTCAGCCCAATAACACAATCAATCATTGACAGTATTTTAGCCCAAATAACACAATTAATCACTGGCAGTCTTTCAACCCAAATAATACAATTAATCATTGGTAGTCTTTCAGAGCAAAAACACAATCAATCACTGGAAGTCTTTCAGCTCAAATAACACAATTAATCACTAGTAGTCTTTCAGCCCAATAACACAATCAATCATTGACAGTATTTTAGCCCAAATAACACAATTAATCACTGGTAGTCTTTCATTCCAATAACACAATCAATCACTGGTAAATAACACAATTAATCATTTGCAATCTTTCAACCCAATAACACAATCAATCACTGGCACTCTTTCAGCCCAAATAACACAGTTACACAGCCAGTCTTTCAACCTAAATATCACAATCACATTGATAATTTTTCAGCCAAATTATTACAATCATACTAGCAATCTTTCAGCCAAATTACTACAATCTCACTAATATTTACTTAAAACATATCCTAGGATCTACCTAATCTAACATTTTACGTCTTAGTGTACTAAGTTGTGACTTCTTGAACATCGTACTCATGCACCTACATGGTAATTCCACCAGGGAACCTAGGTTACTTACTAAGTTCTCATCACAATTTCTCAACAAACTCCCAAGTAATACTAATTTAATGACCACACATAACATAACATCAACATATCATTCATAATTCACAAAACATTTATATGCTTGATATTAAATAGCAGTTCATAGTAAGTATTTTACTTCTTCAGAAATTCATATTAATATCAAAAGAATAGTATTTTTACTACTAAAAGACATTCTTTCTGATGTAGAAGATCGAATTAGACTGCAACCACAGGGCATACTAAGCTTGTCTTTCAATTGAAAAACATGATTTTTACTCATTCTTCATAATCATTCTTTCAAAAGACACATTTCTATTAGTTTATCATAAGATTTTCACAATTCAAAATTCTTACAACCTGATTCATAAATTATTATTATGAAAATCAACGTTTGAACATTAACAATTTTTGGTTAATAACAATATAGAACCAGAATATCATTTGAAGTAAATAAACAAGGACCAGAATGTTATCTGGATCAAGGACTGGAAAGTTATCTGAGAGTAATCAATGGACTAGAGTAAGTTTGGAAAAGAATAATCATAAGACCATAAGAAATCTAGGGAAAACAGCAACCATAACTAGAAGGTTATCTAGAACAATTGACCAGAAAGTTATTCGAAGGGTAATATGGAAATGATCAAAAGGTTATCTGGAGAGAATAATCATATTAAGAAAACAAATCACAATCAAGTTATCAACATCTTCAATCAAGAAATCAATAATTGAATGAAAGCAAATAAATACACATAATTTATTAAGACTAACACCTCTTGCAATTTATAAATGTCACCCCCTTACCTTGATAAGAGGTTGATCAGGCGTAGTGTAGAACCTCCGTAGCTTCAATCTTCCTTGAAAGATTTTCTTCCTAACTTTCTTCCTTCAAAACCTCCCTTTTCTCTCTCTAAGATTTTCTCTTGCCCCCAGTTGTTTCTCTCCCTACCTATCACTGAAAATGTACTTCCTAAATGTGCACCAGGGGTCCATATTTATATGCTTGGGCTGGTTAAATTTCACTAAACAAATTCGAATTCTCTCAATGAATTAGGATCCGTGCACCAAGTTTTTCTTATCTATAAATTTATCTGTAGCTAAATTATTCACAAATATAACTGTAATTAGGAAGACTACATTTATCTACGGATTTTTCAGTAGGTAATTTCCAGATACACATGTAGCTAATGGGCTACATTTATCCAATGTGAGGAACTTATTCGCCTGTAAAGAGAAGAATTTCAACAATCTATTTGTTAAAAAAAGAAAGAATTTTCACCAAATATTTGATGTTGTATTACCATGCCTACCATCGTCGGTATAAAACATTGATGAACAAGTATGCAAATGCAGGATAACCAAATGGATTATTTATAAAGTTACCCACAACAACAAGATGATGACTAATAACAAGTATAAGTATCCATTAGTACTAGTAATTCCTGCTTAAAATTCTACAAAATTATTTATATTGTAGAAGATGATATTTATGTATGTATCAAGAAAAGAGAACAATCTATATTTGACTTGCATTTCTGTGATGAGTTGAATTTCTCTTCAAATAGTGTTATATCGAGAGAGAGAATGATTTTAATTATACATTGACACCGTAAAAAAATTTTAAATTCTTATTCATTTACAAACTACCATATATAATTTTTAAAATATTTATAAATAAAATTAATAAACTTATTATATATAAATATCTAAATAGCGTAACATTTTAAACCGGAAATGCTGCGGATGGATTTATAACCATAGTATATTTATACTTAAAATTTATTTGTTATAATTTTTTATTATTGAATATTATTATTTATTATTTTAATATTTTTATGAGGATGGGCGACCAAATTAAAATATTCTAATTTACATTTTACAAAAAGTACATACGTATAATTTTAAACTTTCATACATAAATCGTCCGGGCCGTAAAATTCAACTGCAGTTTTTACTAAATTTGTCACATTCTGTAAAGCAATAAACTAGATCGCAATCCTTTATCAAAAAGCTATAGTCTCTAAAGATTAGAAGATGTTGTGCTCATTACAGTCAACATTAATTTCTTTTAAGTATGGTTAGAAATATATCATCCGTTTCATCAAATGTGTGAGAAATAATTATTAATTTATTATTAACATCCGAAAGTAAATATAAATAGTTAAAGTTTCTTTTCATTTTACCAAATAAGGTTATAATAATAATTATTAATTATTTAAACAGTTAGCATGGTTTGGTTATAGTTGGATTATTATTATCCTAACAGCTAGAAAGATTAGTTACAAATTAATTGGCTTTCATGTATCAATGAGAAGTATCCAATTTTCTCTCTTCTCAATACAATAAATATCATTCTTTATCTTCATGCATTTCTTGCTACCTTTACATTCATCTTTCTCTGCATTAATTGGAGGATTCAAGCAGTGCTTCTTCTAAATAACATTCCTGTGACAGCCCTCAACTCAGCCCTTGCAAACTTCGCTTTGTTGATGGCAACGTCATAGCTTCTGAAATTTAATTGAAACAATTAATTCTTCCCTTGTTCTTCACAAGTGACCCACAATTAAACCAGTTAGTGTATATAAATGAGTTTTTTATTTAACACCTACTCATTTTTCATTTTTCACCTACTGGTGAGAAAATACCATTATACTCTTTATGTTTTACTTTCCGGCAATGCAACGTCGGACAGTAAAAAAATTTACAAACTTGTTCCTTCTCTGGCAGTGCATTGCCGGAGAAGAAAAAAATTTGCAATTTTTTTTCTTCTCCTAGTATATTGCTGGAGAAGGAAAAAATTACTTCTTCCGCGGAGAAGAAAAAAACTGGAAAAAAAATTATTATTCATAAATGTTATTAATTTCAATTTAATAGTAATAAAAAAGTAAATTACTCATAACTCTTAAAAAATTATATTATAAATAACCAAAAATAATAATATATTAAAAAATTTATAAAATTTTCAAACAACAATAATATTACTCATATAATATATTACAATATTTATAAAATTTGCAATTTGTTTTGCACAACCAGAGAGGAGAAAGACCAAAACAAAATTATTACTCATAAATATTTTTCGTGTAAATTAAATTGCTCATAAATATTGTTAGTCTCAATTTAATTATAATAGAAATAATAATAATAATCATAATTAGAGTAATTAACATCAGTATAATAACAATAATAATAGTAATAATAATAATAATAATTAGAGTAATTAACGTAGTGTAATTAGAGTAATTAGATACAAAATAATTAGAGTAATTAAGGTAATGTAATTAGAGTAATTAGACTAAAAAAAATAATTAGAGTAATTAACGTCATGTAATTAAATTCAAAGTCGAAAAAACAAAAAATTTAAGAGAAGATTTTGTAATAAATCTTATATTTTAAAATATAAAATTTTAAAAAATTATGTTATAAATAAATTATATTATTAAAATATAAAATTTTATAAAAATAATGTAAATAGTTAAATAAATTTTTTAATTAATTATTTTATTTGAAAAGCTTATTTCATAGAATAAGTTATTTTATTTTGAAATGTGAGTGAGTGTAGTTAATTTATTAGAGCAAGTGTTCAGAGAAATAAAATTAATTTATTATAGTAGGTATTAGGATAGATAATTAGGTTAAAGAGTATTTTTGAATTTTTCAAAAAATTATTTAAGATGAATAGGTGTTAAATGAGAAACTAGCAGGTGTGAAATGAAAATCTCTATAAATAACCAATAAAATAGAGTTGTTGCCGAGCAAGGTAACGCTGGTTTGTGACCTGCGAAATAATATCTTTATTTTAAATATTTTACATGTACTTGTCCATGCTTAATCCTCTGCTAGCATGATGCTGCATGAAGGCCCAGCGAAAAGAACGAGTAAAGCAGGCCACAATGACCTTTGTGACCCTAACTAGTTCTTTGGGACATAACTTTTTAAATACTTTATTCATTTGTTTTCATTTGGATTTTATTGAAAGGCTAAGCATGCTAGGTGTTTGACTGTTTTGGTGTAGAATTTTTGTCTTTTTACATTTTCTAATATATGACTTAAGTTTAGTTATTGGGTAATATATAGTTTCTTTAACTGAAGAGTAGTAATTCACAGAGTAATCTTGAACTGATGAAGGCGGTGAGAATTGAGGTATCCTTTTCTCTCTCTCAATAAAATACCATTGTAAATTTTAAATATCATATGAAAAGTTATTCCACATTTCCTGCTTATCCATTCTCGATCTTTGCAACATCTCTCTCTGCATTTCTTGCAAAATTTACATTCATATTTCCATGCATTCTTTCTGCGTATATATCACCCCTTGGTAGATGAGAATTACGACATATGCATTGAAAAAACCGATGCAAATGACCCTCGCAGCCAATAACAATTTTGGCTTTGTTGATGGCAACATTAATTTGTGTAATTCAAAGGAAACCATTCTACATTTGGTCTTTAAAAGTGGCTCACATCTGAAAAATAATGAAACAAGTTAATATATACGAATAAATCACAAACATCAGTTGTTGCTGAGCTGGGTAACGCTGGCTTGTGACCTGAGTGGGGGCATTAGGGTGATGGAACAAGCATTGTTGGAATATACAAGAGTGGTGCACATTTCAATATTGAATTGGAACCTGATAGTAGATTTCCTCTGTTGAGCGTAGTAAAGTGTGCACTTAAACACACTTAATTCATATCTGTAAAATGGCACACACCATCCCTATAATGAAGAGGAAATATATATTAATTGAACTACCATGGGTCATTAAGAATGACTGTGCTTGGACCACCACCTTTTTAAACTTCTATCTACATTTTTTAATTTGATTATCATATACGGTTTCTGCTTATGCTATTGTGTCATTAACCATCATCACCTTCTCCCTAGTATATAAATCAAACTATAATTACCGCAAAAAAAGAATTTGGATAATTTATCGTGTCCATCTTTTAAATTTTGCATTTTCATTTTTTTTAGACAAGAAAATAAAAGAGTGAGAATAATTATCATATAAATACTTTACATAATGATAATTTAAATAATAAAAAAAATATACATATATATATATATATATATATATATATTCTTCTAGAAATTTGAATTATTGTTTTGTAGTGACTAGTTAGGATAAATGAACTTCTTTACCATGATTTTTAAAGAACACAAGGATATGTCACCTTGAATATTTACTCATTTAAATTTTCAAAGTTTAACCTCCAACGATAACTTAATTCAAATCTTTATTTAAGGATTAAAAATTTTATTATTTTTTTATTTTATATACAAAATAATTATAAAAATAACCATTATGCTTAAAATAAAATGGTTAGTAAAAGATTTAATAAATCAAATAAGATTATGATCAATAAATTAAATAATTATAACTAAAAATGATATAAAATAATAAATAAAACAAGATTAGAGATACACCAATGAATATTTATAGTTAAAAGTAATATAAAATATGAAATAGAATGAAATTAGACTCACCTTACTAATTAATTATAGTTAAAAGTAACATAAATAATAATTAGGACAAGGTTAGAAACACCTCACTAAATAATTAAAGTTAAAAGTAATATAAAATAATAAATAAAATGAGGTTAGGACACCTCACTAAATAATTATAGTTAAAAGTAACATAAAATAATAACTAGAACAAGGTTAGGATCACCTCACTAAATGATTATACTTAAAAGTAACATAAAATAATAAATAGAATCAGATTAACAACATCTTACTAAATAATTATAGTTAAAAGTAATATAAAATAAACAAGTAAGTAAATATAATAATTAAAAGTGATAAATATTTTCTTTCCTTACTTTAATAATTAGAATAATACAAGATTTTGAATTTTCTTTTCCAATAATTAATTACTCACTATTATTCTTTCAACTTTCTTTCTCAAGTTAAGTCCAGCTATTTATAGACACAAAGGTAATGATTATATTATATTCTTTTATCCTAGCTACTATTTAACTATTCCTTATTATACGAAGGTAACGATCCTATGCAACATATTTTCCACGTTGTTGCTGTTATACATGTATATATATACTTACATGACTTTTCCACACTTACGTTGCCATTATGGCAGATGTTTCTATGCCACTCTTTTATATATATATATATATATATATATATATATATATATATATATATATATATATATATATATATATATATATATATATATATATATATATATATTTCCACACTTACGTTGCTGTTATAAATTTATTTCTATGTATATTTTTATTATTATATATGTATATTTTTTATACTATATATTTAAAATTAAATATTAAATATTTACATTTCATAATAATACAATATTATTGATGCATTCTTGGAATACTCTCTCTAGGATCTTGTTTCAAGAGGTTTCAATTGTGCAAGAAGGTGTGAATGAATAGGAAGAAGATGAAGATGGAGGCATCACTCTAGGTAGAGATAAACCTAATTTCTAGAAGTTTGCCACAAGGGAAGAAACCCTTGATAAAAGTTATAGAAGCACTCTCAAGGTTAGAGAGAAGAAGACACTCTCAAAAAGTCTCACAAAGTCTAATTTGTATAAAATGAACTAAGATCCTTAAAAGAGTGAGTGAGAGGGTTATTTATAGAAGAAAAAAGGGTGTTGGACGTTCAAGTTAACGCCAAGGGATAAAAGAGCAAGATCCAAACAAGTCCCTAGAATTTAGGATCTATGTTTCCTCTAGTTTAAATTCAAATTCAAATAAGAAACAATAAGAAAAGCCATGTAGGAGAGAGAAGATGATGTGGCGCCACTTATAAGGGAACAAAGGGCCCCATATGTCTCCTACATGTAGGAATGGCAACGGATCTGGACAAGCACCCGACCTGCTACAAAAACCCACCATCCGTTATCCACTAAAATTCCGTCGGGTACCTACTATATAAATATCCACTATTTTTTGGAAAATCTAGAAATAAAATTATGCTAGTTTCTACTATATTAATTAGATCTAAAAGTAGATCAATATAATATATTATAAGAAAATATTTAATACAAATAAAATCTTTATTTTATATTATCAGAATTTTTATAATAAATAATTTTATTAACTATGAAGTTTTCATAAAAAAATAAGATTGATATCAATGAATTTTGATAATTAATATTTTAATTTGATTTATTTTCCAAAAATATTATCTTTTTTAACTTATATATATATATATATATATATATATTATTTTAGTTTAGTAAGTAGCAGGTATGGGTACTATGATACCTGCACCTGTGCCCGTTAAGAAGCAGGTAGAAAGAAACTCATACTTGCGGGTGGTGGGTACCCATTTATACTATCCATGCAGATATTTTCCCAGGTTTTATCTTCGAGTATCCGCAAATGCAGAGGTTTTTTCCATCCCTACTTATGTGCTTCATGTGTTGGTTAGATGAGTTTTAGAAGCAATTAGCGGTGTGGAAATGAGTAACCACATGTCCAAATAATTCTAGACCGAGACCATCTAATTAACACACTCCTCTAAAGGGATTAAACACACCTCCTAGAGAAAATGAAAGGTATAGGCGAAAATAAAAGGCTTAAAATTACTAAATTACATCTACTCAAGATACTACATAAACTACACAATTTATTTTCATAGTTTTGAGAGTATGGTCCTAAAGTCTTTATGAAGTCCCTTCCTAACTATGTCCTCTCTCTAATCCTCCTAGCCAAGGTCCTTGGCTAAAGAGGAATGCATCAATTATACTAAAAAATTAATAATATTTGTTTATTATTATTATTATATATAGATAATAAATTTTGCTTAAAAAATTAAAATAACATAATTACTTTATAATTATATTATTTAAATTGACTTCGATTTATTAAATAAATACAATTATATATATTATAAATTTGAGAATATTACACTATCAGAACCAATAGAAGTTAAAACCATGAAGGTTATTGAATGGAAGATAATAATATTAGATAAATTAAATTGTTGTTTTGGTATGCATGGTATAATTCTTTTTCCATCTCCATCATGCATGCATGATGCATATGTCTTAGTATAGGTACCACAGGGTGCTGCTGCAACCACAATATACAGTAGGGAAGCACAAGCTAAATATTAGAAAAATATATAAGATCATATTATGTGATGTTTACACAGGTAATGAGAATAAGAAAAAAAATATATATACAGGTATAATAAGATTTATAATATAATAAATAAGAGAGATAAAAAAAATAAAAGATTAAGATATATAAATTAGAGAAATATATGTATATTATTATTCTCGATATCATGAACGCACGACCCCACTTGATTTGGTTGACCCCATATACATGGCCAACAATTAATCATCAACTACACTAGCTCTTTGCATTTTGCCATATCTCTCTGCATTTCTTGCAACTTTTACATTCGTCTTTCATTGGAGAATAAGTCTTTACTTCTTATATCCCTGTGACCGAACCTATGCAAATAGCCCTCATTGCCAGAAACAAACATGGCTTGGTTGATGGCAAGATTAGGTAATTTTATGGAAACAGGACTTTCCTTGGTCATGGTATATGGCCCACATCTGACACGTAAGGCAAGATGTTAGTATATATGAACAATTGGGAAACTTTAAAATTTGCTGAGTCTGGTATCATTGGCTTATAACCCTAGTGGGAGTATTAAAATTATGAAACAAGTAATGAGTCTCCTATGCGTATCTTCCCTGCTAATTATCAATATTGTGCTTTTCTTTATTTGAATTGAATATATATACACATATAATATTATATATATATATATATAAAATTTTTAACTTTTAGGGTTGCTATAGTATTATACTGACTCAATCTATGTATAAACGTCATAAGTACATTCAAATAACAACATTACCAATTACATTTTTAATTAACTTTATTTTAACATGACAAGAAAAAAATGTTCCAGTAATTAATTACTTTTATATAAAAAATATAGAGAAAACAAAGAAAAAAAGAATTCAAATATAAAATTTTACAAAAATTCAGTCTCATGGATATTTTTCTTCAAAATAATTCAAAAAATAATAATTTAAAAATAATATTTGAATTATAACTTATTATGTGACATATCAATAATGTTTATGCTTCCTTGATAATGATAATAAATAGTGTTTTGAAATATATAATAAATTGAAATAAATAGTTTTTTGAGTTATATAAAATTATAAAAATGATATTCTAACACTACAATTAAATAATGTAAGTCAAATAAAATGGTTTTGATAAAGTTAATATAATGTGAAAGTGGAGTGCATATCCAATAAAAGTTTGTTGTATGAGCTTTTTAATATCATTTTTGTTATTACTAGTAGCATTTTTTGTAATTCCAACAATTTCATGCTATTTTAAGAAATTCAAACTACAATTTTGTTCAAATAATAAAGGTAAAAAAATTTACAAAACTTTAAAAAATTCTTACTTTATTTATATATATTACTTAATTAGGATTAAAATAAAATGATTAATTGAATTTTTAAATTTTATGTGTACCCTCCCATAGCCCTCATCGGGACCCCACAACTCGGGCACCTCGGGGCACCGTCACCCGAGCTCAGCCATGACCTGCATCTCGGGACCCAATACCGACTACAACGTGGTGCTTGCCAGAAGCCCAAGAAGGAATGCCTATTCCTATAAAAAGGGTAACTTAGAATGATGTAAATAAGGAAACTTGAAAACAAAACCTTCTTATATAGAGAAGTTTTAAGCTCTTACAGGTATCTAATTTCTCACATTCTCATATCTATTCTCTTACTCCCTAACTGACTTAAGCATCGAAATTCTTTTTGCCGGTACATACCTGAGAAAAGAATAATACATAGTATAACTTGGAATATATATATATATATATATATATATATATATATATATATGATATTCGTCGGTTAGCATAGGGAAGCAGAAACCCTCTCTATATTGATAGAAGATTAAAAAAAAAAAAAAAAGTGATAGTCCAAGTACTGAAACCCTCTCTATGCTGAAACTCACTGTATTACTGAGTAAGTGGAAACATACAATACGAGTTAGTACTTGTTTTATCACCTTAATGCTCCCACTAGGGTCATAAGCTAACGCGGCTCAGAAAATCCTCTCGTTTGTCAATTGTTTATATACACTAACATTTGTCTTAAGTTTTCGATGTGGCTCATATACGAAGACCAAGGAAAGCCCCGCTTTTCCATCAAGTTACCAAGGAAAGCCCCACTATCAACAAATGCATAGGTTTCCATCATAGGGATGTGAAATGTAAGGACTGCTTTAATCTCTAATGAAAGATGAATGTAAAAGTTAGAGAGATATTGCAAAGAGAATGGATGATAGCAGAAACTATGGAATAATTTCTCATACCATTAACAATGATATTTTATCGCCATGTAATTAATGCATATGGAATCAACCGAAGTGGGGTCATGCATCAGGCATGGTTGATTGTTTTAAGCTGGTACTCCCCTGATGTATAATGTGGTTGCAGCAGCACCCTATGATCCTTCCACTAAGCGATATGCATCATGAACGCAGCTTCAGGGAAAACAATTAGTCCATGCGTACCAAAAGAACAATTTAAATTCAAGTGTGTTATTCTTCCATTAAATAACCTTCATGGATTCAACCTCTATTGTAACTCAGTAATATCTAAAAAGTAAAAACAAAATCTTAAAGAGCTTAGAGAAAGGGTTTTTAACACATAAGTAGAAAGGTACATATAAAGTGAATGATAGCAAGTTTGATACTAGCAAAAAGGTGACGATGGTCAATGACATAAGGAGAAGCAAAAACTAGGCTTTCTTACAAATGCTATAGTTTTATAAAGGCTTAAATATAATTCGTGCCCCAACTTTTGTCAAATCGGAACATTTTGCCCCCAAAGAAAAAAACAATGACATTGTGTCCCACTAATTTTAAAAACTATCAATTGATGCTCCCTCTGTCAATACATAATGTTGACCATCATGTATGAAGTCTTTGACTGCTACTCGTTTAGGGTTTTGGGTGATGACATGACAGTTAATTAAGGTTAATTGAGGTTAATTTTTTGTTTACCATTGAAACTTCTTGGAATTTACTGCAACCCTACAAACCTGAGGTGAGGAAATTTTGTTCTTGCGAAGCCAAGAGTGCGAAGCTACGCTGAGGTTAGGGTTCTTCTTCTTCGAAGCTTGCTTCTTCTTTATTCTAGACTTCGAAGCTGAGAGAGTGAAGTTGAGAGTGTGAAGCAGTGACGAAGGTTGATGACAAATGAAGGGGACATCTGATATTGGGCAAGGTGGGGCTGACGTACATGAAAAATATGGCTAGACATATGTATTCAAGTAAGCTTCTTTTGCTGACATCTTTGTTGTAACATATTCAGAGTTTAGGGGCAAGTCATCCCCCATGCTTGTTTGGTGACATTTTTAAAAGAGTAAAAGTTGTATGGGAACATTTTTTATTTGCAATGACATTCAGGGTTTTTTAGCAAAAAGTGGTCCCCTATGATTGAATTTGTTTGTTTGACTTTCAGGCAACTCAATTTCAAAAAATCCATTTTAATATACATCATGGGGGATTAATTCATGAACCTAAGACCATGTATATGAATGGGTCATCTCACCAGAAAGAATGAGGTTGAGATGTTGATGAAATGTCATTTATTGACATATGTAAGTTGATTAAAACTTTTGGTTATCTTGAATTTAGCAGTCTGTGATATAGACATCTTGAACTAAGTATTGCATGTGGATTGTTCCCCTTAAAATGTGATGCTGATGTACTTAAGTTAGTTGAAAATTCTAAGGGACTTGACATAATTTATTTATATGTGGAACATGTTGTTGATGTGCCTATTATATTTAAAAGGAAAGAAAAGGGAAGAGGGGACCAATTTAGTGACTTTCAAAATGTGGAAGTGATTGATGTTCGTGAGGTTGAAATGCAAAAGGATGATGAAAATAGGAATCAAAGTGCAGAAGGTGTAAAGGAGGGTTAAATTGGAGAAGATGAAGGAGATGATGAAAGTTTAGGGAAGATTGAAAATGAAGAGAGTGAATGTGAATCTGGTTTCAATGATTGTGAATATAAAGAAGGTTGGGATTGGAGTAGTGTGTTACCTAAGGAATCATTTGTCAATAAAAGTGATAATGAGGAGGGTAATAACAATCATCTTAAACTTGTAGAGAAAGATGTCTTTCCAGAACTTGAAGATGAGGATGGAGACTCTGATGAGTTTGAAACTCCTCCGTGTAGTGATGAAGAAAATGTGTGCAAGAAAAAAAAGTATCTGAAGTTTAAGCAAAGTGAAGATGACAATGATATTTATTTTGAGTTAAGTATGGTATTAAACAAGAAGGAAGATGTTAGTCAAGTTGTCAAGACAATTGTAATGATTAGTAAAAAAAACTTGTCTTTTAAAAAACCATATTCTAAAAGAGTAGTTGTTACATGTGCAAAGGGCTGCCCTTTCTACCTAAGGGTGACTAAATCTCAGCAAAATTCTTATTGGCAAGTTGTGACATTTGTCAACACTCACACTTGTGCTAGAACTCCTCTTAATAAGCAAGCTAAAACTGAATAGTTGTCTACAACATTTGTACATTTGATGAGAAATATCCAGAAATGAAGACAAAGTCAATGATTTCTTATGCCTTTGAGAAATGAGGGGTGAAACTGAAATCTCATCAAGCTTACAGGGCTAAACGTAGGGCATTTAAGAAGATGCACGGAGCTTCAAGAGATCAATATAATTATTTGAGGATTTATGCAGAAGAACTGGATAGAAGCAACCCTAATAGTACAATTAAGATCAAGTGTGGCTCAGCAAATACAGGTTGTGTGTTTGAAAGAATGTACATTTGCCTAAAGGCATATAAGGCAGTATTTGTTACCGCGTCTAGATCATTGATTGGACTAGATGAATGCTTTCTTAAGGGGGGATATAGAGGACACTTTCTCACTACTATAAGAAAATATGGTAATAATCAAATTTTGCCAATTGCATATGTTGTTGTAGAATCTGAATGTGGTGATTCATGGGAATGGTTCTTGGAGTTGTTACTTGTTGACCTTGATGGTATTCAGAAAAACAATTGGGCATATGTATATACCAACAAAAGGTATAAAAAGCATTAGTTTATGTTTTTGGTTCCCTTATTTAATGTGTTTAATGCATTGTATTGTTGCTAATGTACATATTTTTTTATAGGGATTGTATCAAGCATTAAGGGGATTACATGGAAGTAAAGTCAACCACTAGGTGTCTATTAAGCACTTATATGGAAATTGGAGGAAAAAATTCCCTAGTGCTAAATTGAAAGAGTTGTTCTGGCAAGCTGCAAAAGCTACAATAGAGATTGATTTTAAGAGGCATATGGTATGTCTAAAAAAGAAGAATCATGATGCGTGACATAGTTTCCAAAATGTTGACCCAAATATGCCTTTGACACCAACATCATGTACCCGATGGTTTGTGACACCAACATCTGCAACTCAATATGTGCCAATAACACTTCCATCAAGCCAGCAATCAATGGCACCAAGACATCCATAAAGCCAACAATCAAACGCACATACTGCAGGATCCATTAATCAAAAATGAAGATTTAAATATTTAGTTTATGGTTCATTATGTACTGAATTTATGGCACATTTGGCATGTAGTGTATTGTTGGTCAAATTTATATTTTGTACTAAATTTATGAGCACATTTGGTCAAAGTTGACCTAAGGGAGAACAAAGATTTAATAATGGGGCACACAAGTTTCAAAAGGGCCACTAGTGCAGCCTTAAGAGAGAACGTAAACAATGAAGTTACTGTGAAAGAAAGGGTAATTGACAATCTTCCTTGCAAATGTCGCAGTCAAAGACTTCATACATAATGGTCAACGTTATATATTGATAGAGAGGACATCAATGGATAGATTTTAAATTTAGTGTAGCGCCCTTAGAAGAAATCTAAGCCTTTTGAAGCGCCAGTAGTGGTAGCTGTGGGTAGGGCTTTCGTTCTTATCGCTCTGGGTTTCTATCTATATGACCTCCGGGCGGTACAAAGTACACCTCTTCCGTAGAGGCAGGTAGTAACCTAACCTTTAAGAGTTTGTTCAAGGGGGAGCCCTCTTATCTATCAATGGAAAGATCCCCGTGCGTGGCATGATAAGGAATCCTAGAAAAGATCGATTGAGACTCCCTCCCCGGTCCCACGAAGATCTCTACGTACTTGTCCAGTCCAGGACAACTGAGATCTTCCGGTCTGCGTGCGTGGGAGCAGCTCAAATAAAGAAGAGTCTGGTCTTCAGGCCCGCCCGTCTGCTGCTAGATCCGGGAATGGTGCCAGGCGAGGGCGCCGCTATGCCCCGCAGCTCTGCAGCGGCCGGCCCCCGGACTATGCAAAAGAATCGAGGCCGGGGGGTCTCGCCCATAATGGTTCCCCCCCGCCTTTGGTGATTGACCAAACAAAGAGGCCTAGATCTATGCCCCTTAATGAATCGAATGGTCCTTCGACCTCTTCAATTGATTCCGACGGCCGGCATAGATCTCATGAGACCCGCCCACTATTACTACGAAAAAAGCCCTGCCTTTTTCCTTCGCTACTAGGAGAGTAAGCAACTTTTATTAGCGCCGGACCTTGAGTCGAATTGATCGTGTCATGTGCAACGTCCATCAATGATGGTTCATTAATGTCCATTGATTTAGACTCCTTTTGATTGATTTCTCTTCGGATCTGATTGGAACATTGGAGAAGTAGGAAGACTTTGGCGGGCGATTAATAATGGGTATCTAGAATATCTATGTCCTAGGACATAAAATATGAATAATGAAGAGAAATATATATCTAATATAAGAATTTTTAGGCTTTATACCTTATTTATTTTCCTGGGATTGTAGTTCAATCGGTCAGAGCACCGCCCTGTCAAGGCGGAAGCTGCGGGTTCGAGCCCCGTCAGTCCCGACCTAGGATCCGATGAATCGATCAATTCATCTCTGTAGGGGGGCTTAGGATCTAATTCCCAGCAGGAGGATCCTTCTTTCGTTTCGCATTTCTCATCGGACAAATCAAGGAATCAAAATGACAAGAACTAGTACCGATTGATGGAGGAGAGACATATGTAGGTTGGTATAATCGGGGTATCACCATATTAAGCATATTAAGGATTCAAAGAGATACCGCACAGGTCTGGCTTTTTTCGATTGTTCCTGGCCCATCGAATAGAGTAGAAATTTCTTTCCCGGGAGCACATAACATTTTCTTTTTTTTTTACAATACGCAATTAACTTAACATAGTTACCCCCACAGAGTACTTTTCAGATTCAACCTACCCTTTCTAGCTCCTATTTTTTTTCTTCGCTACACCCTTCTTCCAATCCGTTCGAAAAAATCCAACGTCAACTGCTCTACTCTAATTCATAGGTTTTTTTTATTGTATTGATCCCGGGATCTATCGAAACAATTGTATGGGCTTATAAAAAAAAAGCAACCAAGTCATCCCTTAGCACAAGCACTAAGTAAGCAAGCTACCTTTTTTTCTATAAGAAAAAATCACCCATCAAATATTGAATGACTGAGCACTCAAATCCTATCGCGAGTCTTGATACATAGTATCTTAAGTCCTTTCCACAACTCCTAATTGGATTCTCCATCGGCCCATCCAATTTAATTCACGACTCAGTCAGTAGACACTACACTAGTAGGGTAGTAAGTTATGTAATTAGGAATTTGAAAACCAAAAAGCCCTTCTTGGATCCTAGGAGAAAGGATTTACAGTCCTTTAGAACAACTGATCCCAAGATTTCCGGCCTCTTACTTTCGTATTTTTGAATCTCACAATTGAATCTTACTACCCAAGTCGATCCTATTGGCAACGGGCAAACGACGCTTACGCGGGATCTCGGTGCCCTTCTCTTGCTCTTGAAAGAATAGAAGTTGAGTTTGAGTTGTTATCATGCCGGATCAGAAAAGTCAAAAGCCATACTAAGAGCCAGCGGACCTGCTCATGGGAGTCAGGCCTGTTCTGTAGTGGGCAGACGTAGCAGGGCCATCAGAATATAGGAAAAAGAGCCGCTGGAGAAAACCAATTACGCCGGTTATCAATTCCATGCATGGAGTATGTAGTGAGTTTGAATTGACCTGGTTAGCTAGAAGGTTCCTTTCGCTACCGTCCTAAGGTTAAACCAACCGTTGGTTTGCTTTAACAAGATTTCACTGAAGTGAACCCGACGCGAAGTTGGTGAAACCTGAGCGTAGCTAATGAAAGGGACTTAGATTAGAACCGACTATAAGCCCTGAGAGCCAGCAAGCAAACCCCCCTGACTCTCTCTCTAAAAAGCCTGCGTAGTAAACTCCTTGTTTGTTTTCTTTCCGATAGCTGCCTAGTTAGTTTTTCCAGTTTTCAAGTCAAGCGAGAAAGCAAGTGGAATAAGACTTTCCTTTTTTCGGCCATTTCTCAGCAATAACTACCAGAATGGAAGCAAGCAACCTTCGGGGAGAAGAAGAAGAGTGGTCGAAGACTACGAGTCGAAGCTAAGACCAATCTAAGCCAATTTCCCTCAGCTGGAAACTAACTATCTAGATAGCTTCTTAGCGCTTAGCTACTTTATTTATTTATCCTTCTGCGCCGCTAGCGCTACTACTCCTAGTGATAGGAATAACCTATCCGCGCGAGTTGTTGGTCGGATCGTGGAACTCCCCCCATTATAAATTACCTTTTTCCTTTCTCATGGTTGGGGAGGATGTTAGGTAAAGAGTCAGAGCAGCTATGCAAGCACACACATGGGCACTAGTCAACGCCCTTGGTTTGGTAAAGCCCTAAAGGCGGAAGGGGCCCTTGCTTTGTTTGGTTCTTAAATGGTGGGTTGATCAGTCTACTCGCCCATGAGATGGATGCTCCTTTCACAGTATCCTGTGAGTCTCTAATTCAAAGCTAACCGAAGCGTGACTTTCAAGAGCATTCCTAAAACGAACCAGCCGCGAAGAAAAAGAAAGGGTCGCAGGTCTTAGAAGCAAGGCTATTGGTTCAACTCTCGGGGTTTAAGCAGAAATTCCCAGCTTTATTAACCTTTTCCGGGGCTTTCGTCAATCACTTTGGAGATGGCGTTGAAGGCTAAACGTAAATGGCAGCACTGGATTACCTATTCTAAGGTCAGTGAGCCGAGGATAAGCTGGATTGGATGGAAGCAATCAATATGAAAGATTTTTAGTAAGGCTATGGAGCCGGGCTAAGCAGCTAGGAGGTTTGTTTGCGGTAAACACGGTTCAGAATCCGATCCGGTGAGTAGTTGGGATTCGGTTGGTGTGAAGTTTTCGAAGGATAAGTATCCTAGATCTAATGATGAAGGGCTTTGATTTGACTATTCCGGTGGTCTTTTCTTTTTCTCTCTATGTGTCTCTACCTTAGCGCCGCGCCCCTGTACTGTCTTTATAGTGAATCTGTGCTTACTTTACTGGGAATCCTAGGATTTGAATCTTGCATTTTCCCCGTAAAATTGGATGAAACCCGAAATCCCCTCGGATAAGTCAATTCAAATCTTGCCACTGTTCTTTTTCCTGGGATTTTTTGCATCAACCCAGGCGACCAAGGTACTACGTGCTCGACCCCCCTTACCTCTGGGGTAGTCTTAGTTTTTGCTGCGAACGACTCTGCAGTGATTTCATCAGCATACAGCTTGCCCCTGCTTCAGTCTGGTTCAAATGCTTTCTGTGGTTAAGCTTGTCGATAAGCGAGGGCTTAGAATCATCTTCTTTTGTGTTGTGCCAACCTTCTGCTAGAAGTAAAGAGTCGTAGTCTTAGGCGCTTTTAAGCCCTATCCTTTTAGTCATATTCAACCATTTCTTTCTGGAAAGATAGCCAGGTCAGGGGAATCAACACCTAGTTCTTTCGTACCCAGGCAGCACGGGATGAGACTTTACAGACGACCTTCTGCCCTTTTTTTTCTTTTTTTATTTATATATATCTAATTTGAGATTCAATCTGGGACCTTAAAGAGCAGGATTCGCATCAAACTAGATCGACACTTGACTTTTTTTATAGGCGCAAGTGACTGAATTAGCATGTTGCTAGATTTTTTTATGAAGAACTGACTTATTTAAAAAAAGATGAATAATAGGGCGAAAGCTTGATTCGAAAGAAAAGAAGACAGTTAAGTTAGTCAAGATAGTGAGTAAGGTTACGGAGCATTCCACTGAAGCAGTACGGCATCGGTTCTTGCGAATGAATCTGCTGTTGGAAGAAAGCTATAACTATAATTATAATGGGCTCGATCCCAGACCTAGGCGCAAGGGAATAGAGGTTAGCAAAGAGGGAAGAGACAAACCTTTGGTTTCGGCTAGCGACGTGAGTGAGTGCGGGTAGGCAACGAAATTCACTGATCTTTTCGAAAACGAGGTTCTATTTACTTAAAACTTAGTTTTGATCACGGCGCCAGGCCATAAACAAGAAATAGCTGGCAAAAGGCCCAGCGAAACGATAGCGAAGTCCGAGTTTAAGTAAGGTAAGCGAAGGCAGAAAGCGTCTTTCGTGATGAAAGTAGCAAGTTCGGATTCAGGATTGAGAAAGAAATCAGCAAAGCCTGGAGCTGAATCTATTATAGGAGGCGTAGGGTAGGCTCTTTGGATAGATTGACTGGCTTAAGCCGATGAACCAGCTTCTACCACTGACGAGCTAATTCGGACTATGCCTAACTAGAGGAAGAAAATCACCTGATCTTGGCTCGGCATCTTTTGAAAGGGAATCCAATATCTGGTAAGAAAGGGCAACTCGAAGCGGAGAAGCAAGAGCTCACTCGACCCATAGGAATAGGGAGGGAGTTTCATTCCAAACTGCTCTTAGTTTGAGCGGACAATACGCTGTTAGACCGGGAGTTTCAAACGGACCTTTAGGTTAGGGATCGGAGTTTCAAACAGCTCGACCTTAGGTAAGGTTGGGTAGGGAGGTCTTCCCACTTCCTCTTTCCATTCATTAAAGGGTACTAAGAAGAACTGAGGAAAGGAGCGGAGTTGAAGCTTGAGCGGTACTCCTTCTCTTTAAAACTCACTTCTTAAGGTTCAGAGATGCTCGCCCGTCTACCGGGATAGGAGAAAGAGACGATCTCGACTAGGAGTCAGAGGGAATCTCTAGCGGATCTTTTCTAAGCCAGGAAGATGCCTCTGCTGAAGTAGCAAGTATTGGGGTTTCAAACTGAGATTGGACTTTCTAGTAAAAAGGGGTTTACCAGATCGAAAGAATCCTGTAGCAAACGGGATTGATTCCACTTCCTTGCTGTTAAGTACGTCCCTCTTATCTCTTGCCGATTCCTAACTCCAGGAGGAGAGTCGCTCAGCCGACTAAAGCTAAAAGCAGAGTTGGAGCTTGGCAATGCAGTTGATCTTCTTGCAGCTGAGAGAGATGCTGGCATTGAATGAAGCGGATTCCCCGTATTGGAAAGAAAGAACCTTCTATAATGAAGAGTAGGATGTGAGGGAAAGCCCTCTAGTCGAGTAAGAGAACTGAAAGTTTCAAGCCAGTAAAGTCCGTTAGTGGGGGAGTTAACCCGGAGATTCGTCAATCAATTCTTTCTTCTGGAAACGACTAAAAAGAGCAGGAGCAAGGCTTGCTTGTAATGGTGGGCAAGTATGTCATAAAGATGAAGCTTTCAAGCGGGGGAGCTGGGCTGTGAAACTCAATCTCCATCATCAAAGACAAGGAAATCAACTTCACTAGATGGTGAGCTACCTGATTCTTTCTTTCACCCTACTGGTTAGTCTTGCCCAGGGAACAATGGTTTACGGGGAACCGGGTCTCCATAAGCCTCGGAATAATGGCAGTTAGTAGCTCTCAATGACGAAGTCTCGAAACAGATTCCCAATTCCATCTCTCGAATAAGAGTATCAGCGGGTAAGACTCCTGCCTGGAGTCACTAAAGAGAGAGTTGCTTACTCACCAGACTACCGGTGCCGGAGAGTTGACAAGATGCCTGACTTCGACGGAGTTTAACCAACCATTATCTAGAGGAGAGAACTGACCGATAGGAAGAGATAGAGATAGGTATCGGCAATTCCGTTGCTAGGCTTTTGAAGGCCGCTTTCGGGCAATGAAAAAGATCAAGATCAGACTTATTAACAAAACGGACCAATTGACCTATATGGATGGGGAAATCAAGAAGCCAGCACTAGAACGAGTTCAGCCGCTTGACCATCGGGATAGTCTTCGGCTGACGACTTCATTTACGAGGAATTAACGGAAGAAGCGGATCGTAACTCAATTCCTTATGACATTGAGGTTGAGGAGCGAAAGGGATAGGCTTTGCTTTTGAAAGAAAGCCAACCCGCGATAAGAAGCAGAAGAGGAAGCTACTCTTTAGCAATCTCCTAGCTTGGTATTGAATTCTGCATCAAGCATTCTATTGCAAGTGTTCACGTCCCCTATGAATTCTCTCACATTATGCAGATATGAAAACGCAACTCCGAGAACTATATTCAACCTTTGCTTCCAGGAGAGGATAATTGCAGAACTCGTGTTCTTGTGAAGGACTTTGTCCAGGCTACTACTTTGTAAGTGGTCATAGACCAGGACTACTTCTGATCCTTCACAGCACCATCCTTGAAGCTGAACAAAATTCTTGTGCCTTAATCCGCCTTGCAAATTTAGTGAGAAAAGGATTTCGAGTACAGTCAATCCCTGCACGATCAAACCTCTTGATAGCCACCGGAGGGTGAGAGAGAGCTCTAGATTCTTCCCACGGGGGCTAACTAGAAGGCTCTAATGCGTTATTGGCTTTCAGTTCCTCTGTAGGCATGGAGACCTCTTGTAGTGGAAGGGTACCCCGGAAATAACATACTAGAAGCGGAGGTAGATGATGGAAAGTCTTCCTTTGCGGCTAATTTAGTAATAAGTGATTTGGCAGCCTAAGTTGTACTTGAAGGGTCCCCAAGAGCTGCTGTTGAGTTTATGCTTGAAAGTGAGGTAAGCACGGCTTACCTTCAGTGTAACGACCAAGAGACATAGAGCTAAAGGGGACAGCTTTTAAGGCTTATTGAAAGAAGAGGTATTCCTACTGGTTTTGTTTTCACTTTATTGGCTAGCGAAAAGGGAAAAAAACCCACATGGAAGGACTTAGCAATAGCAAGATGCTAAATAAAGAAAACAAAATATCTAGTTTATCAAAGCATGCTGACTTGAACTTGCTTTCTCATACGAGAAAAAAACACTTTCACCGGCTGTTAGCTTTCCTTTCTCACAAGAGATTCGGGGGAGCACTACAAAAAATGTAAGGCTGGCAATTGCCACTATAACTAAACTGGCTTTAACAGCTGAAGTCCCAAGAATCTTTCCCCTGGCTTTCCTTGTTAGCCTAAGATCCATCCTTTAAAAAGCGATTGTTGTTACGGGACTTTGAAATAAGTCACTTACTTTTGGTGTAAGAGACAGAGACAGGGGCTTAAGCTGGCTTAGACAGATAAACCCGCTGGTTCGGTTCCTCTCAAGCTAAGATGCCTTCAATTCATACCCGGGTTGGTTGACTTTCAGCTCTGGTCTCATCAGTATTATAGACCGAAGGTTGTTGTCTTAGAAAGGATGCAACTAAGCCACTTGATTAGATAGAGAGAAGGGAGTGTTGATCCGGCAGTTTCAACACAGGTTCCTCTGTTATGGCTCGCTTGAGCCCAACTGGCTCGCATGGACACGCAACTGGAAATAGGATATGCTTCTTAACTGGTCTTATTCAAAGTGAAACTATTTCAAGATCTTTTCAATCATTTGATTCGTGTAAGATTCTTGGTACAGTTTTCCTGCTTGCTAATCAAGAAAAACCAAGAGTTGTAATAAGGTGGTAAAGAAGGTCAGAACTGTCGGGTTCCCTGTAGGAAAGGGCATAACCCCACTCTAAAAGTGGTTTGGTTCCCCTCGGGGAGGTTGAAAAAGCTCTTCATAATAGGAACAAAAAGAAGAATTGTCAAGGTTGTCGGCATATCTGCACCCGGCTCAGCTCAAGGTGTAATCCAAGCAAAGTGAGAAGAGCAGGCGAAAGCAAGGTGCGAAGCACTAGTGACATCCTCAAGGCAACGAGTTATGAGCTCCTAATGAACGGGTAGGAAAACAGAGAATAGAAGAAGCTGCAATTGCTCCTGTTGAATGAGTTGGAAGAGGGGGCATTAGCGGTTTAGGAATCGATCTAGATGCACCATTTCTCCTGTGTGGAGGTCTCTAGTGAATCCTTGGTAGAGGGTTGATCACCCTCTAACAGATCACCAGGAGAATGTATTTGAATTGGAATCATAGTAAGTATAATAAAAAATTCTTATCCGTAACTATAATTCTCATTTACTCAAGAGAATGTACTGATATATATCCTTATATCTGGGAAAGAAAAGCCCAAGGTTTGAACTCTGATTCAAATGAAAATACAGAATAATGAAAAATGAAATTAAAGAAAAAATCAGTCTCAAGCAGATAAGTCCCTTCCTACGATTCCTGCTTTCTTCCTTACCTTAAGAGGCAAGCGAGAGGACAATGGAGAAGATCCAGAAATGGAAATATCGACCCAATCGCTGGGCGAATAACGAGTGGGACCGGTGGGATCAAGCTGTGACCCATATTGATAGATCTCTATCTTTTAGAATCCCCTGTGAGTGAGGGTGCTCCTATATTATAGAGATCGTTCATAGGATAGCCTAGGGCTAGGGCTAGGGCTAGTTAAAGGTACTTTCTTATTCATACTATCGGTCAGTGCGAGTGTGAGTACAAAGCAAAGGTGCCAAGCTTCAGGTTGAAAGTCTTGAATCCGCTCTTACTGGTCTCATATCCGCTGCTCGAGTGAAAGAAAGTAGGAATGCCTGTCTCTGGCCATGGAAGGATCTTTCTCTCTAACTAGAAATCTCGTAGGAGAAGAAAGAAAGTAGCGTAGAAAAGAGAGCTTTCCACTTTGACCTAGGGCACGGATAAAAAGTATTTTCCCTTCACTTACTTAATATAAAATATAATAGGGCTTAGGTCAATCAGGCACTTCCTTCTTTGCTCACTCAACTCAATCTATGTCTTCTAGTTCCGAAAATGTGAAACAAAAGTTTTTCGAGAAAAGGTCCCATCCTTCAACTCTCATCTGGACTAGCCGCGCTGTCAAAAGCAGAGCCATAGTAGGATGAGGCACAATAATTACTAAACTAATATGAAAGACTTTCATTATTTTATGCCGGTATTGTGTAGTTTATTTGCGACTGTGGTAATATTCTAAGATCAGAAAGAACTGCTCTAATGAGCACAAGTGGGAGTATCGTGCTTATTGCAGGACTCCTTTTTTTCTTGATCTTTCTTTTTCATTTTTTGAATTTTCATTGTAAAAAAAAACCCAGCTTGACACTTTTTTTTTCATTTCATTTTATACTTAGGTATTTCTTTATATATTTATAATATACGCCTCCAGTGCTTTGATTTTTTAAGTAAAGAAGCACTGTCTCTTTTAGTTCTTTTTGGGGAGCGGGGAAATCTTTCCTAGTTCCGGCCCATCGCGCTCGACCTCGTGGACGGAGGATTCATTCGAGATGCGGGTCTTAATGGAGCCCTTTTCCGAAACGGAGATGGAGGGCACGTTGGCTCGTTCTTCGATCCCGAGGGTGGCGGGCGATGAAGCGGGGCCGTCCCATCAAAGATCTGTTGTCGAAAATGCTAGCTTGGAGTCCTCAATGCGAAATCGCATAGCACGACTCGAGCAGGACAACAGCCCTTATCTGCTAGATAAGGGAAGAGCTTAAGCATGCTTCCTCTCAAAGGGAGTATAGCCAATTACTCGAGAATCCATGGACCTCGAGATCCGGGAGCTGAAACATGAGTGTTTCAGTCTTTTTAACCGCCTCTTGTCGCAGCAGACTCCCGCAACTCCAAGAGCTCCAGCCTTAGCGAGGGCTTCTTTCCCTTTCCATTGGGATTCGTGAAAATAGAAAGAAAACTTGTCCCTACCCTAATTAGAATGAAAGAGCGTGACTCGATATGTTATCCAATTTGAGAGAAAGTCCCCTTAAGCGGTTGAGGGGCAGCTGACCGAAAGGAAAGCGGGGTAAACCGCCACTGCATTGAACGTAGGACCGGGACAGACCTCTGTGCGCCCTGGCCGGGCTGACCGGTTTTTGGCGCCAAAAAGTGAGGGAGAGAGAGATCTCATTAGTCCTGGTATTGTAGCCGCGGGTTGTCGTCGGCCCGACGGACTTGGGGAGGGAGGGAAAGGCTTGGGCTGGCGGAGACCCCAGCTTAGAGTAACTGCCCGAGAAGGTCAGTGAGGTTCCAACTGTAGTGAACTGAAAAATCTTTCTTAAAGTTTACTATGGTTGGAAGAAGACAGGCGGGAGTGAGCCGAGCAAGAGCACAGCAAGTTCCAGTGGTGGGCTGTCGGTCTGGTCCCATTTTATACATAGTAAGAAGAGTAGCAATGCTAGATTCAGAAGGAGTAAAGCCATAACTCTGCCCTAAGCATTGAGCTTACGCAAACCAAGCTGCGAAAAAGACTTAAAGGGTAGCCTTCCATGCCAAGCCAGCACATGGACCGGATTGGTACTAGAATTCCTCGGACCAAGAGGCTTGGACTATGAGCCCGCTTAGCAAACGGGGTGGGTATTCGCTCCTCTTTCAGAACTTCGGTTGTCCACCTCGTCGAATGGGATGCAAGAGAGGGTCAAGATGGAGTCTCAAACAGAGGGATGCGGAGTCCTGGAGACAGGACGGACGTGCTTGATCCTAGCAGTTCCCACATGGGTCCCATGGCGGAGGGCCTGACGAACTAGCTTCTTAGTTGCTTTCCCACTCCGCTTGCCATTAAGTCAAGATAGCGAGGAAAGAGAGAAAGTCAGTCTTATTATCGTTCGTGACCCCTGGTATTGAGCCCTAGACTAATAAGGCGCTACTAAGAAGAGTAATATATAGGAATAGAATTTCACTAAATGAAGGATCCGAAGGAGAAGCGATGGAATTTCTTACTAAGCGAAGGAAGAGAATGTGAGCGAAGCAAATCGAATTATATTACGTAAGCTTTTGAATCGCATTGCAAATATTGAACAGGGCTGGTTGCTCAACTGCTCAATGAAAAAAGGCTCAACACATGCCTCCTATTGGAGAAGCTCTCTGAGATCTTGCTCAACCATATCCAAAATTTGGAGTTCTTCCCGGTCTCTTTCCGCCGGTTTCGAATTCGGGAAAACCTAAGAAGACTCATTCTAATACTTGAGTTCAAGCTACTACTTCGAAGTAAGCCTATGGGTTGTTTTGAAGCTTAGTAGCTAAAGCGTACTTGCGTGTTAAAGGGGGTCCGCGGATTTGGGCTACTAAGTAGAACCAGACCATTAAACTTGCCATTTGCACTCTCCTAGGGTGCGATCGTAGGAAGCTCTATTAGCGAATGCAATTCCCCGCCCGATAAGACGGATCATGCCCGCTTGGAATCCAACTAGCCTATCATGCCCTTTCTTCATTCCTATATGGACCCATATTCCTATGTTCTTCCAATGTTTACTGTATGACTGGGATTCCTATTTACTGAACCATATCAAGGAAGCTACTTTCTTTCTGGCGGATAGACAGTCTAAGAGAGTGCCATGTACAGAGCCCTTCTACTTATCTTCCAACCAAACCTCTGATAATGGGATGGGGAGGCGCCTCAGCTACTTAAGGCACAAGGAATCCCTTTAGAGTTCGTTAGTTCCCTATCCTAAAAAGTCAGGGCGGCGGGGCATTAGCTTCAGCTTCCGAATTCGAAATTCGCATAAGTACTTCCAATCCTGACAATCCTTAAGGGGAAATCCCTTCCCAAATCTTCAGTAATAAAAAAGAAAAGGTCCCAAAGCTAGTTTGTCTTTAGTAAACTTCACCTTCTCGAGGATCTTTTCCTCGCCCAAGTTGTGGGGAGAATCTCTTCCATCCTATAGGGAATAGAGCTTTCTGTAAAGAAAAAGCTAAGCAAATTTAC